>VZTN01006711.1:1141-12909 GCA_013400515.1 Erpornis zantholeuca | reverse complement strand
ACAAGCATGCATTTAAATAATTATTTTATTTCACCATGCCTGTTTCTAGGAATTTCCAACAGAGTTCTTTACATACGTAACAGGAGAGAGATGATCTAAGGTCAGGACAAAATTTGAGCACATTTTCATTTGTGTTGCTCTTCAGAACATACTTGCAAATTTGTCTAAATTTCTTAATTATCCAATGGAATTATATGTGAGCTGTTGCGATAAAAAGACACCTTGCAGGAATATGCTCCAGTAGTTTCCTGAGCTAAAATGGCCTGGTATATTATATGCAGCCTTTCTCTAACAAGAAATTTCCAATTAAATTACTGTATCATTACTGAAACAGCCTTCTAAGTCAGATTTAATTTTTTTCAGAAAAAAAGGAAGAACCATAAAATGATATACAAAACACATTAGATAATATAGGTATGGTGAAAATAAGAACGATAGGTTTCTATAACAGATTTCCTATCAAGGATAGCTAGAAAGGAGTCCAGAATGGTACAAGAGAGCCACCTACATTGCAATGACGTGCTGTTCACTGCCTTTTTTCTAACACATAACTCATAGAACATAAAATCAACCACTAAATAGTACAAATGTTATTTTACACAATGTTTTGTTGTCAAGTTAGTAAAGCAGAAACTGAAAAAGTTACACAGCATACAAAAAAGCATTATATAGAACTGACATGCAGAAATGTGAGTACAAATTTTATTTCCCAGAAATTCGTTCACTGCCTTGGACACTATGAGGGAAGTTATGCCTTCTGTAGAAAGAAAACCCCAACTGTTTAGAAAAAAAATTACAGAAACTTACGATGCTGAACTCATGTATTTCAAACTATAACTGCAATGCTACCATGAAGTTTTTATCTTATTCTTTATATTTTGGGCAGAAGAGAATAAATTCTTAACTTTCTTAGAGTAGCATCCATATTGGGGGCAAGAGGGAAGAATATAAATAGTAAACTACTTCTTGCTAGTTTTACAGAAGAGTCTGTCAAGTGTAAGTTATAATTTACTGTTTTCTGAATATGCCTATCAAAGAACTTAAGAGTCTGGGGGACATTTGCTTTGCAAAATTAAAATATTGTCCATTTAAATATAGCTGGATACAGATTCAAGCAAGTAAGAAAATATAAGTCTTGTTTGGTTTTTCTTTTGTGCTGATTTTTAACACAAGAAGCAGTAAATCTTGAAGCTGCAGGGAGTATCTTGCAGCCATAATTGTAGAGGTGAATGTGTTTTCATTTAGTCCTGCATATGGAAGACAGGGTTGTGATTTTCTGTCTTGTCACTAGATGTCATTGTTTTTCTCAACAATATTGCTAATAGACATTTGAAAGCTTGTCCAGTATTTTAGTGTGTATATATATTTCGACGACATTGGTTATAAAGAAGAGAGTTTTGTTCTTTAAAGGAAGTGAGATGTCTTGCTAATTTTTTTTTGTTGGTTGTGTGATGTTCTGTGCACAGGCTGCAGGCATGAAGGCTGCCCATACACCTTGCTCTAGCCACTTTGCACTGAATAGATAAAGCTCTGGAGAACACTGCACCATTGCAGAGAATAGCTAAAGATGAGTGTGACAGGAGAGAGCCTGAGAGAGAAAAATTCAGGGTGACAACAGCATCAAGAGAGCCAGGCAAAAATTCTGAGTAAAGCAAAGAGCAGGATGAGCGGCCAGGCCAGAGCAATGGCAGAAAGCAAATCTTTTCCCTGGGTAATACATTGGGAATATATTGTTGGCAGATGCTTAGGAGATTTGTTTTTGGATTAAGGGTGAACCCTAAGGGAAGAACCCACTCTATGGTCTGTGTCAGACTTATTGATGAAAAGTCATCTTTACTGATTAAGAGTCATTCAGATGTATTCAATGTGTCTGTCTCAAAGATAAAGTGCAGACAGAGCTCTCCCAAAACTGTGTGAGAGCATCAGCACCTTTTGCTGTCTGACATGAGGGTGTGTAAAGACCATATGCTTCAAATAACCATAACTCATTGTCAGAGCTAAGCTTTTCTATTTTCTGTTTTCCTTTCCTTTTTTTTCTAATCACATTCTAAGTGAATGTCTTAGTCTTTCTGTCTTACAGTGTGTCAATAAAAGATATAAGTAGTTACGGGTTAATATTGTTTTCTTGTTTGATGTATGCTAAATTCATTAGGAAAGAAGTTGGTTCTGAAGAACAGGTATTATTTGCCCAACATTACTATAAAAAGGGAACTTTTGCAATTTTCACAGCCATAATTCATGTAAAAAATTATTAGATATTTATATAATATTCTTTCCTGAATAAGGGCAATTCGATCCCTTATAAAAGAAAATTCTTAGATGAGACACAGTATATTAATTCCTATGCCTTTACTAGATAAAGTTTTAATGGAAATTTAGTGAAATCAGGTGGCTAATGCATAAGTGCATAAGTTATGGGCTAATTTTTATCTTAAGATCTTATTTTTTAAATAGCTACCTTAGAGATTTTATATAATGTAACATTAGTTTTATCTTCTAAATTCTAGGGAAAAAACCCTGTGACTTTGACAATTNTGTAAAAATATTTTTTCACTTCTAAGATGTTTCTTGTCTTGGATATATATATTATCTCTCAATTTAAGCACAGGTACGATTATGTTATATAATGTAGGAATCCATCTTTGTTTTAGTTTCTATACATTTTTTTCGTTGCAATGTAGACTACGAGTTTTAAGGGCTTTTTAACTTCAAGATGAAAGGAATATCAAGTCAACTATGGCAAAACCAAGTAGAGGTAGAATTTTCCTTCTGAAACTGAAGTGAATTTTCATAGTGAAACTGATTTGTATCACTGCAAATTAAAAGATTCGGATTTGTAACTTATCCGCAAGGTCTAGGTGAATTTCTTAGTGTGATTATTTCAATGACAGATTGTGCGTTGGGTGTGTGACTTCTTAATGCTGGGCTGTGTGGCCCAGGTCATGACTGACCGCCCGCCAGAAGTTAATTCTCTCGGTAGTGTCAAAGAGAACTTCTAACATAGCTGTAATCAATTACTTACTGTACCAGAGATATTGGTAAGAAACTCACGGTTCCTTACCTCTGTTATTTGCCTTCTGTTACTTCTCCTTATTACTAAGCCCAAAAGTGTTTGAAACACTTTTTNTGCAAAGGGTATTTCAAAAAGCCATTTCAATAGGAACATCAAACAAAAATATTGTAAGTAGTTCCAATGAAAAAATTGCTTCTTTAAGTTTTCTATCAGGCTTCCTTTGTGAGTGAATTTGAAGAAGAAATGAGAGCCACAGGTTGTTGTGCTGGTTACATTACATTTGTTAGATAGCGTTTCAGATATTTGGCAGTCACATTTTCAATTATTTGGAGAAATCCATCTATGCAGGATGCACTGCAATTTAAGNTAGTGAAACTGATTTGTATCACTGCAAATTAAAAGATTCGGATTTGTAACTTATCCGCAAGGTCTAGGTGAATTTCTTAGTGTGATTATTTCAATGACAGATTGTGCGTTGGGTGTGTGACTTCTTAATGCTGGGCTGTGTGGCCCAGGTCATGACTGACCGCCCGCCAGAAGTTAATTCTCTCGGTAGTGTCAAAGAGAACTTCTAACATAGCTGTAATCAATTACTTACTGTACCAGAGATATTGGTAAGAAACTCACGGTTCCTTACCTCTGTTATTTGCCTTCTGTTACTTCTCCTTATTACTAAGCCCAAAAGTGTTTGAAACACTTTTTGGAATTAGCTTTTTATAGCTGTGGCTTACAGGCCACATTCAATAATCTCTGGTAGCTGCCATTAACATCTTTCAAACCTATCAGTAATAAGAAAGTGGGTTTGGAATATAGCCATGTCTTTTATTTTCTTTTCTTAAGTTGCTGCCTTGGTTTTTGAGTGTCCTTCTTTTTAGTGTCCTTGATAAAACCTTCACTTGCTGATGTCTTGAACTGAATTCCATTCCAGCATGTATCATGCCTCCTTACAGTGCTTTCTATAAATAAGAAATCTGGAACTCTGCAGACTCAAAAATGAAGTCAAAACTACCACTTTGTTGTCATATTAATGAGGAACATATCAGCATAGTTATTATATTCAGGCTGGCCTTGGAGGTTTGTCATGTATCTGACTGACATAGCTTAGCTAATTATAAGCTATAGTGCTTTAAGCCATGAAAGCCCATGGCACTGTACAAACAAAAAGGGAGTAAAATTCTTAGGGATTAGAAGCAGGAAAATGGATTATCAGTACAAACCTTTTTAACTCAGCAATTTTCTTCTTGTTAGAACCTGAAGTTGAAAACAATATATCTTTCAAAGCAATTAGGTTTTTATAGATGGCAATGAAACAGCCATATTTATTCTTAGTATCTATATTTATTGAAATTAAAATTAGACTCTGTGTATATATTTTTATAAGACGAGCATTTAGTTACCTTTTACAGAGAAAAATTATGAACATATCTGGTGTTGACCTCTCCTCAAGCCTGCATTTACTTCAAAAGACAATTCCAAACCCTCATATATTCTGTTAGCAAATCCTTCCCACAACAGTGCTAAGATCTTGAGTGCCCTCTTCCCATAATGACAATCAAACAAGCAAGTGTTTGCAGGGAATGAAACTTCAGTGTTTTGGAAATGAATGGGGTACAGAGAGAGGATCTTGATTTGGACATCTCTATACATCTCATAGAGGACCTCAGTGCCAGGGAAGGTCGTAGAGCAGCTTATCTTAAGTCCTACCATGTGGCACATGCAGGACCATCAGGGGACCAGGCTCACCAGCAGGGGTTTGTGAAAGGCACATCCTGCTTCACCAACTTCCTCCTATGACAGTGACCCTCTCAGTCAGTGGGGGAAAGGCTATGGATGTTATGTGCCTGGACTTCAGTAAGGCCTTTGACACCGTCTCCCACAGCATTCACCTGGAGAAAATGGCTGCTCATGGTGTGGATGGGTGTGCTGTGCACTGGCTAAAAACCTATCTGGATGGTTGAGCCCAGGGAGTGGAGATGAATGGAGTTACATCCAGCTGGGAGTCAGTCATAAGTGCTGTTCCCAAGGGCTTTATATCAGGGCCAGTCCTGTTTAATGTCTTTATTGATCATCTGGACAAGAGGATCTGGACATCCTCAGTCAGTTTGCAGGCAAAACCAAGTTGGGCAGGAAAGCTCTGCAGAGGGATCTGGACAGGCTGGATTGGTAAATCAAGGTCAATGGTGTGAGGTTCAACAAGGGCAAGTGCTGGGCCCTGTCCTTGGGTCACAGCAACCCCAGACAGTGCCACAGGCTGGGTTTGCATAGCTAGGTTTTGGTAGTGAGGTGGGGGATGTGGTGGTAAGTCTACAGGAGTGGCTTCTGTGAGAAGCTGTGAGAAGTTTCCCCCATGTCTGTCAGCCAATGACAGCTGGCTCCAAGATGGTCCCACCACTAGTCAAGGCCAAACAAATCAGAGATGGTAGTAGCACCTCTGGGATAATATATATAAGATGTTCTGGTTTGAAAAGACAAACCAGTGGGAGACACCAAGTCAGAATAACAATTTATTAAGAAAATTACAATAAAGGCAGGGAAAGGAAAGAAAAAAACAAAACAAACAAAACAAAAAACACACTGGTATAAACTGACAGGGTCAGATACAACCTGACACCCTGTTAGTCAGGGTAGCAGTAGCAGTCCAAAGGGATGGTGGCTGCAGTCCTCTGAAATGATGGATGTAGTTCAGCTGAGGCAGTGATCCAATAAAAAGGGTCTGGAAGGGTCCTCGGAAGGTCCAATGGTAGGTATGTAGCTCCTATCCTCTGGGAATCCAGTGGAGAAGAAAGCTAAACTGTAGTCTTCAAAACCTCAGTTCTATCCAAGATGGGATGCTTGACTCCTCCCCCTGGGTGGAGTATCTCACAATGAGATGGTGAGTCATGAGATAAGGCCTGATGGGCCATTAATAGGAGATAGTCCAGGAGCCAGTTATCTCTGAGTCATGTGCAGGGCACTGATGGGCTCATTAACAAAAGATAATACAGAGGGAGGAGGCAGGAGGGCTGTTCCACCTGGTTTTAACAGAAACCTGAAGATGGTGATAGAATACACCCCCCTGGACACATCTTACATTATAACACAGGACAGAAGAAAAATGTTATTATACAACTGTAATAACACTCAGAGAAGAGTAAGAATATGTGACAGGAACAACTCTGCAGACACCAAGGTCACTACAGAAGGAGGCACAGGAGGTGCTCCAGGTGCCAGAGCTGAGTTCCCCTGCAGCCCGTGGTGCAGGCCATGGTGAGGCAGCTGTGTCCCTGAGCCCATGGAGATCTATGTGGATGAAGAGATCCACCTGCAGAGATCCATGGAGGAGACTCATGCTAGAGTTCTATGGTTCTATGAAGAAACATAGCCTGTGAGAAGGATCCATGCCAGAGAAGTTTGGGGAGAACTGTCTCTTTGGTAGTGACCTCACATTGGAGCAAGGAAACGACTCTCTCTGAGTGGCAGTAGAAATAACCTAACTGAAAGTAACCCCCATTCATCTCTCTGTGCTGCTGAGGCAGAAAAGGTAGACCACAGCAAGGAGGATAAAATTGGGGAAGATACTAATTTTACTTCTCATTATCCTGCTCTCGTTTTGAGCGTTAATAAATTCAATCAAATTTCCATGGATGAGATAGNAGAGATCCATGGAGGAGACTCATGCTAGAGTTCTATGGTTCTATGAAGAAACATAGCCTGTGAGAAGGATCCATGCCAGAGAAGTTTGGGGAGAACTGTCTCTTTGGGAGTGACCTCACATTGGAGCAAGGAAACGACTCTCTCTGAGTGGCAGTAGAAATAACCTAACTGAAAGTAACCCCCATTCATCTCTCTGTGCTGCTGAGGCAGAAAAGGTAGACCACAGCAAGGAGGATAAAATTGGGGAAGATACTAATTTTACTTCTCATTATCCTGCTCTCGTTTTGAGCGTTAATAAATTCAATCAAATTTCCATGGATGAGATAGTTTTGTCTGTGATAGTAGTTGGTGAGTGATATATCCCTGTCCTTAACTCAGCCCATGAGCCTTTTGTTACATTTTCTCACCCCTGTCCAGTTGTGGAGGGGAGTGATAGATGGGTACCTGGCATCCAGCAAGGGTCAACCCACCACACAAAGTTAGAACAGAGTGGCAGGAAAGCTGGCTGGTGGGCGCTGGTTGACAGTGGCTGAGCATGAGCCAGGGTGTTCCCAGGTGGCCAAGAAGGCCAATGGCATCCTGGCTTGGATCAGCAATGGTGTGGCCAGCAGGAGCAGGGCAGGGATTGTCCCCCTGTACTGGGCAGAGGTGAGGCCACACCTCAAGTGCTGTGTCCAGTTCTGGGCCCCTCACTGCAAGAAAGACATTGAGGTGCTGGAGTGAGTCCAGAGAAGGGAACGGAGCTGGGGAAGGCTCTGGAGCACAAGTGCTGTGAGGAGCAGCTGAGGGAGCTGGGGGTGTTTTGCCTGGAGAAAAGGAGGCTGAGGGGTGAGCTTAGATTCCCTACAGCTGCCTGGAAGGAGGCTGTAGCCAGGTGGGGGTTGGCCACTTCTCTCAGGTAAAAAAAGATAAGAGTAAATGGCCTTGAGTTGTACCAGGTGAGGCTTAAATTGGATATTAGGAAAAATTTCTTCACTGAAATGTGGTCAGGCATTGGACCAGGCTGCCCAGGGAAGTGGTGGAATAAGTGTCTGTGGAAGTGTTCAAAAACATGTGGATGTGGCACGTGGGGACATGGTATAGTGATGGACTTGGCAGTGCTGGGTTAACCATCAGTCTTGATGATCTTAAGAGTCTTTTCCAACCTAAACAGTTCTATGATCCTATGATTCTCAGTAATCCAGCGCTGGATTCATCAATCAGCTCACTCAAGATGACAAGCAGTAATGTACAGTTCAGTGGTGAGATGTTCTAATATCAAAGATGTCTTTGATCTTCAGTTTGGGGACCATACTGAAGCAGGTGTGATACTGTGTGCTAGCCCCTACTGAAATAAGAGTAGCAATAGACATTTTCAGGGGCATAAAATGCAGTAAAGGAGTTTCTACATATTTCTTCCTAAAGAAACTGTCATTAACTATCAACATTGTTTTCTAAAACACTTTGTATGAAATATAATGTTGTACACAGCAAACTGTTGGTGGGCATATTTAACAGTGTACTGCCTTGAAAATAGTAAACTACAGTATCTCAAGTACTGTGCATGCCTACCAATGATTCCTGATATCCTTGGCAATGAGGAGAGAAAAACAAGTTTTCTAGATAACAGGAAAAGAAAAGTGAGAACAATATGCATCTCTAAGGGAGAAGTAATAGAAAATAATTTGTGATTTCACTGGGTGAAAGTAGGGCCCTTAATACTTAGATCTGGCTGGAAAATGAAATTGGCTTTTCGGGAGAGAATAGGTTTTAATATTTTCTTTGTATTTCTGGAACAATCCCAAACTTTGTAAATTTATAAACATAAAATCAAGTGACAGTGAACAGCCATTTTGCTATGCTTTCCAATATGGAAATGTTAAAAAATGTAATTAATTTTGATATAGGAAGATGAGGTACAAGTTCTTCCTGTGCATGTGCCAGCATTGAGATTCACCATGTGTTTCCCACAACATTGCTGATTTCTTTGACAGTGGACAACTTTAACAGTTCCCTGGAATAGCAACCTAAGCATGCAGACTGACTTAGCACTTCCTCAGTCTGTTTAGCCTTTTGTCATCTGCAGGGCAACAGGTCCGATTTTCATTTTATAGATAATGAGGTCAAAGCAAAATATCCTCTTTTATCTTCCTTAATACTTAACATGCTTTGTCCTTGTCCCCTTCCTTCTGCTCTCGCCACCTCAGTCTGGATTGTAATTTCAAGGATGTAGAATTGTCAAAATCAGAACACCATAGGCATTAAAAGGAGCAAAACACTGCAATCGGTGTCCTGCTGTTTCTTTGCACTCTCCAGCTAAAACCTGTGAATATTCTATAGCATGTTTTCTACAAAACCTATTGTGCAAGAGTTTTCAGTTGTTTTTAATTTTTTTTTTGCTTCTGAATTAGCCACAGTGTTATACAAAGAGCTACAAACAAAATATGTTTCTTATATCTCCAATATTTACAAAAAAACCCTCAAGAGTTCTTAAAATTCAGCAGTGTGAAATCTCTCTGGACAGAGAAGTTTCTGATGAATTCTGTTCAATGCTAGCTTAATTATAGTGCTTGAAATACCATTTTCCTGCTGCTGATGATCTTCCTCAGAAACATTTGGCAGCCTACCAAAATATCTATACATTCAAACTTTCTAAAACCAAAGTTTGTCCCATCAACAATGCCACACTAGCAGATTTTGTGGGCAAATCTGGAAGCCAGTGTGTGAGTTGTCCCATGTACAGCATGTACAGCACTGGCAACTCATGATCTCACCAAGCTTTAGGAGACAGATTTAATCAGGGGTATGAT
Source organism: Erpornis zantholeuca (assembly GCA_013400515.1). NCBI lineage: Eukaryota > Metazoa > Chordata > Aves > Passeriformes > Timaliidae > Erpornis > Erpornis zantholeuca. The sequence goes on along the minus strand of VZTN01006711.1, from coordinate 3,474 downwards.
TTAACACTTCTTGAGCAGTGCTCACACCTAGCCCCCATCTCCAGTCAGTGGCCACAGGCAGAGACAACATCTCTCTGCAGCAGAAGGATACCACTGTGTGACATAGTTATTAATTAGCAAGATGGGAACATAGGAAATCAAAAAACTTCAGCTTTATGGCTGGACAGCTGACTTTCATTCTTGCTCTCTGTATAGATCTGTAATGATACAGCATTTAATTATTTAATCTTAATTTTTATTTGGAACCCATTCGGCTGGCATGCACAGTCAAAGTTCACTGAAGAATGGCACCAGCTAAAACAGTTTTACAGCAAAAAGCAGCAGAGGGTAAAGACAGAAAAACATTACCGGCACCAATGAGAGGAAGACCACTTAATCTACAACACTGAAGTAATAATGAAGTTATGGAATGCACTTGAGGAAAGTTTCTCTTGAGTGTTTTTCTTAAGCTAGTACTATAAAATGCTGTGGTTTAAAACCTTTTGTTTTATATTTAATTTTCTTATTAGTTTTATTTTTCTATTTTGTATAACCTTCTTATTATTTTGTTAACAATTCAAATTTAATGCCTCCCTTTTCTCATTAATTTTAGTCTGTTTTACTCTCTACTTGTCAAAAAAAGTTTAAGAACATGTAATATTTCTTTACACTGAAGAACAGCAAGAAATGTTTTAGTTCTTCTCAAACAGGAAAGAGTACATACCCCTTTCTTTGTAAATCCAGTGTTTGTTGAGAGTATCAATGATTACATTACAGACGTTAATATATTTTGTAACTGTTACTTCTATTTGTTAAAGAAAAAATAATGAGCAATTGCCTAAAGTCATAAGAAACATAGAATCTCTGAATCAAAAGCATTAAAATGCAATATTTCAAATAATATGATTTAATATCAGTATCCCCTCTGATATACTACCCAATGAAAAAAGTACTTGCAAACTTGCGAAGTTTTGTGTCTGCAGTATCAGCTGATGAAAAATATGAAGCAGTGACAAAGAAATGAATAAAATGTGGTGAAATCTATAAGCATATCAGCCCCCAGGAACTGAAATATCTATTAAATATATTTAGCACTGCACAGCCACCACAGTATAAGTTAGTACTATTGGAAGCTGCTTACCTTAGGATATAAAATGAGAGTCCAAGAAATCAACTATTTCATGCCAGGAAATGTTATTTCAAAAAACTTCTTCTTTCCCCCTCATTCTTTACATTGTAAAAGATGTCAGAGAGACAGATGTATTAATGGAATTTTTACAACACATGTCCTAGGTGTAGTTTTGGATTAAAAAATGTTGCCTTGGGGACATTTGCTTCAGAAAACTGTATTGCTATTGTAGCTGGGCATTCCAAGTAAGTTCGTCTTGTCCCCAAGTTTAGAAGTAAAACATGCTTATTTATAAAACAATATACCAGGAACCATTTTTAAAAGAATGCCACTCAATAAACCTGATGTAACACTAAGATTCTTATTTGAGCTTTGGCTACATGTTATTGACATTGTGGTAGGTTGATACAATGCCAAAAAATCACCTATAATGGCAAAACACACTGCATATTATAGTAGTCATTTCATGTCACAGGGAATAAAAATTAAAAAACAAAACAAAACAAAAACCCAAACCCAACCCAAACCAAAAAACCAACCACAATATTTAGAAAGAGTAGTCATCTGCTGTCAGAACTTGCAGAAAGTTAAATTGTTATCCTAATTCCTGACCAAGCATTTAAAATCAGTATGATGAAAATTAAACTGGCTGTAAGAAGCAGTAGCATATTCTTCACAGCTGAAGGAAAAGAAAGGGTAACTAAAAAAATGTTTATTTTATCAGATTGTTTTGTCAATAATGAAATAGAAAATCTGATTAGATTGCTTGCTTTGCCAGCTATGACTTTCCTTCTTCTCCTAATCATTTTCAGAAAACAAAAAAAAAAAAATCCAAACCAAACCCAAAAATAACAAATCAGGGTCCTCCAAACACCCTCAAGGCTGAATCTCAGTTATGAAGTCTTAAAAGATACAAAGAAGTCTCTTGCTAGACTTTTAATTATTTGCATGCTAGTTGAAATCCATATCCACCACTCATTATGTTTAAATACCTATAGCATATAATTATATTCTATAAAAAACAACTCTAATAAACAACACACACTCAAAAATGCTGAGTTCTGTATTGTAATAGAATTTTAGTTTCCAGAAACTTTGAATAAAAGATGTTGTCATCAAATTTAAAAATGATGGGATTTAATATTTCAACATCATAAAAATAGCGTGAAAAATAAATTAAGTGTCTACTGAACTGTGGAATTACTTCAAATATCCATAGGTATAG
>VZTN01006710.1:336319-357781 GCA_013400515.1 Erpornis zantholeuca | reverse complement strand
ACTCATAAAACAAGCAGCAAAAGATTAGTCAAAATAATTTGCCAGTATAGCTTACCCATAAACAGAGGTAAAAGAATTACTTACTATAGAAATTCACTCACCTTGAGAATCTCTCTACCAGTAGGATAAAAGGCTTTGCNCCTTGAGAATCTCTCTACCAGTAGGATAAAAGGCTTTGCTTCATCTTTTACTACATATCTTCCATGTTTGTATTTCCAGGTGAGGCGTGGCCCACTGTGCTCAGAAACTACACAGGCAACACTGATTGTGTTTTCATTTGGCATTAAGGTCTTCCTTCTACTTTATGTTTTATTACCACTTCCTATAGAGAATTCCAAATAAATTTCAAATCCATCATTTTTATTTAGCTTCTACTTTATATAAATTAAAAACAGATTTTGTAAAAATGAAGTGATCATAACACCTATCCATATTTTTTTAAAATATACATATAGTAACACAAGTATTTTTAAAAATGCTTTGGTCTCTGAGATAGATAATTCTGTTACTGGTTTTCCAAACAGAAATTGTTTTCTTCTTTTATTATAAAATCATTTTATCTTAAAAAATAACAAATTCTGATAATGTTAAAACTAAAATTTGACATGGAGTCCTTTTCTGTGGTATTTTCATTTAATAAATCAAAGGCAGAATAAAAACAGTAATTTTCCTTTCCAAAGCTATGTCCATGTTTTGTATTCAATTATTTACCAAGTCATATTTTATGTGGAGACTTACCAATCATCTGCAACTGACTGAAAGATATGATATCCAAAACAAGCTACAAGAAAATTTAATCACTCTACCAGTCTTCCAAAATGAACAAAAGCACGGTTTTGAAGACACCAGTGAGGCTCAAATCTACTGACCTTACATGACTCAAATGCACTATATGAAGTCATGAGAATAGGTGATACACAAAGCTAGTGCTTCGTGGAAAAGTGAATCACTCACTGGTCGAAAACTGATGCCTATATTTGAAACCTTTACTCAATAAAGCTATATAGATGGGTCTTAGAGCACAACTAGATAGAAACAGAACAGACTGGAAGTGAACTGGAGGAGAAGTTAAATATACAATAACCATATTAGTGCAGACCCAGAATCCCCACAGCCCTGTAATACTTTCTTCAACAACAGCTACTACGAATGGATGTTCAGGGAATGGAAAGAACAGGACAAGTATATGTGATATTTCTCCTATATATTCTCCTACCTTCTATTTTCTGCTCACAGGATATGCTGAGCCTAATCCAGTTATCTGTTCAACAATCCTCAATGGAACTATCTTTCAAGCTGTTTTCATTCTCGCTTCAACCTGTACAAACTGTTTCTATCCATAACAACCTTCCTCAGAGAATCTCAAAAATGCCTGCTATGTGGGAAATTACTTCCTTTTTCTTGTTCTGAATGTGGTTTCTTGAAGTTTCACTGCATGGTCTAGGCCTCATTCTCCTTTTCCGAATAACAACCTAACACTCAGTCCCTGTCAATTTTCGCATTCAATTTAAAACTGGGATCCAAAAAGCCACATCAAATCAACTCTGAAGACCCCCGGAGGAAACTGAAGTCACTAAACATCTCCTCGCTTCATCTGAAAAATGCTTGCTTTTTCTCCTGTGGTACAGCACTGCAGCCATTCTCCCTTAGCAGTTGAGTTCCCAGTTTCCTGACTCAGACAAGCTGGGATACACAGAAGAGGAAAAACAGCATTAAATTCATCTCTGTGAACAATTTGGAAGGAGTGGCCTGAACACATTTAACACAGCAATACACTGAAGGAAAGCTTAACAAAAGTTAGTTACTTATTTTATTTTATTTTTAGGTGATGAAGGTATGAATAGAAGCAAGACTGCAGCCTGGTGGTTGGAAATTTCACTGGGGAAAATGAAAACTTGCATTTCTGCTCCCAGAACTATTTGTGATTTATTCTAAGCTTTCATATAAAGCTCACAAAGTAAGTTTTAGATGAAGACCAAAATGCACAACTGTCCTGGTTTCACCAAGGTAATCAATAGAGGAAGACCAATGATTTCTCTGGGCATCTATTTAAGCCCAAACAGCTTCATGCAAAATATAATATGGTAGGAGGGTCCATAGCACCAAGAGAGAACAGTTGGTTGAGAAACAAACTGGGTCAAGGTACACAGACACCCCTTACCAGCAGTTTCTGCCTGTGAAAGAGACAGAGTCTGGAACAATTGCTCCGTAGAGCACTAGATTAAATTTGTGAAATACCAAAAAAGTTTTATTTATACTTCTGATAACCATCTCTGAACTCATCCTTCCTTGAACACATAGCTAAGTATGAGGTCAAAGGAACAGAGTTCCCATATTCTCATTGTGGTCCTAGAGGACAATGATAACAACACATACATAACATAGAAAGGCAATTACAAAGTACTGTCTTATTTTCTGGGTAGTGGAGTTAAAGTATTACTTTTACATGAGTGATGGTATTCCAAACAAAACACAGAAACTATTTCTCATCAGAGTATTTATCCTCATTAATGATGAGCCTCCTGACAAATTTTCAACTAACAGTTATTTTTATGCCTAAACTACCAAGATAAATTTAATATTTTGGAGAGTGATGAAAACATATGAATTTTCAAGTGAATCTGCACATCACTCAGCCTACCTTAGTTTTATATATGCACCTGCAATTGCAAAAGTACTCTGGTGCTGTAATGCCATGAAAAACAATGGCTAGATTGCTCCTAGTTTGTTTGCTTATTCTTACTAAAGAAGGCTGCAGCAACTAGTAAAAAAACATTTATCCATGACCCTTCTCTGTCTGACACCTCCAAAATTTTTCATTTTCCTGTATCCCAAACCCATATACATCATAGCACCTCACCCACTCAGCCTCCCAGTACGATTTATATGCCACACCAGGCAGTGTTCTCAGAACAGCTACAAACATTAACTGCCATTAATATTTTTCCTTATACAACACAGGGATGTGGCAGGGTTTGTCCAACACTTACCATTTTAGCAATAGAGCAGGATGAAACCTAGAAAACAGATGTTTTCCACTTTCTTGATCCAAGTGTGTTTTCTCATTGAACATCATCCATCAACAGAGTGTGTCACTCAAAGGCTACTGCTACATAGAACATAATTTTGCAAGGTCCAAAATTCTAAAAAATCTAAAACCGAAACAAGGCCACCTTTGAAAACTAGAAATTATTCAACTGATAATCCTGCCAGCCAACTGTGCAATCATATGTTTGATGCTCAGAGGTGATCAGTATCAACGTAAAAGTTTCCCATTAAGCAGAGATGAAAGCGTGGGAGAAGGTACTAGTGCACTGTAATCCAGGCATCTGTCTCAGCATTTCACTGGAGCATCTGTAGCTGAACCATGTGAAACTGCACAGAGAGGATATAGGATTAGGTAAAACAGTCTGAGAGCCACTCTAAGGGGTTTAATAAATAAATAAAAAATATTTTACCCTTAGACATATTTTCCAATTGTGTTATATTCTTCTTCTAGGTACTTAGCAAGAGCAGTCATTTTCCATACAGGAATCCTCTTGGTATACTAGAAGAGTCCCAGGAAAACTATCATATTCAATATTCATTATTATGAATGCATGAGGGGAAAAGAAAGAAAAAAAATGCTTAGTTCCAAATAACAATTTATTGTCCGAAAATTGTTACAAAATACCTTTTACCTATATTCCAGATATAATTTTAAATTTTTTAATCATATTTGGGTTTTATCAATATATAAAAAAATATCTAAAGATATGCAAATCACTGACATCTGTCTGTTGCCACAGATTTCAGCTACACTGGGAGCCATCATTCAGTTCAATGGCTCTGAAATTATTTCAGATAACATTTTCTACAATGCTAGTTTGATTAGGTGATTCAACATCCAAAATGTTGAGCGCTTGCCTTCCCTATTGTGTCTAGGGATTCCAGAAAGAATAGTATTTTGAGAACTAAATCAAATGTTTAAAAAACTTAACCTACACATAGGTTAACCTGATCATACTATTTCATCATCAGAATATACCTATTTCAAGATCAAATCCATTTCTAGTTTATTATAATTTAGTGGCGCTGTGGTTACTCAGGTAATTAAAATCTGGCTGTACTGTTTAAATCCCATCTGTTCTCTCTTCCTCACTTATCCTGTTGGGAGATTGGTTGGAATATTCATAGCCACGAGAGTAAATCATGTCCTGTAAAGATGGGCATCTGATTAATACAAGAGAAGATGCAGGAAAACAAAGTTGTACTGCTATTGTGCAACACCTATGAACACAGTTCATAAACTCCTTAAAGTTGTTATCGCAGTTTGAAACTTTGATTGAACAGAATCCTGCACTCTCTTAGACTTCCCAAACTGCAGGTAATTTTTGGTTCTGTTTTTCAACACTTCAACATTCTTCTAAAATTACAGACAAATGAAACAGTATTTTCTGTTCTGGTATGCTTCAAACACTCCTCTCAATCCTTCATCCTGTGTCACTGTTTCAACATCAGAGGATCACATTAGTTCTTCTTGTCACAATATTGCACAGGCAGATCATGGTTGCTTGGTTCTCTCAATACACTTTCCAGAACCATTGTTTTCTTTCCAGAACCATTGTTTTCTGAGACATGGAATAAGATTATTATAAATGTGCAAATATAACATTTGCGTGGCTCATTCTATGATTCACGTTCAAGTCCTGCTTTCCTGACTCACTGTATTGCTAAACTTCTAATATCAGTCCTGGGATCACTGCTAGAGTGATCCAACCAGCTTAGAGCAAGGACTGCAAATTCAGCTGAGTTTCCCAGGAAACACAAGCACAGCTCTGAACCCCAGTTGCTGTAGGGTTCCCCTTAGGCAGCATGCATACATACTCAGTTTAGTTTTCCCCTTCCAGGGTATTTATGTTCCCTTGAAATCAAAGGACTTGCATCTTCTTCACCTGCACCCAGGCACAAATATGCACATCTTATGACTCAGGTACACAGGTGCAACCCTCTCACTATCCAGGACATGAAACATGCTAAGAATTGTGCCTCGATGCCACATGGGTGACGAGTACCAGCACTGTGGTATGGATGCAAACACCCACTCTAGAGAGGACTCATTTTGGATTAGCTCATGGGTGTGGTCCACAAAGATAACATCAGCACAACCTAAGGGTTTATTTACTTTGAAGAAGATGTATCATTGTAAAGTCCAGAACATATTTACGTGGCATAACACCAATGCTGCTCCAAAACATCTAGATGAATGAAAATTTTCTTGCAGGCAAACTAAATTCTATTGGAAAAAGGGAGAGCAACAGTATTTGTCACAAGGCTGAAAAAAGTTCTCTACCAATAAGTTTGCCTCTACTTTCTTATGTGTCACTGTAGATAAGCACATTCATTCACATACTTTCCTGGATTAACTCGCTAAATCTCTGAAGAGTTTGCTGGTTTTTACTTTAAAGAAAATACTAAAGTATTCTTGTGTGAGGAGCCAATTTTTTTTAGTTATGCCTCAACAATGGTTGTCAGAGGCGCGTGGGCGAGGTGTTGCACATGTGCCATTTGCAGAAGACAGCTAGGAGAAGGTGGAGGAAAGCCTTGCCTTTCAGGGCTCTTCGCCTGGCAGCACCTCCCATGAGGCAGGCAGTAGGAGACATCGTGGCTTCCCAATCAGGTGGGGAAGAGCTCTCCACCAATGGACAGCACAGGAAGGTTGGACTGGACCAGTGGTTCCCTGTTAGTGGGAGGACTCTGGGAGGGGCCAGGAGCTATAAAAACTGTGACAGCACTCGCAGGGATTGGTTACTGTTCGCTGTTCTCGCTTGCTCATTCCTTTCCCCTGGCCCCAGTCTATCTTCTGGCTCTCCTACCCTCGCTGGTTCGCCCTTGCCCTCGTTCTGCCTTCCCATGCCCCTGACCGGCACCTTGCCACTTTGCCCCGCATCCTTGCCTGGGCTGCCCGCTTCCAACCCTGCCACGCCAATCCAGCCCACCCTGCATCCAGCCAATCCAGCCCGGATGCAGCTGGTCACCATGACCCTGCCCAGGGTCCTGGTCGTCCCGTCCGAACGCCGTGTCCAGTGCTGTCACCACGGGAGCCGCGCCTGTGGAGCTGTGCAGGCTAAGAGCCAGCCCGGCCACAGGCAGGCAGCATGCACACCACCCACTGCCTGGACACCGACAGCACTGCCCTGGCTCGCTGGTGGTGATGCCCTCTTTTCCTCTCTGCCTTCTCTCTCTCCCCTCTACCCCATTCCTTTACATTTTCCTCTCTTCTTTTCTGTCTCTTCTAGCCCTGTTTCGTTTGGGCAACTCCTTTTCCTTCTCATTTTCATTACCAATAAACGGTTCTTGGATACAACATTTGCCTCATTTGGTTTCATTTAGTTCCTGAGCAGTTTTTAAAAGAACTCTCCACAGTTCCCCTCAGTGGAACACAGCATCTTGTCACAATGATACCTTGATGACGAGGAGAGAATTAACTGAAATATGCACCAATTTTCCCAGAATTAATATTTTCAGCAAAGTACTGCATCACTGCTACGATGGCCATACAACCAGCATTTAAGACAGAGCATTATGACTGGCAACAAAATTCAGTGTTGACAATGGAAAGCATATGTGAAACAGCACATGGCTTTAAGATGATTCATTCTAATCCCATTGAAGACATTAGTAATTTTGCTTCAGACTTAAATGAGGACATTTTAAGACCTTAAAAATGAAATCTAGGAAACAAGTCTGGAGCTAGCAATGTTGGTTATGAAAGAAATCCATTTGAATTACAAAAGGAACACTCTTTAGCAAAATGGCAAAAGGGAGGCATTTGTATAACAGCAGATAAAAACTGGCACTCACTGAATATAAATCATAATCAGTACCGTTTGAAACACAAATTCTTGAGGGGAGGGGGGAAAAAAACCCCAAAAACCAAACTATTAAAAAAACCCCTCAGACACATTTAATTATCCACTCACAAAAACCATGTAACAGTTGTTCTATGATAAAATCCCATGTTATTTAAGCTATATCAGAATAAGGTAAGTTTTCTAGGGTGAGGAGGAATTAAGTAGGCAATATCACTGATTTAAAAGTTTTAACTAAATGACTGAAGACAACACCTCTTTCAGTTAGATTTCCTAGTGTACCCAAATTTGTAGAAAGTACAACATGGTAGAATGTTCTCTGGGTGATCCACTGCAGGAAAGCAAAGGAGCAGAAAGTGGAGGAGGAGGTAGGGTTATAAATTTTTAAAAAGGCAATACACTCAGCTGTGTCGTATAGGAAAATGGGCAACTGTCCAAATTAGGAATAGGTAAATTACCTTTGATTTCACCACTGGAAAAGATGTCTCAGAGTATTTACTTTTAGAATATTGTTATTGGAGTGTATTGCAGGAAGTTTGAATGTCATATATTTTAAAATTAATATGAAGCAAAAACTGTTATAAAATTTGAAAAATAATTTCGGGACTTAGCTATCAAATTCTTAAGTGCTGTGGCTCTACCAGCTGTATATTCACACAACAATGAATGTTAGCATTCTTTTGGACAGGGCAGGGAGGGGCGAAGTGATAGATAATCACTTATTAACCACAAGTCTGGTTTGCTAAAGCAATCTCCTACACAGAGAATAAATAAAGTTTGATCTCTCAAGAATACTAGTCTGAAGTGACAGCAAATTTGAAGATAAAAAAGACTTTAGTGATTACAATATACTGCATATCCTTGCATGTCTGCATAGAGCACCCTTTCCACAACACCATTATTCTTATTCACAAAGGCCTAGCATTTCAGATTATTTAAAGAACTGTCCTATGAAGCCTACACAGAGAGAGGCCTAGTCTGGCAGTGCACCTTGTTTCCCTTGCACTATATTTTGGCCAACATCATGTACTGAATCTTTTCCTTCTTTTCAAAACTGGACAGTTCTACCATCTTTCTTGACTACCAGTCACTAAAACTTGGCATTCAGCTTTTCATTCCTTATTTGTCTTTCAGGCCACCCTGATTCACACTGCTGATAATACATTGCAAAGGAAAGATACTGATGCTAACTCAGGAAACCCCTAAGCTGCAAACTACTGGATGGAGAAGGTGCATTCTTTGGAAATATTATAGTAAATTGATTATATCCCTATATTTTTAAATATGCATTCCCTTTTACCACTGCTGGTGACAGGACTTCGTGCTACATAAACGTGATCAGACCCAGTATGGCCTTTCTTTTGTTCCTGTAGTTCATTCTAAGCAAACTGCTAAACCTAACTTCTGTTTCCAAGATGACATAAAATCCCTTTGATACCACAAATTAGAAGACATTAAGTTATAAGCAGATTGCATCTCATCTATGTGAGAAAAGCTTTTTAGAAATGTTCCACATCCATTAATGAAAAACAGAGGAAAAAAGCTTTTTTTTTAAAAAAAAGCCAAGTACACCGGCAAGAATTAGCAAGCCTGTATGATGTATTTTTAACTGGTTTATCAAAACCAGAGAAATCTCAGACTGGAGGGAATCATGCCATTATGTCTCTGTATCACCCACAGAATTCAGCCTTGCAGGTATACCCATGTGAATACTGTTCCCCTCAGAGCATGGGAAGAGTCTTTCCTCTAGCTTCTCATATTGTAGAAACCTGACACGTTCACATAAGGTCCCGAGCCATTTCTTAAAAGGAATCCTCTCTAAAGCAAGTGTAAATTAATTTTTCTAGAAACCTCTAAAAGCTAAAAGCTAGTTTCAAGTGATTATTAACAGGACCTAAAAAGTTTCACAAAACTTATGGGCAAACCTAAAGGGCAGAAACAATGCCACAAAAGCAAGAGTATCGCTCAATACAGACACAACTTCTGAGGGCCCAGCTAAACCTGGCCTTGATTACAGTAACTCATTTCCACAGCCACAGGTGACAGGCAGCCCGAAGTGACCCACGGTCATAGTGACATTCTCACATTCAAGGGGACAGAAGACATAACGGCTTCATGTTTGCAAACAGTGCTGAACACTATGATTAAAATTAAACAAGGGCAAGTGCTAAGAGAAATGAAACCAGGGGCATAACAGTACACGGCTCTATGAGCCCTCGAGCACAGAAAGGCAAAATGGCAACCTGTCATAAGAGCTCCCTTTATACAGCTGAGCAGGACAGACACAGATCCAAACTGGGGTCTGCTCAGCCAGGACCATGCCATGCAACAGGAGCACAAACACTTCACAACTGAAAGGGCTGATTTAGCCCCAAAAACCTCCTACAAAATCCACACCTACTTCTCCTTTTGCGGTTGTCTAAATAAGTTTTTATGCTATACTCACAACCATGATTTCTGGACATTTGTGCTGATTCAGCTATCTTTTACTTCTCCCTCACTTACTTTCTGTCCTAAATTTCTCCTCCTGTGTCTGATAACTATGTCTATTTTGTTTTTCCCATGCAGTATGTTTCTCACCCACAATAAAAAGGGGGGAAAGGAGAAAGAGGTAAGAGTTAGTACAAGAGTTATACCTTTCCCCTGGAAAATAGGATATGCATCACATAGATGAAAACAAAAAGGAGAAAATGGATTGAAAAACATGTCAGACCACAGATACCCTTCCCACAGATAACTCTTCAGAGCACTTACCTGCACACAGCAACCTTTTCATTATCCCACAGGTTCTTACAAAATGGACCCACATGAATTCCCTCTCATTAATTGAGGAGTCCTACACACTACCGTTACATCAAGAATGCACATGTTATTTGCATGAGTGGTGGAAATGAAGTTAAAAATATATCCATTTTTTCATCTGTCAGTGCAGAATATCTAGTTCTGTAATTACCTAGAATTCAGAAAGAAGCTTCAGCAAATTATTTTCACATAAGAGTCACAAAAAAGGAAGGAGTTGCTATGTATCAGGAGGTATTGAAGCATAAGTATTGGTAATACTGGGAAGAAACCTAATTACTGTTACTATTTGGTTACTAAAGGTTAGAAAATAAAGAGACAGTTGTATTTTTACTTCTAGCTTTTAAATGGATCAAGATTAATTAAATCACTAAGAATAGCTAAATAAGAATCAGGTTAGCTTTTGGTGCTATAATTCCATTTTCTCTCTGTGGTGTTCCTCTGATCTTCTCTGCCTAAGTCACAGTCTTTCATTTCATTCTTCAGGCCCTTTGCCAGCTTCTTCTCTTTCCTAAATTATCATAATCCTCTGTGAACTTTTGTAAAATCTCACACATTAACGCATCAATAAGGTGGTTTTACTACCAAAAAATTTCTAACAGTATACATGTAGGAAGAGACCACTTCAGCATGAGAAGACCCATGCTGAAAGGTGTGCTATCACTCTCCTGTAAGACACTAAAATGTGCCTGGACATTTCCTGTCCATGCAAAATAGAGAATCATAGGAAAAAAAGAAAAGTTTCCTTTTTCTGATTTTGGTTTCTTTTTTAAATGCCTCTCCTAAGTCAGGGATCCATGGAAATTCAGAGCAGTACTTCTGAGATATAAGGTGGTTGGGAAACACTCATATATATTTTTATGCATATTATAATTTTATTTTGTCTGGATTGAGACAGACGAAAATATAAGTTCCTATGAAATCAGTAGAGGACCAGGATTTAGATTCCAGATTTCAGCATTCTCTGAATGCTCATGGTATTCTGCTCAGACTCAGAATGATAAGTGGAGTACCAAGATTTACACCTACTTCAGAATATGGCAGAAAGAAAGACCCAAGGTTCAGAATCATTAGAAATTGAGGCTGTTTCATCAAAATAAAAGAACCGTCAGCTGAAGAAGGCAGGAACCAATCAACTGGTGCTTAAAACTAAGAAAGAAGATTATGAGTAAGCTTTTAAACAAAAAAAAAGTAAGAAAATACCAATGTGGGAAAAGATACCACACCATATGAGGTTACATCTCTGTTACATCTCTGTAGATGAAGAAGAGGAAATTCAGCACAATAAGTATCAGAGGACGAGAGCTGTCAAACAGGCAACAAGAAAACAAGCTGGCACTTTAAACAGGTGCCAGGAGAACAAAAAGGTTGGCACACATGCTTCCACATGAATACTGGAAGGCACAAGAAATATGAGGACAGCACTGCCATATTTAACCCTAAAGTAAGGCATGGACATCCTGGGCATATTGGAAGCTAGTGAACAACCCCTGATGCTAGCATACAAAATACACAGGAAAAGGTAAAGCAACCAACTTTATCAGAAGACGATAGGGCACTTTTGTAGGTTAAAAAGAGCCTAATGAAAACAAACAGATGAGCTAAATACCTCAAAATCTAGCATAGATTATATAGGGCTTGAAATATCAAGCCTATGCAAAAAGGATGAATGGGAGTCTACTATTGGAATGGTGACATAGTTTCTGATGGGCTCTGGGACATGAGGCAACACATGCAGGAACTATGGCAATGATGTCAGCTTTTGGCTATCTCTGTGTAGGTACAGAAAATGTATCAGGCTATAATACAATGACCAAATAAAAAACACCACTAATTATTATTTCATGGAGCAAATAGTTAGACAGTCCTCAATAGAAGAGGCAGTGCATGACTTGGTTTAAAAATCTTGCACAGTGAAATAGCCCATGTAGAACAGCAACCATCTCATGCCTACAGACAACATCTCTGCAGAAGTCTGAAACTCTAAATACCCACCATAATGCCCTCAGATCCAAGAGGGCAATAAATAAGAGTCACATAAAAAAATCCGCAGGGGGAGCTGAGATAACTAAATCCTTAGAAGTGGCTTCTTGAGGACACCATCACAGGAACAGAGCCACTTAAGGAAAGGCTTGAGAAAGGGTAGAGGGAAGCCAGGAAGGAAAGGGAGTAGATTATATGCACGAAGACAAACTTCCAAGGACTGAAGTTGTGTCTAAAAGAAGAAAAAAGAAAGTCTGATGAGCTGTGAGAGATTAGGTTCAAGCACAGCATAAGACAGGCCAAAAAAGTGATTGAGAAACAACTAAAGCAAAACTAGCACTACATTGTTCTTGAGACACAAATGGAGCAGAAGCCTGCCAAGGGCTATCTGAAGATCAGGACACAGAAAACAGCAAGAAGAGCAGAAGACCAGTCTTCTGCAGAAGTACGTGGAATAAATAGACAGCTTTTAAAGGAAACATGAACTTGCTTTGTGAGCAACTCAGGAAAAGAGTTTTCTGAAATGCAGCTGAGTGTAGAACAGGGTGTAGAAAAATTTGACAAAGAGAATACCAAAAAAAAAATTGCCAGAATCAGATTATCTCCACCCAGGACAGCTAAAAAACTCCAGAATGAGGTAAGTAAGTAAGTTATAATAATGAGTTGTACATTCTCATATCTAACATCATACACTTTGATTGAAAAATGGCCAACAAAGAATTCTGCCATAAATCTATGTTTTTTCTGTACCTGGAATACCAGTTTTGTCCCTTCCTCCTAAGCATTATATGGAATGACACAAAAGGTTTAAGATAACCATAGATGACAAAAGGTCTGGAGAACATGCAGAATGTCTCCTCTGCATGACGGATGAAGAATAAAGTAAACTGGGATTGCACTCCTAAAAAGAGGCACATTAGAGGGAGTATGACAGAGATTAGCCACATTATTAATAAAATGGAGAAAATGGGTGGATTTTGACTCTTTACCAGTACAAGAACCACAGGGCATGAAATCAAGCCAGTAAGAGCCAGGTTCAAACTAACCAGAGATCATTTTTCATGTAACAGAGAGCTCATTGCTAAATTATTTTCCAGATGCTCTAAATTCACTTGGATTCTAAGGGACACAGAGAAAACTTAGATCAATCCACTAAAGTTCACTAAATACTCAAAAGCCCCACCTGGCTCCTTAAATCCCTAAATTAACTGAAGGCAGGGAGAGTATTAGAGGGAGCATGTGTTTTCTTCTCTCATAGTTCTTACCTTTCTCCCTGATAGCAACATGGTTGAGCTAAAAGGAAGGGAAAGTGCATTCTTATCTTTGAGCTTTTTCAGTAGCAGAAGTTCCAGCACGTGTGTAGAAAGAAGAAGCCACAACACATCTTCCACCCATTCAGTGTGTCTTATCCCATAGGCTCCCAATTACTGCTGTGTGCCCTAATTAGGCTGTGCTGTTCATAATGTGCAAATAGCCAAGGTCTGCCCAGAGGCTGCACAGTCTCAATACAGAACAAGAAAGGGGAAAAAGCGTGAAAGTGCCTTTTTCTTTCCAACACCACTTGGTTAGAGTGCACCAGAACTGGCCCTAGATTCAGCACATTGTCTTGGAATGTTAACAGGCAAATGTTATCACGTGCAGAGAATCGTTCTAAATTCACATCTGTTTATGCAAATCCCGTCAAGCAGAAATGTTTATCTAACCGAAAGTCCTTTTAATAAACCTAATTATTTTCCTCAAGTGAAAGTGCTGAACAGCAGTGATATACATGAAATAGTTCTGTCCTGCTGCATACTGCAATTCTTACCACTTCATACAGTTATGCATCTGGCTCTAACAAAATATCATTGTTTGATTTAAGAAACATTATAGAACTGCATTATAGGAAGTCCAGTGACACTGCCAGTAATTAAGGTTGTGCAACAGCTCTTTTCATATTTTCAGCTTCTTACAGCAGTTTGGGCTAAAATTTATTGCAGTGATTTGCTGTGCTGTACACAGGATAAATTTTTCCATGGATAATCTGTGGTGTTCCCAAGGAAAACACTGAGAAAAGTACATCCATTGTTCTTTTACTGACCATTTCAAATTCTTAGGTATTTTCAAGCAGAGTTCAAAACACTGGAGTTTGAGCTGCAGGTCAGAAGGATCTTCAGCTTCTCTGTGAAATTTTACTTCATTTTGATCAAATTAGATAGTTGTTACCAGCTAAAATCTCCCAGTCTAAGAGGAAAATTATTCTTGAATCTCATTGCACATATTTTAAGAATCTCTACATTCATATCAACTTTCAGCTCGGTTACTGCCTCTTAGCTTAAATAGTACTATCCATTACCTGAAGATTACAGTCCTTGATTCAGAGTATTCTGTCATATCTCTCATACCTCTTCCAGATTTTTTCCTTTCAAATTACAGTTTCTACATTTTCTGCTCATCTTCTAGTTCAAATCAATTTTCTAGCACATGTGTGACCTGAACAAAAATTATATAAAATATAATGCATAACCTTACACAATTGAATAGATATTTCTCTGCATCCCAGGATATGAGAGTCATTGAGGTGGAGAGACCTTGAGAGATTCACTAGTCCAACCCCCCTGCTCAAGCAGGGGCAGCCAGAGCATGTTGCTTAGGATTCTGCAGAAACGGGGTTTTATTATCTCCACAGGTGGAGACTCCACAACCTCTCTGGGCAGCCTGTTCCAATGCTTGACCCTCCCCCCTTACTGTAAGAAAACTTTTTTTCCTATATTTATGTAGAATTTCTTGTGTTTCAGTTTGTGCCCACCACCTCCTTGGGCACCGCTGAGAAGAATCTGGCTCCATCTTCTTTATGTCTATATAATATGTCTATACAGCTGCCTCCCATCAGGTGCTGATACCCATTGATGAGAACTCCTCAGACTTCTCTCCAGGCTGAACAGACACAATTCCTTCTGCCTCTTAGGTGCCCCAGTCCCTGAATCACCTCTGTGGCCCTTTGCTGGACCAACTGCTGTACATCCTCATCTTTATTGCACTCTGAAATATCCACTGAAACACCTGAGCATATTGACTCAATTACAGCTGCATTAATGGTATCCATCCATAACCACCCAATTAACAACTACTGCATTGATGTATGCCTACAAACATTGATGTATGCCTACAAACACCTGAACATATCTAAGTATACCTGACTTGAAGTATTCTTTAGTTGACTTCAGGCAGGGAGATCTCATTTTATAGAGACAATTGACCATATTACTTGCCTTTCATTTTATAGCATTACAATTCAGTTTTACAGTTTAGTAACCTGTACAGTTCAGTTACTGCAGAGCTTATGCTTTAGGGATTTTCATCTTCATCAATCTAGTTAATACTTTTTCCTGTCATTTTTCCCCAAATTCTTCAACTAACGTTGATCAAACCTGTTGGTTCTTAGTCTGGAAAATGTATTAACAAAGAAATAATCAGATTACTGTGCAAAATCAAATTTGTTTTTACTTTAACTCATTTTTTCTTTATCACATAGTTTCTAATCCCTCCTTCCTCCAAAATGTGGTCTAAAGCTTAGCATATAACTGAAGACAGACTGTAGTCAACTACTCATCTTTACTTTTTGCAAATTACAGATACTGTCTTTGCCAGTATATAATCAAAATATTTACAATTTGACAGATGATAAAAATATCAGCCTTGGAATCTCAAGAGTAATATCTCTCAAATTATTTCAGCATCCTACTTTAAATTAATTGTAAGTTTTAACTTCCTGTGTAACTCAGAAGTGAAGTTAAGATTGATACTAAAGATTCAGGGTTAGATATGAATATTTAAAGTGTTTTATATCTCTAAGTGCTGAGAAAAATAAGGTCTCAAAAGACTAAATTCTACTAATCTAATTTTTATCCCATCCATGATCTCTAAAACAGAAATACTACTGCTCTCTTGTCCTCAATCATTTTGAAATGGTGTTTTATATTAAACCACGAAAAGACTTAAAGGAAATTAATAAAGTTATTAATCTCCATAATTTTTTAACAGCAATATTTAAAATAAGGACTTTACTACACATTACACAATGATCATGAAACATGGAATAGATGTTCATCAGTTATGCCTCTTCTACTTTGTGCCAGAAAAAGAAATTTTACCTGAAATATCATGCAATCATCTCATTAGAATTTTACTCTGTACTCTGCATAAAGAATAAAGCTGAACTAAGAATGAAATAGCAGTAGCAGTCCTTACAATTTTTTTTCAATCTTCACATTCCCGCTTTGACGTTCAGAATTTGTCTGATGAACACAATATCGGAAAGGTAATTAAAAGCATCTTTCTCATTAGCAGTAAGGAATCAAGTATCAATATATATTTTGTTTTACTAAAATACAGTCTCACTGCTGAAATAATACTTTAACATCAATGGAGAAAACACTGTTTCTCAGGCAACACGCTGAACATGTGCTAACAGACACCGTCTGACACACTTGGGAGTGTTATCTGCCATCAAGTATCAAATTGGATGACAAAAGAAGAAATCTTTCCTTACTCTCATACATTCCAACAATGAATGTAAAGGGGAAAAGAAAAGCCAACAAAATGTACAGAAAAACCACAACAAACGCAGCATTCTTTGTAAAATGTTTTCAGAACTTCCTCTTGACTTGCAGTTGAAAACACCTATGATCACCAAGAATTTATTTGAAACTGCTCTATTTTCCCACTTCTCTTCCTGAATTAAACCAAGAAGAAAAAAAAAATAAGCCTTCAAACCTCTGACGTACCCAGATGATGACGTTCAGTTCTCCAGGAAAGGACTGCATTTATAATGTATTTTGTTCAGGTACATATGGTGACAAATACCAGTAGATACTAGATTTTAGTAAGCTGATGGTGACTTAAAGTTGACCCTTCAAAAAGAATCATTTTGGATACATGTCAAACTAAAGACAGTTATGTTAATACTGCTTGCCTTCAGTGAAAATGGATATGCACAAACATCTCAGGTCATGGTCTGGCCACTAGAAACCCCTGTTACACCAATACAACCATCAAAGGCAGACACATGTAATTTCTATACAGATCAACAGAGAAAATCTCCCTAATCTTAGATAGTGGGTCCAAGTCAAAATAATTTCATAACCATTTTTCCCATCATTACTAAAGTCACCTGTCTGGGACTCTATCTATAGAAGTATTATGCCTTTATGGTGTGCCAAAGCTTGAAGAAATGAGCACTAATGGGATCCCTGAATCTGCTTCAGGAGGTGTTGGCTACAGTGTACCACACCTGGAATGTTTCTACACTGATGCAGGCAGCATCAGGAGCAAAGAAGAGCTGCAGCTTTGGCCCAGTCCCAAAGATATTGCATCAGTGGTATACGTGAAACCTGGGGAGATGAGCCCCTGGAAAAACATTTTTGGCAAGGGCTGTGGTCCATCAGTGCTGATCACTTTTTAAACATTACCTCCTTAAGGGCACAGTACCAGACATTTCCCAAATGTAAGAAGTCAGGCAGCTGAGACAGAAGGCCAGCTTGCCTGAACAGGAATCTTCTCTTGGAAATAAGGACAAAAAAGAAGGTGTATGCCCAGTGGAAGCAAGGTCAGGTGACATGGGAAGAATACAGAGATTCATGCAGCCAAAGCTCAACTGGCCAGAACTGCGGGGGACAATAAAAAGAATGTTTTCAAATATATTAATGGCAACAGGCAGTGTAAAAATAACATTGGCCTGTTACAGGATGGGCATGGCCACCTCACAAACAGGGACATGGACAAGGCAGAGATGTTTAACACATTCTTTACCTCTGTCTTCAACAGCAATGACAGATCAAGAAGCGTCTCAGTGCCCTGCACTGGAGGACCATTACTGTGAGATTGATCAACTCCCAGTCAACCCTGAAAGCTGCTCCAGCTGGTGAAGGGCCTTGAGGAGAAGCTGGCTGAGGTCACTTGGTCTGTTCAGCCTGGAGAAAACCAAGGGGAGACCTCAATGCAGTTACAACTTCCTCCTGAGGGGAGGAGGAGAGGCAGGCACTGATCTCTGTGGTGCCCAGTGACAGAACCCAAGGGAATGGCCTGAAGTGGTGTCAGGGCGGTTTAGGTTGGATATCAGGAAAAGGCTCTTCACCCAGAAGGTGCTTGGGCACTGGAACAGGCTCCTCAGGGAAGTGATCACAGCACCAGCCTGACAGAGTTCAAGAAGCATTTGGACAATGCTCTCATGCACATGGGCTTCAATGGGAGCAAAAAGGGACAAATTTTGATAATATATTTCCTTTCTACAATGCTTATTTTCTGATTTAGAGGGTTCTTGGCCTTCCATTTTTCAGTAGTTCCTTCCTAAACCTCAGCCACTACTTCAGTGGGACCAGAAGTACTGTTGGCAGGTTGCACAGTTTTCTGATCCAAGATTAAAATGCACACATACACACAGCTCTCGTAGCGACTAAGTTTTCTTTTAGATCTGTTCCCTGATCTAGATTACACTTCAACAGACAGCAAGTCTGCTCTACAGAGGGGGTGACAGTAACTCTGTGAGAATCACCAGCAGGATAGCCAGAATGTCTCAAGTCAACATTGCTAATAAACTCTTCATAAAGTGAAATCTCTGCCTCAACTATTTTCATACCACGTCAACATTCATAAGCCATGCCCATACACTTTTGGCTGTAGTCCACTCAATTCTTAAACAGGCAAATTCATTTTAGTATATTAATGGATATCCTTATTAGCAACTAATTTTTATTTTTATTATTTTTTAAATACAAAACAGCTCCAAACTCCTTCACACCTGAAATGATTTTTAAATGCATGCAAAAGACATACAAGTCTGACAAGGTCCCCTGGGGAAGAAAAAAAAATTGCAAAAGTCTCTGTGTAAGTACCTACAGACATGTACAGCTGTATACACACAAAAGCTAGCAGACATTATACATGTCTGCAAAACAAGTTCATAAGCTGCCTTGAAGACAGCAATTATATACAGACTTAGTCTTTCACTGTTAGCAGTGGGAAATAAAGAAATTATTATTTTAATGACCATTTTTCCAAATCAGTTATATTGCATTTCAGCAGTTAGTAAAATAATGTGGCATATTAGAAAAGGAAATTGGAAATTATGATAAAAAGGTTCTTACAA
The DNA here is from genome assembly GCA_013400515.1 of Erpornis zantholeuca. NCBI lineage: Eukaryota > Metazoa > Chordata > Aves > Passeriformes > Timaliidae > Erpornis > Erpornis zantholeuca. The sequence goes on along the minus strand of VZTN01006710.1, from coordinate 339,022 downwards.
CCTAGAAGACCAGGATTTAATTTTTGTAATCTCAAATAATCACTTCTGGGAAAATAGGATTTAAAAAAAAAAAAACAAACCAACTTGTCCCAGGTCTTACTACCTATAAATCATCTGCTAATTAATTACTAGTTTGTCAAAGATTCTAACACACAAACAAAAAAAGATAGGAGATGCTCTATGTGAACTTACTGATGTCTCTTTCCAACTCAGGCTATATGAACATTTGTGTACACTATGTTATTACTTTATGAAGAACTCAGGCTCACAGACTTCCTAGCTGCTTACACATCTGAATGGTTAAAGCAGGAGGAAAGGAGTAACAGGGGTTTTATTAAACTGCTTCTGAGAATACATAGTTCAAATAATTTCACCTTGCCTAATATTTAAATGTAATAATGTTTCTTTTCAAATAGTAAAGATGTGATTAAGAAAATTATTGTTTCAAAATCTTACAACTGTGAAAAAACATCAAAACACACATAAGAGTACACATATTTTTACATGTGGGTTTTATCTGAGAAATAAACTATTTCTCCCCCATTTCATTCCATGCTGAAAGTTCTTTCTCCACAGAAAATAAATAATATTATCGATACAAGGTCCATCATCTCCCAGGGCCAATCTTCCAGACCTGAGCCTCATTTTTCCATTGCCTCACCCAAATAAGAAGCATATATGTACAAATTATACTAGAAATCGGTGCAGGCACACATACGCACGACACTGAAATAATTCTTTAAGAAATTGAACACTCAGAAATCAGAACTGTAAGTAAATAAAAAAATACAACATGCTTCATATTGACTACTAAACCTACACAGATTATAATGCATATACCTATAGCACCCCCTGTCCTCCAGAAATAAGGGAGTTGATGCAAAAATTGAGACTGTAATTCTTACAGGGAATTCCTCAGCAGCATAATGAGAATGCAATGAATTATCACGGGAACTCTGCAAAGAGATTTCTCTGAAGATTGCAGTCCATAATATGCAATTATAAAAAACATAAATGGGAATACTTTCTTCATCCAGTCCAGAGCCAAAGATCCTACTACACACAGCTGACTATTCCACTTCCTAATTCCATGTAAGGTTGCAATATGAACATTAGAAAAAACAAATTAGAAATCTGTAGATCCGCCTGATACACACTACTGAATATTCAGGATAGTAAAAGGAACAGTGAAACTAAAAACCTAAAAGCTTTGGTAAGTAAATTCTGTTTCTGTAGTTACACTACAGAAAGCATTGTGCTTTTTTCCATTATTTAAAGATGTTTCTAAGGGTACCCAGACAAACAGGCAAGAGAAGGGGGGAAAACCCCAGCAAAAATGTCTGGAAATAAAACAATTCTCAAGGTGTCTAGAGGGTGCTTTCATCTGAGAAGATTAATACAGAAGCTGTTTTGCAAAGAACTAGAAATCTTTTAAAAAGTAAACAGAATTTAAAGCCAACAGTAAACTGAAGACAACAGTAAACTGAATTTTAAAAGATTCAAGGATGTGTCTATTAATAGAGCACATGCCCCCAGTAATACTCTTACAACAAGGTTTCATATTACTATAGCAATACCAGCATGAAAATTTCAAGAAATATGTCAATATTTATTAATAAATGTCGTATCACAGCCATCTGACACTACCCCGTGTAAGTAAGAAATCACAATGAGAAAGGCTCCTGAAAATCCCACAATTATCAGCAGACTCAGAGTGAGCAGACAGTGGATCAAGAGTAGTAGCAAACAAGAGCTATGCACAACCTGTGTGTATGAAAAGGATCCAGGAAAATTCGTTTCCTACTCCTATATTTCAGCCAGACAATTTGTCTGCCTCCTAAACACTGCTCACTTTCATAAACTATAACCCAGCACAATGACAAATGTGTCTGAGAAGATTTTTCTAACAGGAAATCTCTTCCTTGAAATTTACCCAGGAGAATTACATCTTTCCTAATTGCTAATTATTCCATTCTTAGACACTTCCTTCTTTTTTTTGCAAGCTGCTGACCTTACTATGTTTTTTCACCTGCTATATCAAGGATATTTCTATTATGACACTATTATTCATACACTGAAATTAATAAACCACCATCATTGATAAGGCTGATTGTCTTTGGTTGAGACTAAGCCAGATGTTCTTCTGGATCTCTCCTACAACTTAAGGGTTGGTTTAATTCTTGTTATTTTCAAATTTTCGGTTGTGGTAGGCTTGCTTAGAAGTAAGAAATATATAAAGAAAGCATGTGTCTCTTTTGACAGATTTTATAAATACTTCAGGCCTTTATATCCAACAACATTCAGCCTCCAGCTATCTTTACAAGAAACAAGCCGTTATGGAATTTTTAAAAAGCCATTCAGGTAAAAGATGACACCCTCTTTTCTACCCATACAAAAATAATCTGAAAAAGCTTGTGCATGTCTTAAAAAAAAAAAAAACCAACAGAAATCTACACTAAATACCAATTTGAGAAACAACATAATTTGAGTATAGCAATATTTTTCAGAGCAAAAGCAAAATATAGTTTCAGGTCTGAAAAGAAAGATGTTGATGGGAGAGCAGGGGAGTATGAGCCTCCAACCAGGACAGGGCTAATTTCTGCAGCAGCCAGGAGGTGACATGGCTAAGGCCCGGAGTTATTCTGTACTCTGATCTCACATCATTTTCCAGGGATGGGGGAAGGGCGCCCTTCTGGGATCGAC
>VZTN01006710.1:262498-336310 GCA_013400515.1 Erpornis zantholeuca | reverse complement strand
GCTCCCTTCTGGGATCAACACAGCATAGCAGAGGGAGCAGTGAGGTACTGCCTGTTGCCAAGGGGTTCCGTGTGAATGGTTCATTTCTTGTACCCTCTGTCATTGGTATTGCTGGTGTTACCATTTGTTTTCTTATCTCATTGCTATTTCCAGTAAGTTGTTCTTATATCAGCCCATGATCTTTACCTTTTGTATCCCCAGTTCTCATCTCCAGCCTATCACAGGGAATGGGGAGGGGAAAACAAGCACATAGTTCAGAGTCTCAGTGGAAGCACTAAACTGGGGGGCACCATCCCCAAACCATGACAGAGACAAGCAGTGTCTCTCCAAAATTAACTTATTGATATATGACATTAGTTTGTGCTAATGGCATCGTCATTACAGACAAGAATTTTTAAATATGCATGTTCATGTTTATGCACACATACATATATATGCATGTGTATAGATTATATATACACACTCACACTACTATATTCACTAAAAATGAAGCCTAAGTTTTTCATGGTATTTGTTCAGACTCAAAGGAAAGAACTGTTCTCCAAAGGAAAAAACCAAGATACTTCAAAGGTAATTACAAAAACTGCAGCTTTGCGATTCACCTCTTCCTCACAGATTTTGTGGCAGTTTGAAGTGAGAATAAGCTGCAGAAATTGAAAGCTGTCAAATTTATCTAAATCATGCTTTTGACTTTCGTACTCTCTGAAAACACTTTTGCAACCAAAACCATTTTCAAACCATGAAATTAATCCAAGTTTCCTAAACCATTCAACAGTGAGAAAATAGTCAGAGTCTTCTTCAACATCAGATGTTGCTGTTCTGGCTATACTTCTCCTCCCTTCTCAAGACAACAAGGGCAAACCTTCCTGCTGCTCACAAGAGTTGTGGATGTGATAGAGCTGGTAGCTGCAGGATCTAGGGAGAACTCCAACAGTCTCTGCCTTCAGCAGACCCTGTTAGCAAGAGGGACAAGGGCTATCCATGAAGGAATCAGGGAGCAGCATGCGTGCAGGGAACTACCATGCAGGACAAGACAGTGCAGCCTTGATCAGAAATGTCACCACCTGAGAAGGTACAGGGAACATGGAGGGACAGTGAAGAAGGTAAGGCCTGAACAAAAGAAGATAGAGAGCAAAAAATAAAACAAATAACAACGAGAAGGAAACAAGCAAGAGAAAAAATGGTGATGACTGTCAGCCAGTAGAAAGTCCACCAGCAAAGGGACTAAAGAGTTTCCTTCTGAACCAGGCATTGAGTGGTAACTGCAACTTTACATTGAAGGGAAATAGTGTGGAAACACACAACTAATAATGCTTTAGCTTGTGGATTACATCTTGCAGCAGTACAGCTAAATGTGCCTTCCAGCCCGAGCCAAACCACAGCACATACCACCAAAGCATCTTTGCAGCAGTGCTGGGAGCAGTTCAGCTCAGCCAGTGGTGAATTCTTCCATCATTTCCCCCTGCTTCCAGGACAAAGAAAGCTCCAAAGACAAATAAGATTACTTCAAGTATTCTTCATAAGCATTTGCTATGTTAACATTTCTGCAGAAAGGACGGGCTTGCCAGCAGACCAAAAAATCCTTCACCAAGATGGAGGGTGTCTTCTTTAGGCTTCACATTGCCTTATAAACTGACCCCCAGATCAAACACAAAACATAACACAGACAGGGGAGTGTGGCTGACACATCTGGGTCAACTAAGACAAGAAAGTTGTTCATTCAAAGACATACCATTAACAGAATGGAAAATCAACTTGCCTGTTCTGGTTGCCAAGCAATAATGAAGAAAATTGCTGAAACCATCAATCATGTACACCCAGAACAGGCTAATATGCTTCAAAGTTAGAAGGCAACTTAGAGATGAGTTATTTTGCTATTTCAATTTAACAGTCATTTCAGTATGAACAGACCAGCTCTGTTATGAGCATGGGAGAAAGGAAGGAAGAGAAAAGAGCGAAGGAATAGAAGCGATGTAAGTTTTCATCAAGTAGGAAGTAATGCAATGTTCTCATTTACCAGACAGGGTAAGGTTCATGGTTTAAAGCTCATAAGTGTCAATGATTTTGCAACCACGTATGAACTCAGACAATGCAGAACAGTGGAAGTATTTTGTATTAGCTCTTCATTTCATTTGTAGTATTTCTTCATGTCCTCACTGTCTGCTTTTTAGCAGTATCAGCAGTTCCATGAAGGTAAAGGGAACAGGCTGCAAAAATGACACTGGTCACTGTATCCACAGTTTCCTTAATTCCAACATTATCATTCAGAAGTTACACAAAAAATAAAAACAAAGGGGGAAAAAGGGTGTTAATGACTGCATTACTGATGATTCCAGTGGTACATATATGTTCAATAGAACAGATACTTTCTCAGGATAGGTTGTTTTAATACTAATATGAAACTAAATGAACACAGAGTCAAGAATAGTAACCTTGATAATGTAAATTATTCTTTAGAGCTATTAACTGTGAGTAGAGATGTAAAAGACTGAAAAAGGAGGACAGGGAAAAAGAGAAGCCAAGAAAGAAAATTGCATGAGAGTTGTGGGATGTGTAGACAAGGTAAGGAAATAATATAAAAAGAAGATTGAGTGATAAGAATGCGAAACAAGATAAAAGTGGTCATAAAAAAGGAAGGCAGTAGAAACTAGGGCATAGATCCAGAAAAGCTCTTATGTTCTTAATGTTAAGTATGTTATTAAATACATGAAGCACACTATAAATAAAGTTAGTGATATATGTTAAAAGATGAGAATTTACAATCAAGGAAAGAAAAGTAACAGATCAAAGAACAATAATATGCAAAGAAAGAATAAAAGAATTCGACAGAAGACTAGAGCAAAACTGAATATAGAGTGTGAGCCATCCTTGTCACAGGGCACTTTCTTCTGAATTGTCAGTGTTAAAGAATTTTTGCATACCCTAAAAATCTTACACAGTAGTTTCTCAAATCAAAAATTTCTGGAGCCAGCTTGGGGAAATTACATGTCACTTGACAAAAGAAGAAGAGATAATAATGTAACCAAAAAAGTTTACAATCACAGGGATGCCATTGATAACAATTAGACTGCAAGAAGTTGTAATTGCATAAAGATTAAATCATATATATATATATACACACACACAAATACACACACACAATCCCTTTTTCATTTTAAAGAAATAGTTTCGCAGGCATGAGAGCAACAAGGATTAAAATCAATTGAAAGCAAACATTTGCCTAGAGAAAATAACTGCTATTTGAAAAATTTTTAAGCATACTTTACTGGCTCTTGAGAAAAGCTATAATTCACAAAAATATCACAGTTGAAAAAATAAAAAGGAAAACTAAAATTTGGTTCACCTTCGGTTTAAAAGATGAACAAGCGAAAAATTATAAAATAAGTAATAATTTGGGATAATAAAATTTTGGATACTCAAATGATAATGGCAAGATTAAACACATGCAGAGAATATACTCATAGAGTGAAAACATATAAAGGCAGCACTTCAGGAATTCTATAAAATTAATAACTAGTCTAAATAATGATTAATAACTAAAAGAAAGGGATAAAAAATAAGGCATTAGTTCAGGCAAGGACGGCTGTTTTTTAAAATATTTAGGAAACAAAAGAAATCCTAATATTGACATCAGACAATTCTTAAAATGAAGCTGATATTCTCAATAACAGTAATGCAAAAAAAACCACGGCAGCATTCAGTCTGTTCTAGTTAAGAAAATCAAGGTTTTAATTTAGAAGTAGAGACTAACAAAATAATATCAACCAATAACATTATATAAGTATATTATATATAAGTATACAGTGATTCTTCTTAAATTCACCAAATAAATCTGAATTCAAGATTTTCAGCTGATAAGAACAATAACATTGTGTAATATATTTTGCCTACTGTAAGGTTTGTGATACAACATTTCAACAATTTGGTAAAAGTAGAAAACAAATCAAATTGCCATCTAAAAAAATAAAAGAAAACTGTTTACTGGACTTAACAAAATGCAATGATGAATGGAGAAGAATCAACAACCAAGCATTCTCTATTACAATTCACAGGTTTTGTTCGCATTTTCCTCAGGGTCATGAGAGCAAGAATAATAGCATTACTAACCAGATGTGCAGAAAAAATACAGTACTTGGAATAATAAATACAAAAATACTGCTTTTAATCAAGAGATACAACACGGAATGTTTCATAACCTTCCTTCAGGAAAACAACATAATTTCCATTACAGCTAAATATAAAAGCATGTATGGGGGGTAGGGAGGGGGAAGGCACGTGATACAAGCCATTTGCTAGACATACTACTCTGTCCTGAGGAGAGGTGACTCACAAAAATTTCCAGCAGACAGCCAAACAGGAGCTGTCAATGTTACCCTGTGCCCATAGAGTTTGATAATCCTGGTGTAATATAGCTCAGCAGGGAGAAACACAGCAGCCAGTAGAGTCACATTTGCCTCTGTTTGTCCCTGACACACCACCTACTGGGAATACACACATAGAGACTAGAAATGAACAGCCCTTTTTAACAGCACAGATAATTTCCCATCGGACACCTACGCCATGCTGATATCAGACTGATACCAAGTAATGAAGCAGAGTTGCTCTCTTCAACCAGCTATATTTCAAAAATTTTTGGAGAGCTCCTACAGGTTGTGCTACAAAACAAGTCAGCAAGGACGGTCAAAGCAAATCTTTTTAGTCACACAAGCTCTAGAAAAAGGACTGTGCTCATTCTGTGGGGATTATCTATAAGGCAAACTCTGCAGCAAAGAGTATTTCCCAAGGTCTGTCTCACAAAGCCTCGTAGCATCCAGATGCCAAGAGCAGAGACAAGAGGAGAACAACATGATGGACTGAAAGACTCAGTGATGTGAGAAACCTAAGCAGCACTGCCACTCAGAGCTTCCTACCTCTGCTGAGGCATTTCCAGCTTCTTCTTGCTTCATATAAGTGCAAGAGGGTGGTGACTTTATTTTAATGACATGTTCTTCAAATGTGCAGAATCCCCATCCCAACATAGCAAATTCAATCACCTGATCACCACATCAGTGAGAGGGTACCATGTCAGATTGGAGGGTATAAGAAAATAAAATATCTAAGTTAGTCTAGTAACTTGCCAGCAATTGACAAAGTCACTAAGACAATTTAGCTGACAAGTTTCAGAATACAACATACTAAAAAGAAAATAGCACAGGAGATGCATGATGCAGCACAACTTAAGAAGACATTTAGAATTAATAGCACGAAACAAAATGTAGCTGTCAGAAAACATCCTTGCCAGCAGTAGATATTCAGCTGCATGACACTATTTTGAGGGGAGGAAAGGGGGGGGAAGAAAAAAGACTCACTAATGGTACTCTTAAAAAGCTAGAAAATTCAAACACATCTGCCCTGAGCAGAACATGGAAGGGAACACCCAGGATACTTACACTAGTTGATTTTTCCAGCTGTGCTGTAGCTGGCGACTGGTGATACAGAATATATATTTAGCAAATACATACTTGCCAGAGATGGGGCAGCAGACAGAAAATGGTCCCACACAATCAATTAAATATCAAAGATGTGCATGGTTGCAAAACAAAAGCTTTAGACACTATGAATGCTTCAGAGAGCAGGTAAACACATAACCCACAAGATAAGCAAATACTAATTTGACAGGGCCCCATAATTTGGAATTTTGCTACCAAAGAGCCAGTTATTAATAGTAGTCATAAAGCCCTTAAATTATGCATTTATGCAGGAGAAAGCACAGCCTACAAATCCCCTAAAATACTGTTTGATTGGAAAAAATAGGAAATTAATAAGTTGCAACAAAGGAACTTCTAAGTAGATAAACAGAAGGGCAAAATATTTGTAGGTAGTACACAGATTATATTGAGTGATGCAGAGCAAACATAAGGAAAACCAAAACAGCTAACTATCAATGTCAGACATTATTTGAAACAGCCCTTCAAAAAAAACCCTGAAGCTGCTGTCTTAATGAGGACAATAAAAGACAAAATAAAACTCTGGCAGACTGAATGTAAAAATGCAATAAGCCAAGCCAAAAAAGGTTTGACAAATAACTTGCAAGGGGTTTTTTTCATGTTAGGGTAGTAGGAGTGAGGGCCAACTGCAATGAGTTGGAAAAAGATTTCACAATATAAAATATGGGATGAAATGGCAGCTGGAATCCAATAAAGATCTGAAGGTTAAAGAGTGTATTAAACAAATGACGACTAAAAATTCAAATCATTTAGACTAAAAAACCAAAGATCAGAGGAAAGCTGATTTCTGCCTATAAATACATTATGCATAAACATCAAATACCTAAAAGGTATTTGGGACAAAGAAAGAAACCTGGTACTGCAAATAAATTTACTATGGAAATTACAAGCTTCTCAGCTGACAGAACAGTGAAGCTCTAGATCAGCCTGTCCATGAGAGGAAAAACAGCCTAACTGGGCTTTAAGATAAATGTGGATAAGCACCGTGAACAAATTACACTATCTGGTTGCTATGACAGCTCAGTACTGGGTTAGCCATCCAACTTAGGCTGGATTCAACAAATGAGACTAAAGCAAAAACTTACCAGCATTAATCAGATGCACTCTGAGTTGTGTCTATGCAGAAGCAAGTCATAGTGCCTTACCTATACAGAAATGAGTTTTTGCTTAAATGCAGGATGTTTCTGCTCCTCTTTAGCTCAAAAGAGGTGAATTTCTTTGTGTGCAAGAAGCCTTGGAGTCACATGCACTAGGCTTCAATCACTAGAGACAGAATGAGTTTTAAAGGGTGTTCTTAAGAGAAAGAATATCCACTTATATCCAAAATATCTGGTTTTGCCTTTGATTATGTTTCTATAAGAGCAGAGGTAGTTTTAAATCCTGAAGTTCTAGCCTTTAATAAGAAGTTATTCGTCTTGTCAGAGTAGATCTGGTGCTGAGACAAATTAGTGATGTTAGTTAGCTAGAATAGGGAAGGAAATTGGTTAATAAAAATAATCCATGTCTATGCTACTGGTTTTGTTCACAGCAGTAGTGAGGCTTTAAAGTGATTTTCTTCATTGGCTTGGATTACAAAGCAGCTGGGATGTGCAAAAAACAAATTCCATTTGGGGTAAACAAAAGTGAAAGCTCTGCGCCAAAAGTGTACCAAACACAGACTGACTCTTGACAGGGACACGAGACTGGTTCTGGTTCTTCAGGCAGTCTCAAGGAATATGTCTAGCATTATATGCCAACCAGGACAGCAGGCCCTCACTGTCTCATCACAACTTTGCCACACAATCACATGCACGGACACCAACATCTGGAAACCCAGCAGGAAGGCCATGCCAGGCGGGCAGCACAAAATAGGCATGGTCCTACCCCAATCCAGATATCCAAGTGGGAGGACCTACACTGGCCGAGTATTTACTAGAACTGTGGCAACAGTTTGGGTTGAAGTGTTGGTACCACAAAAGCAGCTGATATGGGTTCCATTCAAAAAGTATACATTTTTCAAGAACAAAAATTTTACCTTGAACATAATGAGTTGTACAATGTTTTGTCTGGTTTTCAATCCTTTAAGTTACCAAAGATCAAATTTGCTGAATGGTTTGTCTGACTTGCCTCAGTTTAATCCCCAGGGGGAAAATGATTAGTTGCTTGTGCCTAGTTCTTTTTTTAAAAAAGAAATAATATCATAATTGACTTGACATCTAGTTCATGAAGTTTCTTGAGTTTCTCTTGATTCAGCTTTCTCTAGCTTACTCTCTTTTATTTTTAAAGATATTTCTACAAGTGCATCCTTTATGTTGCTAGGTTTCAAGAGAAAAGAAATAAAGGAAGAAAACAAATCAATATTTAGGACAATATTCTGTCAAAAATCCAAAAGGAATTATGAAAGTAATCCTCTCTTACTTATGTCAACCTCCCTTTTTCTTTAAATTTACTTTCCCTGTGTTTGCAATGGACACTTTGCATACAAACTCTACCAGGGAGCAACAGCAAACACTTTATTAAGAAAAAGACTACCTCACAAAAAATGAGGTGTTAAGGAAATAATTATAACTTCCATGATGCATGTAATGACAAATTTTCATTCAACTGGTGCTTTTGAATCCTTCCTGCTTTAAAGTCTTTGCATGTAAGGAGCAAGCTCTTGTGAGTCTGGGAGCAGAGGACCAGGCATGTTTTTGTCTCAGACATGACATGGCTAAGACAGGAAAGCTGTGATGAGAGGAGAGGGTCCTGCAGAGGTGGGGCAGCGCTGTGCTGAGCCAGCTTCCTGCTCACCTTGACACTGGTGCTCAGTGCTCCTGACTCACTTCCTGAAGGAGGGCTCAAAGGGCAGGCTGTGTATGAGCACACAAAACACCATGAAAAATCTCCTGTACGCTAAGAGGCGTGCACAGTTCAACAGAAAACAAAAGGGGATCAGGCCCCCTCACTCTCGTTTTCCTCTCTTTTTCACTCTCATTGTTTTCCCTGGCTCCAGACTATTCGTGCGGCAGACCAACGCAGGATCTAAGGACTGCTAATACTCTTTGCTTCTCCTTTGTCTGTCTTTATCTCTCTCCTCCCTTGCTTTGCCATGGGCAAAGCATGGCTATTATATTCTACTCGGTACTGAAATTTGTTGTGGGAGCAAGAAGCTTGTGGAAGGGTGTTGTGGCTTTTTAGCCAGCACCTTTGTGTTGTGGTGGTGTGACTTGCTAACCAGCGTTTGGTTATGTGTTGTGGCTTGTTAGCCAGCACCTCTGAGAAGTTTGTTGTGGGAGTTGAGAACTTAGTGAAGTGCACAAAATCTAAGGGTTTCTAAGCCATCATTTTTGAGAAAGTGGACTGTTAGAAATTAAGGGCTTGTTAGCCAACACCTTTTGAGTGTAAGCAGTGGGCTGGTTGCCAGAGTTATGCCAACTACAATAAAGCCTGACTCATGGTCCAGAGTCTTGTTCAGTCTGATAAGTTACAACAAGCATCGTGCCCCCTACCAGTGGTCATGGCACTGGTACACAAACACATACAGAAACACCATTGTCCTGCTTGGTGCAAAGCAGCTGTTAGCTGCATAGAGCAACACATATGGCAGGACAATAAATAAATCCACGAGAAGTATGCCCTGTTTAAATTACAGAAAGTTCAGACTGAGAAAGCAGAAAAATCAGACTCACTGGGACAAAAATATTATCACTTCTTTCTCTTGTGAAATGCACCCAGCTTTCTAATGAGAACATGAAATTGAGAGTTCAGGGTTGCTTTTGCATCTCAATGTGTCCAGGCAAGATATCAATGCCTGTATAGAAAGTGCCCTTCAGACAAAGCCAGAGGAAGACAATACTAGCATAAATTGAAAGATTTCTTGGGATAGTGGGAACACAACTTGGCAACAGTTGCAGATGTTTTTGCCTCAGCACAGTCTGAGATAAATGGTATTTTGGAATGAATAAGCAGACTGTTGATCTCTAGCCATATAGCAACGTGAGCCCACAAATACCATTCAAGTCCACTACCTCAAAATTGATGAAGCCAATAAAATGAGCAGTGAAATTCTTCATACTGTATAATTGCAAAACAAATTCTCAATGATTTTATTTGTGAAGACACAACCAGTTTATCTCCTCTTGAAGAATGTAGAAGACAAAACCATAGGCAGTTACACTAAAGTTACCCAACAGGTTGCAAAGCACGTAATCTAAAGAAGATTTTAGTTTTCAGTTGTTTTGGATTTCAAACCAAGTGATTTGACAGAATTGCCAAAATTCATATCTGACCAATTTTGGCTTTACAGTGTTTATGTTTAGCTGCCACAGATGATACACAGATTGAATCGACAGTTACGATAATCCCCAAGGCATCTTGGCACATCTAACCTGTAATTGCTGTGTTATTGAAAGCCATAAAATTGTCAATGAAAGCTATTTGGAACTGAACAGACACAAAATTAGTGTCTTTATACAGAATTGCAATTGGACTCTTAAAAAAAAAAAAATCTGAAACATAAACTTATAATTCCAGCCTTGTTTCATTGCAGATTATTCTCCTTTAGTCAGTTTTTTTTTAATAATCAAACACAAGACAAATGGTATTTTTAGTACTTGAAATACTTCATAATAAAACTATTTTTTATTTGAGCATTAATAAAAATATAGAAAAATACCATCAAAAATATTTTCAAAATCAAATGCTATTTCCATTTTAAAAACTAACCAAGTTTTACCATTTAGATTTTAGGATACATTTAAATTACAAGATTCTGTTCTTTTGTCTGCAGTAAGCAATTGTAACAACAGAAATTATTAAAAAAGAAAAAGCAAATATCAACAACCCAAATTACAGGTCAGCAAAATTATAAATACAATTACTTTTAGCGTGCAGTATAGAAAAGGGCTTTTTACAGAGAAATGCTAGCCACAAAAAATTATATTTATTTGTAGATCTAGCGAATTTTTCAATATCAAGTAATCATTTAAGAATCTTTTCCTCCAGATTTATCTTCTTTCTCAGACTGGTTTGCAAGCATCAACTGAATGCTGCCAGACTGGGCTGCTACTGGTTCCTTGGAATGTGGGGTTTTTTTTCCCTAAAATTAATTAAATGGAGTATTTCACCCTTGCTCATATCCATCTGCAAGAAAACATTGCACAAATTTATTTCCATTTATCTATAGCATTATTCTCCAAAAAGGAAGAAAAATAAAAGAGAATAATATGTTAAGAAAATAAATGATCACATTTTTTAAGTGTGTCTTCTTCAGGAAGAATTCCAGTTGCACTGTTTAGCCAGAAATGGAAATAGACATCTGAGTCACCGAGTGTAATCCTGCTACCAAGCCCTCACCTCCTGCAGCCAGCTCCCTGAGCCTGTTGTAAACAGTGCCATGTCCTAGCCTACCCCTCTGATAGGAGGCTGAACCCATGTACTTTTCCATCTCCAGTCTGAATTTATTCACAGTCGCACCTGTTTGGATTTATGCTGGCAATTGCTTTCGGGACAAGTGTTCCAAATCTCATCAAGATAAATAGTCTTTAAGCAAAATCATCACCTACAGTACTACAGCAGAAAGAGATTTAAAATAATCTTTCCAAAATGCAAGTCAAGCCATTAGTTTTTGCCATTTTTATTTCAGGTTATACCCATATGTTAATCCAAAAGGCATTATTAAACTCTGTGCACATTTCATGTGCATTTTACGTTGCTTTTCATACATATAAAAAATTTAAAATTTTGTTTTCTCTTTTCTCTACTTTTGTACTTTCACCTCCTACCCAGACATCTGATGTTCTCTTGTACTATTCATCAGGTCTCTAGAGTACAACGCTGCATACAATGTATGGGACTGGGGCTTAATGTTTTTCATCAGCTTCCAAGGGATCCCATGAGATCTGCTTCTTCCCCCCCTCCTTCCACAAACAACCTGTGCAATCTCCTACATCTCCTCCTCAGCTTCTGGAGATTCCACAGCAAGATTGAAGCCAAGTACCAAGATGGGTATAAGAATTCAGTCCAGGTTGGCTCTATCCATTTAGTTTCTACTTATACTTTTCCCACAGTACTGCCACTAATTTTACTCTTTTCTCATTCTCTTTTCACCAGTGTCTCCTCTTACCCCTCTGCTACACTGTGGTGCCTGAGGAGACAGCAGACAAAAGACGTGGGGTTAGAGATTGCTGCCTGAAGTACCTCGGAGTAGCTCCTCATCCCTTGCTGGGCAGTGACACTTCAGGCAGGGTGTGCTGGGCAATGCCAGCAAGGCAATCATGGCCATCACTCCAAACACATGATTAATGACTCAACTGAGGCAGCAAAATGACAAGGCCTAAAATATGAGAGTGACAGTCTAAGACTAAAGTCCACATGACTTCTGATCTCTCCCCAGAGTAGCAGTGCTGTCTACGGCTCCAAATGGCAGAGTGGAATTCTGAGACTAATGGGATCGCTGCGGCTCGGAAAGGCCCCAGAGTCCCCATCATGTAGCACAACTGCCTGCTCAAGCACAGTCACCCACAGCACGTTACCCAGGGTCAGGGCAGGGTCCACTTGGGAATATCTCCAAGGATGGAGACTCCACAACCTCTCTGGGAAACCTGTGCAACTCTATGACTGTCCTTATAGCCAAGTTTTTTACTATCCACCACCCCCGTTTTCTACTTTTTAGTATGTTCTTAAGTTCATTTTCAGCAACAAAGACAAGCAAGGAGCACAAATGAAGTAAATAAATCGATAGGGGAAAAAAAAAAAAAAGAGTGATAGCACAGATCTTCTAATTTAACTCAGTATATTTTACCTTTTGCAATTTCTCTGGTTACCACAATTAGGCTGGAGAGTTGTGTTCACAAGCCCAATCATTATGTTTTAAGAAGTGACAGGGGAATTCAGCTCTGAGATGCAATCTCAAAATTCCCATTGTTTGCACACTGGTACCATGCAAACTCATGAAGTGAAGGCAAATAAGCAACACTGGGTTAGAACTTGGTTTATAATCTAATGGACATATGTTTTTCTTAAAATCAGTATAAACTATCTACAGTCCTGCACATGCTTCCCTTTTTCATCAAAACCAGCAACACAAACCTTTAAACAAAAGTTCTGTAAGACTGGTTCCTAAATTTCACCTAGTTTGCACAATGAGTATGGCTTTTTCTAATTGCATTCAGTTTATGAGTCAGATATTTATACACAGATGTGTTGCACTTCTGACACTGCAACAATTCAACCAACACAGAATTTGGGACTTCTTTTTTCCAGTGCCTATGATGATGAGAAGAACCAAACTGAAAACCTAACATGCTCTTTCACTTCAGTGTAACCATGAAGTGAAATTTCTCTGCTCAAAATTAATTTCGGGAAGGGGGAAACCAAAGAATGACTTCCAACAGTCCTTCATTTAATACCTGGTCATTAGCATATAGATCAGAAACACAAAGAAAATAAAGCAATGTGCAGTAATGGCCTCTGCACCTCCAAGTGATGTAATAGGGGGTCCAGGCTATAGGCCATGAAGGGAAATAGAAATATTCCAGCTTATTTCATTACATCTTTCTCCAAACACTCTTTCTCAAAGTTTTATATGATATCAAGGCATGTCACTTAAGGACCCAAGTTTAAAATAAGCTTAGCAATACTTAAAGGTTAACTCCATAACTTAAAAGTAAACTACAAAGAAAGCACATGTAATTTGAAAGAAAGAAAAATAAAAGAAAACCAAATTAAATGAAAACAAAAGCCAAAACCCCAGAAACAGTAAATAAGTAATATATATATATAAATATGGGGGAGATTGATTTTTGGAAATTCATATTTATCTAAGGAAAAAAAAATGCAGTTGGACAAAACCATTACTCAGTAATTACCAGATAAATTTTACCGAGTTCAGAGCCTGTGTTATATATTAGAAAGATCAAACTTTTATTTCAGGAAGCACCCTGATGATAAATCTCACTACATACACGGTTTCAATATCATATGCTGTAAGTACTGCTCAGCATCAGCTGAGATCAAAATGCACTATTTCACTTCATTCATAGCAGAAAAACTACACACTGTCTTCGGTGTGCAATTCAAATAAGTCCTTTAATTCAAGTAAGTCATTTCCTTATTATGTCTCAGCCAACTGCTGAAGGCACCAGCCAGTGATTTCAGATTATTTTATTTACTATTGTCCTTTTACCTAAAGGAAGGATTTTGGCTGAAGGGCTGGGGGATGGGACGGGGGGGTCACATCGCTCTTTCGCAACTGCAGCACAGGATTTATGGCACCATCTATAGAACACATTAAACAAAGTACTACTACACCTGAAATATTCACCTCAAAACATACTTTAGGCAACTTTTGCAATGCCTTTGGCTTGTTTTCTGTTTCTTTTTTAGGCTTCTCAGCGACACTGCAGGACACAGGAAAAAAGGAACATAGTAAGAAAAGTAACGCTTGAAAGAGTAAAAAGTAAATCCAAACCAAAACACCCAACTTCTAAGCATTTCCATAGTAATAACTGGGTGCGCTCAGCAAAGGTTCAGGGTGAAAGCAGCGTTTAAAACTGAGTGTGAGGGAGAGAAACTGCAAAAACCAAGAGTTTTTTTCTGACTTACATTGCTCCCAGCAGGCTGTTGCCATTCCCTCTGCGGGGCTCTCAGTGGCCAGGGGGATCACATGACACTGGGAACCAAAATAGAAAAGTCTCGGGAGCAAGGAAGCTGAACCAGAAACACATTTTCAAGAAGAGACGTATCGTGAGCGTGATAACACACCCTTAGGAGCAGAAGGTGGTGAATTTAGACGGAAGCCCAGGCTGTGCTGAAAAATGGGTAATGCCTTGAACTTTGCAATCTGGCACTGGCTACCCTTTCAATACACGGGAAGCGTTCATAAATCTCAGCCTGTGCCTGTACGTAACTAAACCTGCTAACTGCTCTCGTAAATCACCAGACCTTAACAGAAAATAAGATCTATCAAATTTTAAAATATATCTATTGAAGTCTAAAAATAGCCTCCCACCGCCAGAACCATTTTCATCTTCGGGCTAAGGTTTCCAGTGGTTTGTTTGTAGAGAGGAAGCAATTTTTTTAAAACTATATGCTCTTAAGATAATTGGGCGAGCTGTAAACACATTTCAAAGATTGCTTTCAATTCTTTCATGAGTAAAAAATATGGTAGCAGACCTACATGTTTGTAAAACACTGCCGTAAATCTATAAATCTAATAATCCAACCATAAAGATATAAACAAAGATGCAAGGATCCAAGTCAAAAGCTGAACAGATGAGTTAGTGACCAAATGCAAGTTCTGTCCAATAATAAAATATACTCTGATTTTAAGGCTGCTGTTAGAAGATTAGCTCTTCCAGTTTTGTAAAGCTTGTAGAAAATAAATTCCAGCAAAATACTATTCTTGCAGGAAACACAAGTTACCTCTGTATCAGCTAACTTTTTCACCATTTCACCACTTCACCTAGTCATTTGAAATTAGATTGGTGCAATTTTACATTCTATGAAATGTCAAGCATCTCCTTGTTTCTAGTGAGTCTCGGGACAGTTATTGCAGAAAGGGGGTTTGCTGAAAAATGCAAACAGCAGTAGAGAAACTCTGACCAAGGAAAAGAGAAATATTCTGCACATTTTAACAGAACAATGACAGGAAACAATTTCTTGTTCTAATCTTTAAATGCAGTCACCCTCACCTTGCAGTCATAAGGCAAAAATATTGAAAATGACACCCTTTCAATGCAACTGGCTCACAAGATCTTCTAGATAAACAAAGGAGAATGCAGTTCAAAATCCTACATAGCAGCAAAAAATTGAAAATTATATGTACATGAGTTAAGAAACCAAATTGTTATCCTTTCATTGAAAAAAACAAACAAACAACTAAAAATAAAACCAAAAAACCAAACAAACCCCAACGAATTAAAAACAAACAAACAAAAAACAAATAAACAAAAAAGCCTTGGTATTAAAAAGAACAAGATTGCTTTATTCTGCAGGCTACCCCAACACTTAAACTGAATTTTTCACAAAGTGAGGTACAAGTCCACATAAACATGGCAGCACAAAAAGGCTCCTTGTATCCTCCCTGTTCGTATTAAAAAGAGTGAAAGGAACCTTGAACATT
The DNA here is from genome assembly GCA_013400515.1 of Erpornis zantholeuca. Lineage (NCBI taxonomy): Eukaryota > Metazoa > Chordata > Aves > Passeriformes > Timaliidae > Erpornis > Erpornis zantholeuca. The sequence continues at coordinate 320,740 of VZTN01006710.1, read as the reverse complement.
GACTCAAAGTAGTAATAGTAGAAGTACACACCAAAGCTGTTGCTGTTGGTTATTTGAAGATAAAGAAAACCTTTCTAAAACTACAAAACCTGAACTGTTTGATGGGGGTTTTCTGGGAAAAAAAAGTACACTTTGAAAAGCATGGTGCATATTACTGTGTGCATGCTTACAAATACTCTACCAGGTACACAGCTTCTGTCACTGTGGTTTTAGGAGAAGCTTTGCATCACTGAAATTGTGCCCTTTTGCAGGTAATGTGGCAGAACTGAAGTGGATGTAAGCTCACCATTGATCATGGTGAGAGAGAACCAGGGCACTGATATAAGTACACAAAATACACAAAACAGTAGACAGTAGATTCTGTCATAGCTCTTAAAATTGCTGCAGAAAATTGGCTTCAGCTACCTCTTGTTCATTGATTTCAGAAACCTTTATGAGAAATCATCCCTTGGATCAATTTTAAATGTAGCAGTGGCATGCTTTAATATATTTCAGACAAAGCCTGGCTAAGTTGTAACATTTTTCTCAGGGTATATTCACTGTACCTCCCAAACATAGTGCAAATCATCTCAGGAACCCCCTCTGTGGTCAAACGCATAGCTTATTTAATTTGCTTTGTGCTACATTTTCCTCTATTTTATTTTTCATTTGGAACCTTTGGAAGCTGCAAGACACAGGTTGGGGGAGGGTGGGGAGGGCTATGCTACAATATTCCATCAAAGGTAAGTCAATGGGCTGGAAATGTAATCATATGGGGAAAAAAACCTAAAGGCAAAGACAGTGAAATAAATGGCTAGAGGAACACCACTTTGGGAAAAGAAATGCACCCATGTGGGATAAAAGCACAGCAAGAAGGTGTACACCATTTACAAGGCAGAGTACAAAGCCTTGGATAAAAACAGAAAGTGTGTTAATGTATCCTGGAGCTTAATGCCGAGTGAGGAATACTTGAAACAGAGTAGAACATCTCTTTACACAGCTGGAACCAGGGCATCGGTGTTATTCTACATGCCTGCTTCCTGCAGTTTTCTTAACACTGATATATAGAGAATCATAAAATCATTTACATTGGAAAATACCTTTACAACCATCAAGTCCAACTGTTAACTGAGCACTGCCGAGTTCACCACTAAACCAAGTCCCTAAGTGCTACAGCTACATGTTTTTTAAATACCCCAGGAATGGGGACTCAACCACTTCCCTGGGCAGCCTGTCCCAATACTTGGCAACTATTTTGATGAAGAAATTTATCCTAACATCCAGCCTGAACCTCTCCTGGCACAAGTGGAGGCCATTTCCTCTCATTCTGTCATTTGTTACTTGGGAGAACAGACTGGCTGCCACCTGGCTACAACCTCCTTTCAAGCATTTGTAGAGAGTGATAAGGTCTCCCTCGAGCCTCCTCTTCAGATTAAACACCTCCAGCTCCCTCAGCCACAGGACTTGTTCTCCAGATCCTTCACCAGCTCCATTGCCCTTCTCAGGACTCGCTCCAGCACCTCAGTGTACTTCTTGTTGTCAGGGGCCCAAAACTTGGCAACCTCACTCAGTGCCGGGTACAGGGGACAATTGGAACCCCATTCCTGCTGGCCACACTATTGCTGATACAGGCCAGGATGCCAGTGGCCTTCTTGGCCACCTGGGCACAGCTGGCTCATGTTCAGCAGCTGTTGACCAGCACCCCCAGGTCCTTTTCTGCCAGGCAGCTTCCCAGCCACTCTGCCCCCAACTTGCAGCACTGCCTGGGGTTGTTGTGACCTAAGTGCCAGAACTGGTACTTAGTAGTGAACTGCTTAAATAAGCATTCATCAAATTAGCAATTTGACAAATATTGCATTTCAATACTCCACTTATTTTTTTAAATATTGTCCAATACATATCTATTAGTTTATAAAGTTTCTACTAAAAGTATATTTGGGACAAACACCAATATGTTGACCTGCCCTGGTAGTACATTATGATTTCCTAAAAAAGTCAATTCATAGATAGTTAAAGAACACTATTAAAAGTGATGTGCAGAACAGTTTAATCAATTTAAATTGCTAGAAACATATATCTCTATTTTACCTTCTAAGTAGGTAGCTTAATTCATGAGCCAGAAGAAACCAAGTTGATCTTTTCAACCTGTGTGCTCACTTATATCTCAGAGCAGGACTAGATTGAACCAATTTTCTGAGATAGTCTCTTTGAATAATAATAGAATACTTGACAAGAAAAATATCAGGGCAAGCAAGTTATTCTACCTCTGGAACTGGTCCATTATTTGGACCCCTTTTTATTCACAATACTAATACATTCTCAATATAATTTTCTTCACTACCCCCCAAAAACTTAATTCTGACTGCTATCACTGAGTTTCCATACATTCTAAAGGGACAATTTGCCATAAATCTAGTGGGAATATTTAGTGCAAATAAACAGAAATAGACTAATAATATGTTTATCCTTCCTTATGCCCATAGTTTAGAGCAAAGAATTTACTATACATTTTAGTCTTAACATGCAAACAGGAATAAATAATATCACTCTCTTAAACCCTCCTGTGTATAACTGTAATCCACAGCCATTTGAACAAACTGTAGTAATCCCAGTGCTACAGCTGGCCCTTAATAGCCTAAAGATAATCCTTTGTAACAGATGGTCCCTCCAATTTACTTAAATTCACCATACAAATTTACAGGTGTGTGGTGACACACCTGATCTAAACACTAACATACATACGTTGCTCACAAACCACTCTCCGGGAAAATTCCATCCTCATGTAAGATATTTAAACTCCTTTAGCAACCTTCTATGATTGAAGATACCAAGTAGTGATATAAACCAAGAAGATCATATTTCCTACAACCAGGAAAAAAGCTTCCACTATATTCTAATGTAATAATAAAACATAACCCCAGGGAGTACTGCTTCTGCTGAACACTATTTTATCCCTAGCAGATAAAACAGTCTCAAACAGAAATGCAAACACTTAAAGACTAATTTTGTACTTTAAGGGAAGAATGGAAATACTTGTTAACCTGTTTACATACATAATGGGACTTCAAACATAGAAGACAGTAGCCAGTTTCATGCAGTCCCTATTTCTGCTAAGAGAAATAGAAAAAAAATGGGGAAATCTCAGGGTACACAGCATTATCCACTGCCCTCTGTGTCAGCCATCAGTGTGTCACAACTACAACCTATTCTACCAAATTGTTCCAAAGACTAGAGATAAAAATTTCTTTTTGACTTTTTTTAAAAGAATTCTACCAGGTTTTTTTTCAGTTTAAACAAAATGTATATGCAATGTTTGAAATGTAACTAACTGTGGGTTATTTTAATGCAATGCTATTTGAGCAAATATTTTGCAATATTAACTTACGTAAATTCAATCTATTTAGGAAGAAAGGTCCTCACTTTATTTCTGCCACTTAGTATTATTAGTTAGTTTAGACTACATGCATTTGGAATTTAGCCTTTAATGCAGTACTAAAAATGTCATTTGAGAAAAATATTATCAGAAGTGTATGCACTGAACAACTACATATCTAATATCTGGTCAGGGTCAAGAGCATCAAAACTTTTATGGAAAACTTGGAACAGATTTATTCAAATAAGATATCCTTGTGATAAACTTGGGTTCTTGCTTGATCATCAGCAATCAAATATATTACTTAGGCTTCGTATTTCCCATATGCCTTTCAGTAGCATTCCCATTGCCATCATTATCACCATCTGTTCAAGAAAGGTCAGGGTTTATATGAACATATTAAGTCTTAGAAACATAATATTAGGAGTGGTTTAAAACTAATTAATTTCAAACTGTTAAACAAATTAATTTCCTTGTTATGGCTGTTGAGCATTAAGAGACACAAAGTACATTCAAGCCAATAGGCAGCTTCACTTTTCCTCCCAACACTGCTTGTAGCAGCCTCAAGAGTTACCCAGAAGCTCTTTATGCACATTTTCTGTTGCCCAACACCAAGATCCTTAGTGCCTAGTAGAAAATCAGAAATGTTACTGGTTTGAGCAGAGATATCTGAGGAAGGTGATTCAGCACTATTTACATTGCCTGGGTTTTACTTGTCCAGCAAGAGAGTATTTCTTTTCCTTTAAAGTGCCAAAACTGTAATTCAAACCAGTTTTAATTAAAAACTTCTCCTAACATAAACTGCTGTCCCAGGAAAGCAAGTCCTATTTGATTTAGAAAATCTAGAAATCACCTTAGCACTGATGGACAAATCGCCAAGGTGTCCCCAATTAGTCACTAGACACTCATGATTTTTTTTTAGTACTTCAGAATCTGAGTACACATTCAGGCACAGAGTAAATAGATCTCGTTTTCATACAGTTATAAACATACAATTCATGGAAGGGACACAGGAAAGAAAGTCTACAAAGTTGAGCAAGCAAAATCTTACTCTGGACATGCATATTACTGAACAAAGTGAGGGTTTCATTAACATTCACAGAATATGTGATTTAACAGGGAATTCCTCCACTTCTAAACAGCATTAAAAAAAAAAAAACAACCTAGAGAATGTGTTGATTAAAAATCTTCATACCATTTCAGGAAAAGAGACCAGTTTAAAATCGTAGATAAAGATGATCCACTTTCATGAAACTCTCTTTTATCTTTGTGTATGTCTATTTATCTTTCTAGTATTAGGAACTCTCTGAAGTCATGAAACTCAAACTGCACTGGTGAGCTCCTGCTAAAAACAGGTGTTCTTATGAATGACAGACCAGTAATAAATTGAGGTCTCAGCTGATTCAAAACCTCCCATTAATATGGCCCTATTTATTATGACTAAAGTACATATTTTTTTTGTTATTATAACAAAATATTATGACTGTGTTTTTCCTCCAATTTTCAAACAAGAAAGGAGAAGAAAAAAAATCATGTCATCTGTTCCTAGCAATCAAATTGAGGAAATTATAGCTTAAAGGATGAAAAATTTGTAAAGGGATAAGAAAATCATAAAAAGACATTATAAAAGGTATAATAAAAAATCTCAACTAGAGCAGGCATAGTTAAATTGTAAGAATAGTAACCAACACAAGTCACCAACTGGTTAAGGGAAAACAAAAACACAGGTATTTTTTCAGCTGAAACTCAATGATCACTTTTCATTATCTGCCCCTTTACATTAGTAGCATGTTTTAATGACAGACTTTGCTCCAATTTTGTAGCTACTTCTTTTAAAAAGGCTTAGTGAAATCAAGGGACCACAGACCTGTACAATTATTTCTTGTTATGATTTGCAGTGGGATGGAGGTGAACAAAGGAAGAGGAAAGATCAAGAAAATACAAAAGCATGGACTACATATTTAGCAGGAGGAATTTAGGAAAAAGCAAAAGTAACATCTCTTCTCTCTTCTGCCCTCACTCTTCCAACTTTTCACTTAAATATGACTACCATGGAAAAGCTGAAGTGTCACAGTGCAAGATGAAGCTATGAATAGATTATCAAAATCATTTTATTTGAAATGAAGTGACTACAAAAAAAAATTGAAAAAGGAAAGCATTTACTATCAAATATTATTAAAAAAAATTCAAAATGAAAGGTGATTTTCTAACAAAATAAAAAATAATCAAAATTTTTAAGCCTTAATATAAAAATCCATCAAGTTAATGTTGTTTCATAAGGCTTTTTTCATGACAAATTTTTAACTAGGAAAAAAAACTGATTGGGACTGGGGTGAATTTTATTAATACATTTTGAGATTGACAGTGGGCTTTCTTGACATCAATTTCATCCCTCTCTAAATGTGCTAGCCAGCTAACTCTAGGGACAATGTGAATGTAAACCAGGCACAGAATTAAAGCATTTAATACTACACACACACTCTTCCAAGAACAACGTTAACCTGGAACAATGCGCAGCAAGATGATCCTTGCAGAAGCTGCCAGTGTTGCAGATTTAGAAAATAAACTCAAATTACTCCAGAAATACAGCAGCATATTAGTAAGAAAGCTCAAAATGCATATATAGGAAAAGGAAATTGTCAGTAATGTCAAGTTAGGTCAAAAGGAATTTCTAATACTGTTGTCATTATTTAACTTAGCCTCTACAGGATCAATATTTAGAGGGCAGAATCTGTTTAAAATGAATGATAGCTTGAGGTTCCAAAATAATATGATGAAGATAAATACAACAACAAACAGTACAACTTCAAGAACATAGCATAACCACCAGCACGTAGTAGAAAAAACATGGGATCTAATTACTTTGTCATGGAACTATAAGCACTTTTAAGCATTTATTTACCTGCTTATGGGTTGTATGGGAGCTCCCAAATGCTTATTTCATTCCCAGTATTACTGGTAGTGCTGCGAGCTCCTCTGTCCTTAAACCCGGGCCAGGATGGGTGCAGCAGCCAGGAAAACCATCAGGACAGACAGGACAGACACCTCACCCTCCTGGGCACTTTCTCTGTTCCTGGGGAAGCTGACTTCCATAGCAACCTGTGCCTCCTTCTGTTGGCATGAGGCATGTACTGCCTCTTCCACTTCAGATCCACATCCTTTTCCAGACCTATTGCTTTTATGTTACAGAAGTTCGGTGTTAAAGGAGAAGAGAGGGTCTGTAGGCAGAGAACAGTAAGAGGATTCATGGAAAAAAAAAAGTTGTGCCTGAGTTTTCAATGGAGGAACAGAGAAAACTGTGAGAAAGGAAAGCTCACTGTTCTGCTTCCAAAACTTCACTGAATTGGAATTTTACCAGCTGACAAATTTCTGTTACCTCTCACTACCTGCTTATGTGCTCTTCAAAAGGAGGGGATGAGCTGTGACTCACATTTGCATCCATGTGTGCAGTACACAGGTTAATCTGTGACTTGCCAAGCAAAACAACCACCACCCTACTCCTGAACCCAGAGATTCCTGTGACTTCTGTGAGGAAAAATAGGCAACACATTCAGTCACCCAGAAACACAGCTGAGGCTGCTCCTAAGTAGGATGGGGAAACAAATGCGCATAGGTAGCCAGGAACCAGCAAACATTCACATCTGTGAATCTTCAGACAACACAGCACTGCTAATTTAATCTGCACCACATCTGTTTGCCAGCACAGGCAACCAAAAAGACCTCTCAGTCTCTGCCTGTATCTTCCACAGGCCCAGCATTCCTTCACTATGAAACAGTATCTGAAACCTTTAGGACACAGGTGAGAAAAACTAAAAGCACAAGAGTTCAAGTTTCTCTGTAGCCAGCTGAAAGTTGCAGACCAAACTCCTGAAAGTATGTTCTTGGTGCTTGAGTCAAACCCTGTTTGTAATGATTAGATTTGGAGAGTATATTGGCAGTGAAACGTGCCATGACATGCTTCTATCGCATTTTTCCTTTTGAGAGACTGAAGCTTCTGAAGTGATTCAATTCATTTTCCCCTTTGGAGATTGAGCAAAGTTAATTACAATCAACTGAGCCTTGCACACCCACACTTTAGTGTGTGGTTGTCAAAAAATGCTTTCCAGTTGGACAGCAAGGATGTGCCATTGTGGCTACCCTCACCCACGAGCCCCCTGTGGAAGCAGTGGTGGTGACCAAATCCTGTCCTCCATATTCAGGGAATCCAGGCCATCAGGGAGTGGATAGGGCTGGCCATGCTGGGTCAGACAACTGCCCAGTAGCAAGTTTCCAACACCATCTGTAAGCAGGTGTCTTGGAGGAACAAGTAAGCATCCACAGCAGTTCTCCCCACTCTTAGCCATCTCCAGCTATTTCCATCTGTGGAGGAGGCTTCCTGAGCCAGCTGCAGCTTCCATGAACCAGAACACATGTATATTTTTGGGAAAGGTTATTCAAGTCACAGGAACCCGAGTACTCCCCTCTTAGCTCTAGCTTAACATGCAGTATTTTCAGTAAACACACTCTTGAGAAAAATCTACAAAAAGCCTAAACTGAACAGAGAAACAGGAAAGATAAATAAAACAAGGATCTTTCCTGTTCTCCATCCTCCTTTGCAGAGCACTTTGGCAGAAACTAGCAGCAAATTCCTCCTTAAAGCACTCTATATTTAAATACATATTTAAACCTTTGTTTTAATAAAAATGGAGGAAAAAATCTGGCACATCTCTGTTTATAAAACAGGATATAAGAAAATTATATCCAAAATATTGCCTTTAGTTTTTAGTATAACTCTTTAAAAAAAAAAAGGACAAAAGATATCACCACCTTCTTGTTTTCAGATTCTCTAAAAATATCAAAGAACAATTATTTTGAGACTTCAAACACATAAAAAAGGAACATACTGACAAATTTACAAGGACACGCAAACTAATTTCTAAATTTGTGGGACTGGCATACTTTTACTGGCATGAAGAAATGAATGCTTCTTTAACACACAAGCCAAGAACATTCCTTGAATCTTGTACCCTAAGAATTCACTCCTGATGGAAAATAAAAAAAAATCTTTCTTCTTTGTTCCTACTTCTTGGTCAGAAATAAAGGTGAATTGAAGGGGGAAAACTGTGTTTAGCTTTTTAAATACTAATAAGTGAATTTCACACTGCATGAATATAGTAGGCACCTTGCTTGGAGTTTGTCATGTATTTCTACCCATGCAGCCACCCCACAAGGCTGCTGAGGGATAAACTGATCCAAGGAAGTACAACTCAGGCAAACTTAATAAACAGCAAGCTTGACACACTTGCTTTTACAGGAATCTGTCAGAGGTAGTGAATCTTTTAATGGCACTTCACTTCAAAACCTGCCCTTTCACATAAATATTCCTGAGATGCAGTTACCTTTTTTTCACCACTAACCCTGTACAAAATTGCCTGAAGGCTTCTCAGAAACACTGGCAAGTGAGCTCTTCAAGAAGGTAAGTATGCAGCCAGAGGTTCAGCAAGAGAAAGAGAGGAAAAGAAAGGATAAAGTAGAAAGACAGGCTGAGGTAGAGCCCTAACTAGGCAGCCTTGCTGCTCCTTGGCTGCCAAAAGAGCCAGGTGAGCCTAGTCAGCACCACCTGCAAGTTCTTCCTCCAGCAATAGCCTTGGCCCAGTCAGGTATTCCCTCCTCTTTTGGTGGCTGGGGCAGCTGTAGCAGCTGCCCTGCCTTTGAAGGGCTCTGGCACTGGCAAAACAAGCAGTGGGATTCACTGAAATCCATGGCTAGATTCTAAATTAAAGGTAGGAAAGGCCTAGAACTCCAGTTTACAGGAAATCTGAGGAGAAAAAAAAAAAAAGAGAGAAAACGGAACTGTTAAATGAGCCCTCATGTGACCTTACCTGGTAAAGTCAGAGTTCAGGCAGGCTGCAGGTGCTGGGACATAATCTCAGAGGTTCTGACGTATTTTACAGACCAACTGTTATTCCCCATGTCAGTAAGCTTCCCAGTCTTATGATCTAACTCACACAGAATTCAGAAATACTGTCTTTGCAAGCTTAATTAGTGTAGTAGTAATAGGCTCTTTCCCCAATATTACCATATTTCATATGTCAGACAGAACAAAGGCTAAATGAAGAGCAAGATGTGTACACCTCAACAATAACTGTTAGGTGATGTAATTCTATCCTTATGCCCTGTTTCCATTTCCTTCAAGCATATTTCTTACCTTAAAACAAAATCCAAAGTCTTCCATATTCCCCATCTTTGGATGTTTGTCCCCCCAGGATTGTCATTCCACATGTTTTCCAATCCTGCATATCCAAAAGTCCTGTCTTGGTTCAGAAAAGTTATGACCTAGGGTTTCTGGTGGGTTTGGTTTGGGGGACTTTTTTGGGGAGGAGGGTGTCCCTATTTTTTACCTTTGGGGCAAAATTTTCTAACTGATCAGTGCATTTGTGAAGTTCCCGTATCATGTAACTTGGAATAAAAGCCTGAGCTAGCTGACCTCAAGGCATACTCTCCAAGTCTGACACATGCCAGAAGTCCTATCTTCCTTCCAGTTTCTCCTACATCTGTTCTCTACACCCACACCTTAAATTCATGCCCAATTCTGGGGCCCTCATCTCCCGAAAGACATTAAGGTGCTGGAGGGAGTCCAGAGAAGGGCAAGGAGCTGGTGAAAGTTGTGGAACTCAAGTCTAATGAGAAGCTGCTGAGAGAGCTGAGGTTGTTTGACCTGGAGGAAAGCAGCCTCAGGTGAGGCCTTACAACTACCTGGAAGGAGATGGTAGCCAGGTACCTGGTCAGTCTGTTCTCCCAAGTAACAAGTGATAGGACAAGGGGAAATGGCCTCAAGTTGCCTTAGGGGAGGTTTAGATTGGATATTAATGGAGAAATTTCTCCGCTAAGGAGGCATTGGAACAGGCTGTCCAGGGAAGTGATGAGTCACTTTAAAAGCAAAAGATCTGACCCTTAGGGATGTGGTTTAGTGGTGGACTTGACAGTGCTGGGTTAATGATTGGACTCAAAGGTCTTTTCCAACTTAAATGATTTTATGATCCTACCCGCTTGGCAAGGCACAGAGTCCAGACCTCTTGAACCTCTGATGACCAAACCCAGAAGTTTTGTCTTCTAATTCCTGGATTCTGCAGACAGTGATTCTGCACTTGCTTGCTGTCACATTTGGGCTAAGATCCCAGAGCTTGAGCATTTCAAGACAGATCCCAAAGCACTGTAGTAGAGAGCTTTTCTCAACTTCACTGGGAACAAGGAATTATTCCTGCGTAGGTGTGAAGCTCTCAGTGGGGAGAAAACATGAAATATGAGCTGCATTGAAATATAATCTGTGTGTAGTACTGCCTAATAAAAGAGCCTAAATAAACTTGGAGATTAATTTAAATTTAATTAATTTTTTTATTAATTTAAATTTTATATAAAGGGCTTAATTTTAATTAGTGATTCAACATTGAGCTACATACAGCAAAAATGTCCAAAGCAAAGCTGAAACCCAGGCCTGAGCAATAGGAAGGATAAGAGTTTTCTCCACTGTGTCCAAGGAAGAGGAAAAGGAAGAGGAATGAAAGCGATGAAAAGAATTCTGTTTACTTTAAGCTAATGGCCAAACATCTGTGAGAAATGCAACAGGATTTTAGACTAAGCGGAAAGGGGAATGAGCTGATACAGAAAAAAAAATGGTGCTTGTTCTGTGCTCCTCCCTTTCCTTCCACTCTTCCCAGGAGCACTAGAAAATAGTAACAAAGAGGAAAGAATTAATTGCATGAAGAGGAAAGTGCAGAGAAGTGCGAAAAGAAATTAAGGTCTCAGGGGAAACCCTACAGATTATTGCCAGATTTCAGAACTTTTACTTTTGCTTGCTTTCCAAACATAATTGGATATGATAAAACTGATAATTAGGAAGAGAACAGCTTAGAGAAAAAGCCATGTTGTGCTTGCATAACTGGTTACAACAAAGGATTTTCAAATTCATTATTCATTGAGAATAACATTAAACAACACCTATTAGAGATAAAGACTTGATAGATTATACCCTAGGGCACTATTTGAGGCAGCCAAAGCAATCTTTGGCTTGCTAATCTAGCAGCAGAGCACTTCCAAAAGACACTTGGCACTTCTTGGCACTTCTCATAAAATTTCCTCAGTGATCTGGGCTCTTTGCAATGATCTGATCACACCTATTAATCAGAGGTGGGGAAGTAAAATCTCTAGAGGACAATGTTTGTAGAGGATTTAAAGACTGGTCATTAAACACAGACTTGGATCACTTCTCAGATGTTATTACTGAAGGCCAGTGCAAAGTATCTAGGAGTGTAGGTCAATTGTGGTTGAAGACAGTGCTTTATCCCATAAAATTGTGACAGAACAGTGTTCGAGCCGCGCTGTGTAATTTCTGACACCTGCTGTACCTGAGCACCTGGTGTTAAAGAGCCCAGCACTACAGCCAAGCTTGCTCTTCGACTCACCCTTCTGAACAGCATGACCCTAACACATGTGCTTCTGGCCTTTTAGCCACAACCCCTGGGATAATGACCCTCTACCAGCTTGGCAGCCAGAACTGCAGGAATCGGGTGCATCGATTCATCCTAAAGCTCGTACTGGATCTCAGCTTCCCCAGGGGCACAGGACCACTTTTTCTCCACAAGACTACAGATGCTTTTGTTCTCTGGCTCTGCAATTAGAAAGAAAAGCCTGCTGGAGAGTAGGAGGTAAGTGGAATTGTGCATCTGTACATAAGTACAGACAGTGAACTCCGCAGCAAATTCTGAGCATTATCTTGTACAGAAGAGCTGCCAATTTTAAAAAAAATTTATTAGTATTTAGGGAGATACTGGAAAAAAGGATAAAAAGAAGAAAATTACTTCTTTCCAAAAAAAAGAAAAAGGATAATAGGGTATTTCTGGTAATCTTCCTGCAAATTTATCTTTATTGTTGAACAACAAATGGCACAAATGCTAAAAAATTATTTACTGGCTAGCAACAGGTTTATGTGAATCAAAGAGTATTAAATTATAGAAGAAAAAGCTCGCCAGAAATCCATGGCCCTTTTCAAAAAAAACAGTTACCAAATTAGTGAAAGAAGTGAATTACCATGTGACAGCACTAGATTTCTTATAAAAATCTTAACTTCAAAATTAATTCCAGCTGGCCTGGATAGCGTTGCCAAATTCAGTGAAGTTATCTATAGTTACATTGCTATGACCATTTAACATTTGAAAAGAAGAGAGAATTTCAATAATAATAAAATAAGGTAAGTTTTAAGACATGTCTTACTTAATGTCCACAAAACAGAAGAGATAGCATGCTTGTTTAGTTATTGCATTAATGCCCTTCCAACCTTATTAAAAAAAAAAATTCTTTAAGCCTTGTGTCAATGGACATAAGTAAATTGTGCACTGCAGTTCTCCCACTGCATAGTGATGTTCCTCCTAGGACCCCTTGAGCCATGCACTAACCTCTTGACATACTAACCTCTGGCTGGAAAAAGCCTCTTTAATTCTCCAGCCACCTTCCATTCGTCTTTAAAGATTCGTTTAAAGATAATTCAGGCCAGCTTGTCCATGGTTACCACTGGCTCACCATGAACTCTGTCGATGTTCCCAGTAGTAAACAATGGGGGAGGAAATGAAAAAAGGAAAAGAAACAAAAACCAGGACAGGATCCTGTACTAGCTCTAGAGGGGACAGCATGTGCCAGACAGCACCGACTGCACCCTGCATCGAGTGCCCTGGCACGTGGAGGAGTGGGAGGAGGGAGGGACTGCCTACTGAGGTATAAGGGGAATACCTTGTGGAGAGCATATCTTTTGGACCAGCTTGGATTTGGAAAATCCACGCTACTGTGACCCCTTTCAGAAATTAGCTAGCCCAAGAACTGCTAAGTCAAGAGGCAGATTGTAAGGAGATGAATGGGGGAAATGATTTGATCTTTTGAAATGTGTAGCAACAAACTGAAAAAATGCTGCATAGACTTCTGCAATGGGGCAGTATCCTCTTAAGGGCTTTGGGACATTGAGACATTATATGAATTTGGAGGAGCCATTTTTGTCATAAAGATATTGACAAGGAAAATTCCCCAGTGGAAGGCAAAAAAAAAAAGAAAAAAAAAAACTTTAAACCAATCAAACTTATGGAAAATATGCCATCTGAAGTAGCTTTTCATCTTATTTATTGTTCACAAAAGTAGTAAATTACTCCTTAGCCAAAGAATTCAGAGAGGATTAAAACACAGGGAGTATTAAAACACAACTTGCACTGAAGTCTGAAGAGCAACTTTGCTATTTCGAGTATTTTGAGTTCTAAATTTGAAAGTTTCCACAACCTCCATATAATGATGAACAATCTTCCTCTTATCTGATTGCCACGGAATAGCCATCCTGAGCTCTGCCTTTTGTCCTGAATTTAAAAATAAACTCTTTTCCACAAATTCTATCCAAACATTCTACTTTGTGCTGTATGGCAAGCCCAATCTCTTAGTCCTTTATGCTAGACAGAAACAAAGGCTGCTCCTCTGAATGATTTACTGCCCTCTCTGAGTTTTCACTGACACAAAAATTACTTCGCCTGTATTTTTTCAAAGAATGTTTGTATGCAACTCCTCCATGCCCATGAACGAGCTTAAGGAGTGCAGACAAATGCTTTAAAGTCCTATCTCTTTTCCAAGGTCTGAAGCACAGATGTCTCTTTTTGGTAATGCTGCCTGCCATTGACCTTACTGCAGATTTGATGTCTTCCATTGGTGCACCACCCAGACATGATTTGTTAGTTAAAGGGGTTGTTTTTTGTGAGGGTTTTTTTTAGAAGCTTGTTTCAACTTCCAGCCTTCATTTAGAGTTTATATTAATGTTGTTTTACTTTTCAACACAATGATTTATACACAAAGATATAACCCCTTGTCAGATTATAAAGGATCTTAACTACTGAAGAAGGAAATATTAAATTAATATCTCTTTTCGGTTTTCAGCCTTTCAAAATTTTTTGATTCAAGCAGCGTCTTCTTTCATCTGCCTTCCCTTCTTCCTCCCTCCCCTCCTGTGTCATTGTACCCATACTTTGCAAAGAAAATTTGGAAGAACAGATTGGAACCTACCTGTATGATATGTGTATCACAGCTACACCAAACTCTGAAATGCTGTCCTTTGTTTGAATAAAGCTTGCACGGAATAGAATGTTTAGGTTTTATCCTCTTTAGTTTCTCTTAATTTTTAGTGTATACTTTCTGTTACTTCTTAAATCACAATTCCTGAAGGTGGGTCCATTTTCTTTCCTGTTCTGCTAAATCAGAATAGTATTTTATTTATTTGATTTCATTCTATGCCACTCATAATTTTCACAAACACATTCACCCATGAATACCTCCTTAAAGAAGGATAAAAGAGAGCCTGATGACATCATGTGCAGAGGTAGGGAGATAGTATTTCTCCTCTCAGGTGAAAAAAAAGTAACTTTCAAACTGGTGAGAAGGCAATGCTCTTAGGAAACTGCCTTGGTTTTTGGTAGCATGGCAGCATTGGAACTAGTCCACTGGTGCAGACGGGTGCACAGACTAGGCAATTCTTCTAGTGTCACATCTTCACAGCTGAACACAAGCAGATACTCAGGGAACAAGTATGTATAATATTTCTGAGTACTTTACTAAGCTCCAGCTATTCTCCCTCAGAGAAATGGGTCTGGTTTGTCCATTTACTGACCCCGGTTTATCCATTTACTAACCATATACATCATCTGTTTCATATATCCATATGGACATATCCATATGTCCTTGAACATATGTAAACTATCACACATGTAAATTAGCTATACCATGCTTTAACATTAATATGCATTAAAAAAAAAAATCTTTTGCTTGTTTTGAACCTGGCTTCTGTTAACTTTCATGTACTGAAAGAAATTATAAACTGTCAGCATCATGGAAATTATAAACTGCCAGCATCATGCATAACTTTGCAGATTTCTGTCAAATACCCCCTAATTCATCTATTTTTAGGGTGATGAGTCTTAACCTTTTTAACTGTTCCCCATTTAATCTCAGTATAGGAACAAAACTCAGAAATTTGTGTCTTAGGAGAGACTGCAAACAAAACTCCTCCTTGTGGCCTCATAACTTCTTTTTAACAAAAATACTGTAAAAAAATTGTCCTTTTAATACTCAGACCCATGTGTTCTTTTGTTTAGACCATAACCAAGGGGCAGATATTCATTTCTATGTTTTATATTAATTTCACATTATATAAATACTATACAACATAATCAAATCAAATACACAAACACAAGACAATATTTGTGCAAATGCATCACATATATCCACAGAAACCATTGATTGCTGTACTGGTCACTGATGGCTCTTCAGCTGAAGAAATTATTTCATCCATTTCCAAGAAAAATTTAAACAAATCAGAATCCAGAGAACTGTAACAGTATTAGAGGATTTAAGCAGAAAATGTGATGAAAAGATTAAAAAAAGACTCTGCTAATTGGGTTTCTTTTCTCTGCAGTGGAGGATGGGAACAGATGTGACAGATCTTACAGTAAGTAACAGAGTTCTATATAAGGAGAGTAACCAACAGCTTGCAGTGTCCACCACGAGAAAAAAAAAAAGCAAAATAACTAAGGTTGGATATTACAAAGAATTATCTAACAGTCAGAGAAGGGGAATGCCAAAATAGTCTAAAGAGTTCTGGAATCTCCTCCTCTGAGGGCTTTTAATATCTTCCAGGGTGGCATGCTTGATCCTTTCCCAGTCTATGAAGATAAAAAAGTGGCCTTCTAAAATCCCTGTCAGCTCTGCACTTCTATGGTTCCTTATTGATGTAATGTAACATGTGGCTTTAATGGGACACAGCTGCCTAAAAGCATTTTATGAGTTCTGGTAGCTAGCCAAAGGAACAATATATGGACCTGCAAATAGCAGGAATAGGACACAAGAGCTATTGTTTGTAGTCATATGGTTTCATTTGTATGTTACTTGTTTGGAAAAACTGAAATCTTGCCTATTCACTTCTTGCTGATTCAGTCTGTTTAAGGCATACAAAGTAGGAAATAACAGAATTGAAACTCTTAATCTGAATTAAAAATTTCCAGATTGCTAAGTGCATGTAGGGGGTATCAGCACAGACCAAACAGAATTTGTTCTTGGGAACAGGCATAATCACAACTTTGTTCCAATTAAAATACATTTTTCCATTGTTGTCTCTCTCTGCTTACCATAACAATTGCCATGACCTAATGGGAACTCACGCTTGAGCTTGTTCTCCAAAATTACAACCATCCACTTTGTAAGTTATAAACTCACACACCTTCCATCTGCTTGTGGCAGAGCTTGCTCTGACTCTGCTAGGAGAAGCAGAGCCCTCCGTTGCATCTGCTGAGAGGAAGGCTGATCATTAAGGGCTTCTCGTGGCAGCTCCGCCCTGGTGAGCATGACCAAGACTGACTTGCTAGGCAGTAACAGATGTCAACCAAAAGACTTGTGTTCAGTGTTCAGACACCACTCAACTTAAATTTGACAATTTAACTTTATTCCAGATACGCACATCTCCTGTTAGCTTCACATATAATTAGTGAAAAGAGGTGGGTCCTAAACCACCTAACTAAATCCTTTCCATTCAGCAGACAACCAGAGGCCATTCCTAACAGGCACCTGATTTAGGTGCTCAACTTCTCTGGGCAGAAGCTGTCAGCATCTGGTAAAGAATATTGGAATATGTGAGGGGTTTGTTCTGTCAGGGGCTCATTTACTACTCATTAAGTGGGCAAAATCTTCAAACAGAAAGAAACTTGCAAAAGGTTAGATACACAAAGCACTTCATTCTTCCAAGCAGATTCAAGAAGTAAAATAAAGCTTATATGCACACCTGCCAATATTGCAATGGGGGGAAAAGCATCATATTTTAATGTGCATAACTGTAATTAAATACTGATCTTGTGGTGAAAAAATACTCATCAGACTTCATGGCAGTAGTTCAAATTCACATGGAAGCTATGCACAGTCTTTACACACCTTCAGATAGTGTCTACTGGGGCAGTTTAGTGATTCCTGCTTCCATCCTTGGGTCCTGATGCAGTATCATCCACTCTGCATGAATATTATAACCTTGTTGGACTGTCTTGTGGAGAAAACCAAGTCATTTCCTCCAAGACAAGAATTAGAAAAACATTAGAAGAACATAGTTGCAAACTTGGGCAAAGTAAAGGAACATCAAAGCTAAGCCTAGTTATTACTATTTCTATCTGTACATTTCCATTGCCACTTTGCTGCATACATTTTGACATAGATTTCATTTTTCTCTAGGTTCCAACAGAACAGTTCAGGTTTAAAATTTGTTTCTTTCATATTTTTTTCTAAAATATGACATACTATTTATCTCAGAACAAGAAGCCTTTTACCAGCTAGTGTAATATATTTATTAAAATCCTTTGCTATTAAAATAACTGTGACATGAACTTTCACAGACTCTTCAATCCCTCTATTCTGTGCATTTGTTAGGCAAAGGGAAAAATCTTCTGGATGTAAATAAGCAAAGCCAAAATTAATTTTTATATCTGGAATCCATTCATTCTAAATTTTTGGCACTGAAAAATTGAAAATGCACTTAGAATAGGTATTGTGTAGAGTTGTTTTGGTTGAAAAACAGAGTAACATTCTTTCTTTCAGTTATGTACTGATCCCTTGATTCATGTGAAGAACAAGAACCACAAAACACACAAAACCCTTCTGTCCCTTCACTTATTCTCTCCTTCCTTAGGCTGGTGCTTCCTCCCACATAAGTCTTCCTATTTTGTCTTTCTGAGCCAATTTTAGTATTTACTGCTTAGCTTTCCGATTGAAGTTCGTCTTCTCTTAGACACTACAGTGGAACTTTTTTTTTACTGTTCCAGTCCCTCCTGCAGCAAACACCTGCTTTGGCTATATGGCCCACCAGCCCCATTTCTTCTGTTCAAGGCTGGTAAAATAACCTCTGGCTGCCTATGCCTTAACTCCCTTCCTCATTTGTTACCCTGATCTCTTTGTCTCTCTTTGATCCAGAGCACCAAATCCTGGTTGTTTTTACCCAGCACAGTAACCCAAATATTGTTTTCATTCCCCATAAGCCCCCAGGCCCTGAATTCTGTGGTCTCCCACAGCCAGATCCCTTGTCCTACCTCTTGCTTTGGTCTCTGGACTAAAGTCTCCTCTGATATTCTTTTAAATTTTATAATCTTGTATTATAATTTTATAAGGCATTGGCAGTGAAGAGAAAGAGCCCCTGATCATTGTAGTGAAGTCAGGGACGGCGTAGCCAGCAACAGTTTGAGAACTTCAGTTACAGGAGACATCTGCTCAGCCTGAACTGTCCCAGCCTGGGCACACAGAGATAAACTATAGGGAATAAGGCTGAAGACATCCAGCAAGCATGAGCATATTGGAATTACGAGTTCTTTAAGCAGCTTACAGCTTTGCCAGATTTGGTCTGATTTCACAGAGATAAAAGCTGTCCTTTAGCCAATAGCCACTTCTCTTCCAAGTGTCAAGTCTCCACTCAGAAAACACAGATGCACTCAGGCAAGAAAGCAGAGCCAAACAGGACTTGAAAATTCCTTTGGCAGCCCACACAGTATATGGGAAAAAATCCATTAGGGTCCACATTTTTTACATTAATACAAAGCCTACACTGACTCTCCTCACACTAATGAGATCACGAAATGATGACCTGCAGACCAAAGATCACACAAGTGCATTCAGAGTTCCACAAAGAGGAGATTATCTTCACTGTGCAAAACAATTTCTCTAGCCTCATTAAAAGAAACCCCAAACCTGGAGAACTAATTTTGATTAATTTCTACATGAAACACCTCAGCAAACCAGTACAAGAAGTCAGATTTCAACTCAGACAGTTATAGTTTGGCTACATCACACTCATCTGAAAACAAAGTCCGTAATGGGAAGTGCCAGACAACTTTAATAGGTGGGGCTGATAGAGCCACCTTATCATAGGGAAACACACTACACATGCAGGGAGATCAGCCATAAAATAACCTCCTTCCCGTTATTGCCCTGCAGGTCCAGTAGCTCTCACACTTCAAGCCACTTGAATTTTGGCAGCCCAGTGACTAACAGCCAGAAGCACAATTTCAAGCTGATGATAAAACACGGACCTCTCAAAACAACTCATAACGGCTTTTCCAGCGTGCAATTTTCGATGGGTGAAATTAACAGGAGTTGTACACTTGCTGCTACACAGTATGTTCCAACTCAGCAGCCCTTTCTGGAAATTTCCCCCAAATGTACACCTGTAGCTGATAGTTTCCAATACACTCAGTAACCCCACTGAATACAGGCAAGAGTTATTATGTATTACTGAGGGTATCTCACAGGTGCCTCCCCAGCCCGGTGCACAGTGTAAAACACTGTTCTGGTGCCAATGGGTATTTCTGCAGTTCTGCAACATGGAACTTCACAGGGAGCTGTACATAATGTATTTTACTTGGAGTACAGTAGATAACCTGTCATTTCTGCTTTGGGAAAAGGGCACCCCACATCTTACTGATTATTGCTCAAAAAGCCAATTCTCCCAAAAGCAGGCTGAGACAGAGTCCTGCTCTCATAGTCTAGAACACAAAAATGCACAACAGGTATAACACAGAAAAACCTACATTGACTTACTGTACATGTAAATAGAGACATGCAATTAAGTCACAACAGATATAAATCAAAACAGAAACAAACCAAAAAAAAAATTAATTACCTACTTTGACAGATTCATACCTGCAGTCTTCTCATTCTAAAGCAAAAAGACAGGAGAGAGAATATTCAAATTTCTTGTCCATTTGGGTGGCTTCTTTGCACATGTTCCTGAATTTTCAGCTATGATGAGATCTGCTCATTGGCAGTCACCAAGAGGCTGATATGACCATGAAATGAGGAAACACAGGGAATGAAAAATAAGCTACTAGCACCACCGTTTGCTGAGGGCTGGGAAAACTAGCAAAAACTTTCAGAGACCATGTAGATCTATTTCTATAATGCTAGCTGCTTTTAATTCACCATTGCTGCTATTGGAGATGCTTGATCAAAACATGCTTTCAGCATTAATTACTTGCCAGGAAAATCTTAATGAAATCCAGATGATGATTTTTATTCCCAGCACTATAAATCTTTATATGTAGAAACAGTTTCAAACAAGGGGTTGTTTAAGCAATTTGAATTAAACAAAAATATAATTGAGAGCTAACCATACATTGGAAGTGAATATAAAGTGGCTGGCAGAGGTGGACTGAGATAGTTCAGCACAATTACTTTCCCCCTGGAAAACACATATTTTATTGTCTCTCCTTTTCATCCCAACACTAAGAAATATGGGGTTTCTGCAAAGTGACCCTGGAAAGGATGAGCTCTCCTCAGCCAGCGGGGCCCTTCCCTACTGTCACATGGTGTTTCCATTTCTGCCTCCTGTTTCCCGAAACAATTTAAGTTCACTTCTAAGAAAGAGGAGGCCTGGGAAGCAAAAAAGTTGCACAAATATTATTTAAAGAAGTGCAGTTTGATTTTAAAATTTACTGGTTAAGAGATAGATTTCAACACCTGCATTGCAAAGTGTAAATGGGAAACTCAGATAGACTTTTAAAATCTAATTTTCTTCTGGCTTCTCTGCTGTCTGCTAGTTTCATTTTGTTCCTCTTGAGCAACAAATGCAGATGTTACAAATGGCAACCATCAAATCAATTCATAAAAATGTTTCAAGGAAAAAACTTCTGTGGAGGAGAAATCCTTTAATGTGCAACAAAAATAGCTCTATAATTACTATTTTTTATAGATTTAAGAGAAAAATTTCTACTGCACTTACATGTTGATAAACTTTTCTGTTATCAAGACATAGCTGTTGGGCCCAATGACCTAATACGTGTCCCATTTATAAAGTTCTTAAAGTCATATGTTTAATTCCTTACTCTGATTTGTTCCATCTTAAAAAAAAAAAATCATTAGGTTTACTTCTGTGAAAAAAAAAGAGCAAGAAAGAGAGCAAGAACGAGAGCATCTCATCAGGATAGTATCTGATATCTTCTCAGTGCAAGGTAAATTCAGAAGGGTGTGAGGAAGAAAAGCTAAAGTCTACCTTTCTCCTTTTTTAACTCTTTCTTGAAAAGTATTTAGACTAGGCTCACCACTCCAAGATTATGATTGCAAATCTGCAGTTCAGTGCAACAGCCATCATCATTCTTAAGCATTCTTGCTCAGAAGGAAATTAGAAATCAGGCTTAAAAATTGCATTATTAGGAGCTTCTGTGTGGTTGCTGGTTTTCCTTTCTTGCTTCAGGACTTTTTGGAGAGGCCATGTGTTCCTGAACCTCTGGAGATTAATTTGCAATTGGAAAGATGTATTAGTCCGAGGAAGCAACTTCTGGATGGATCATGGTGAAGCCCTTCCTTCACAGCCACTTGGGATGAGTCCTCATGGGACAGGAATCAGGATGCCAACATTCAGCTGCTCTCCCCATTGTCCCTTCTGGTGACACTAAGGACAAAGATGGGAAAGAAAGGAAGCATGATGGCACAAACCCCCAGATGTCTGTCAGACAGTGGAAAGCTGGAGGAGGGCAAGCTGCCAGACAGACATCCTCCAGGAATGCTGGAAGAAAGAGATTGATGTGACAGCTAAAACTCTAGGCTTCAGGCTCAAAATACTGCCACCTTGGTTAATTTCAAACCACTTTAGAGAAGCTGGCACCTCCTTAGATGAGACTTGCTCCACACACGTGCATCTCAGTGCCACACAGATGTACACGAGCACTGCTAAGATGTTCTCACATGCCCCTCCATGCAGGCAGAGCACAGTGGCACTGTACAAGCTGGGGGAAAATACCCTCTTGCTTGTATGGCAGCCTATGGGTATTAACTTCTTCTCCACAATAATGCTGACATTGGTGATGATTCTGCTCAAACAAGCACATAAACCAGAAATGGTTCTGCTCGTCTCCAGCTTCATAAGGGAACAGAAGTACACAATAACACAACGATAAAATCAGGATTTAGCAAGAGACAAAAAATTTTTATTTTCCAGCTTCTGAAACTGGCACCATCTGAGCAACAGAAGAATAAGCAGCCATTTTCAGTAATCATTTATTTACTGGAATCATTTACACAGATATATTCAGCAGTATTATTGAGGATTTCTGTGCAGTGCTTTCACACAGCATTTACATAATTTGTTCTGTAAAAAGCTATTCCCATCTCTATTTAGAAATTATTATATCCTACATTCAAGTCATAGTAAATCTTAATTCCTTTAAGATTTCTTTTTTTTGAAAGGGAGAACATGGATGCAAAAAAACATCATCCTTATGAAAGAAGTGACTACAGGTAACAGACACCAGAACTGAGGCAAGTGAGAGGACAAAAGAGCTAAGTGGCTAAGACACCTGCAGCTTAGCAGGGGGAGCAGCTTCCTTCTTTCAAATAAAGAATGTACATGTCTGTTACTTTCAAAAAGAAAAAAGGATGTTAAAAGAACAAGTACATAATTTACCTATTAAGACAGAACATCTAATTTGCATGACAGTTTTACTGGCAGGTGTGAGTTCCTGAAATTTCTACAAAATGAAAATCTACCTAGACCTTGAAATGCTATTTGTTCCCTGGTATGAGGAATGCTGCAAAACTCAAAATACTCCCTCCAGGCAGACAAGGCAGGGAGAGATTTAGATCAGTGTGATATTGCAACTCTTTAGGCTGAGTCCAAAGTTAAACATGTGTCCAGCCCATGGTCTCACAGGCAACCACATTTAGAGGATGACATCTTTTTAAATTCTTTTCTTAGAAGGGATATAAACAAGTCTGCAATGAATAAATCAACTCCTAACCAAGAACATAAGGGAATTTCTTTGTAGTAACTGATAACCTTTTCCTGTGCAAACATTTTTGCACAGGAAAGTTACTCTACAAGTGTTCCCTGTCTGTGGTACCCCATCCTTCTCCTTTCCTTTGGTGAGCATCAGCCATGAGAGAGCACCACTGGAGTTGGCTCCACTGGCAGGTCCCACAGTGGGACCTCTGTAGAGAGTTAAACCTGCTTAAAATCTTTTCATAGCTAGGTAATTTGAAAACAGGTAAACAGTTAAAGTTTTATTCTACAATCTAAAATGTAAATCTCTATGCAAAATAATTGTCTCTCTTAGGAATAGTGTCCATATTCCTCTTTTTTGCCCCCACCAGTTTGATTCAGCCAGTTTAACTGTTGGGAAGAGTTATTTGACAAAACTAAAAGTAAACAACATTTTAAAGGACTTAAAACATATCATTTTATTTAAACCAAGTTTGTGTTGTCAAGATACCCAAAAAAGCCCCAGTGAACAAGGAGTATAATTAGGAAAGTTGATAGTATTATTTCCACCATAAAATTTCATTAAACATTTTGTAATTGATGCAGAACAGATGCATGTATGAAAATAGTGTGCTTTCCTTCAAAACAACAAATGAACCTCTGGCTGCCCAGGTCACTTAGTTTGTGTACTGACAGACTGGGTTTTCAGTAGTTGACCTTTATCAGATTGGCTGGCTGACAGCAATTTGGTTGGTCATTCTCTTAAAGGCAAATGTGTATTGCTTGGCCCCAGAATAAAAATGTTAATCAGTTAATAGAATATCAAGCCCTATTTCAGTTCCATACTCTTTTGTTCTGGTGTTGTTTTTTGGCTCAAGTCTCTTTATCTTCCTATTTAGCTAAATCACTAGCAATAAAATGAAAGAAAATTTGAACCAATAATTATGTTCAGAAAATTTGTACTACAGCTATAAATGGAACCCAGTTATGAGTTGCTTCCAACAGGGACTAAAGCTTGCAGGATACTCAAAGTTTCTACCCCTTTAATAACTGGGCTATTCT
This sequence comes from Erpornis zantholeuca, assembly GCA_013400515.1. NCBI lineage: Eukaryota > Metazoa > Chordata > Aves > Passeriformes > Timaliidae > Erpornis > Erpornis zantholeuca. The sequence continues at coordinate 296,555 of VZTN01006710.1, read as the reverse complement.
TACCAATGCCCACATTTTCTTGGTAGAAGGAACAAGACTCCACAGCAGGACTCTTTTTGGTGCCTACATTGATGCATAACATAGTATAATGTTTTCAACAGGTTAAACTCACCTGGCCTTAACAGGGCAAATTCCTCTTGGTGTTGAATGCATTCAGCTCTTCAGGATGTGGCTTTCCAGAGGCACTTGCACTGAGCAGGCAGCAACTGCTGGCTGTCAATGCTGCACTCACTTCTTTGCATCTGACAGATGACCTCGCCCAAATCACATTGGAAAAGGCAGCTACTCGATATGTCATGTAAAATATGTTGATTCTTCAGTTCTGTGATGGTGACCAACTGATTGAATTAGTTTGTCAACCTTTTGAAGCCCTGACAGAGCATCCTCTTAAGTACTGACATGAGACTCTTCAGCAACTGCCTTCAAATCTCACTGTGGGACAGCAACAGCACTGGTGGCATTTTGCCTCCCAATTCTTTTGGCTGCTCCATGTTTACACAGTCAATATTTTCCCATCAGTTTTTCTGAATTTGCTTTCTGTCACTGACAATTTTCTGCCAGCCTCCCAAATAAAAGCATTGTGCTGACTTTCACGTGTTAGCTGGGGTCTTTGAGTTGCAAATTGCCACAGATGTGTGCATCATCTCTGAAAACATATCAGGTAAGAGTTCTCAGGCTTTTTCCTACAAAGCCAACTCCTAAATTATATAATGCACTGGCATTCACCTTTCTTCATTATTTCTTACTTTGGTGACATGTTTCCCTGCTTCACAATAACTCTTCATATTAGCCAAGCCAGAAAAATACATCTGCTCTAAGTACCCATTTTCATTTCCTGCTAAGATTTAGTAACAGACTAAAACATACAAGTACACATATAATGAAATGTGTTTAAAAAAACTGCTCCTGAAAATTTAAAGCATTTTTTATTCCACTTAATTTGAACTGCCTAGGCTTCCAAGCAGAGGAAAGGACATTTAAGAGCAATCAAACAAGAAATTCCACAGTAGTCAAAGTATTTAACTTTTTTGTAGAATATAATTTCCTTAAACTTTAATTTGTCTGCCTTTTTTGTTGCTCTTTAAAAAGCTACAGTGTTACTCTGTTACAGATAAGGCTTTAAAAACAAATATAAATAAATACTTAACTATAGCTTCTAACTTCAAAACTGAGGATAGAGACAGTATGGCAAAATAGTGCCATAACTCTTTATGTTGTTGAAAGTATTACCAACTTTGGACAGAGCTCTGATACATAATTATGTACTTCTGGATGGAAAAAAAAAAAAAAGAACAGAAACTGAAATCCAGCTATTTCTGTCCATTTCTTGTGATAGGAGCAAACAGATTCTCTCCAGACTTGTGCATGTATGATTGTTCCACTGATAGTCCTGTCAAATCTTGGTCACAGCTACTACCACGAATTTGTCAGATTTTCCCAGCCTAATGACCTTCCTTACCTTATTTCAGCAAACAAGCCCCTCTTTTTCTGCCTGTGTTGGTGACCTACCCATGTGCTCCTAACTAATCTTTTTTGGAAGCTGTTACCATTGCTCTACTACTAGAGAAACAGGAATTGACACTTACTAAATGAATTGCCTTCAGTGGGGGAATGAAGCACTACAAGGCACCACAATACATGGAAAAGATGTCATCTGTTTCAAGCAGGCATTTTAGCTGGATTTTAAGAATAATGAAACACCACATAATTGACTCTACATGTGAACTGCCCATAACTGAGGCAATGGCAAATATCAGTATGGGAAACAACACTTTTTCTTGTTTGATGAACACTCACCACAGACATGACTGGGAATTGCTACATACTAGGAAACAAAGATTATCACGTGTCTGGATGTGTATAAGGAATGTACATTATGCCCACCTGGAGATGTCAGTAATTTGGGTGATTATTCTACACCAGCATCACTTTATTCTACACCAGAAGCTCTTTACCAGTTGGCAACCTGGTCCGAGATCCCAAAAATTCCCTCATTGCACACCTCTGTGCCACAGGCATCCTGATCCCTCAGACCAACCACCACCCACAGCACTTGGCTCCTGCTGCCTGATACGCTGGGGCTTTTACAGCTCTTCCTTTATTTTATAGATGTATTTTGGTGTGAAAGATGTATCTTCTCCCTTAAACTGAAGCTGAAAGTTTTTCCAGTTTTTTTTAGAGCTCCTGTTGTTTATAATGTGGAACTAAAAAATATGCCCATCTGGAAAATTATCTGGCAAGCTTCCAGGAGAGGCAAAACCAAATTTATTCTGTGGTAATTAGAAGATCTGGGATTTTGTTATTTTGACTACTCTTAATCATCATTTCAAAGTCCCCTGGTGTAAGCTCTAACAGGTTGCTCCAGAAAGGACCACCCCACACAGGGGAGATTTCTCTTTGCTGTCACTTCCTGGTTTTATTTCTAATTTCTCTGAACCTACCAATATCAAAAAGCACCCTATATTTATGATAATTTAGAAATATTTGTGACAATGATATTCAGATATTTTACAAGGGAGTTTGAAAGCAATCTTAAAACTGCTAAATGTGATTCCTGCATGATTCCAACACCTTTTCTATACAGTCTGTCAAACAGCCTGGAGTTTAAGTGATGGAACTCAAACTGCAACTGAGCTGAACTGCTTTCATATGTTTTCGTCTTCTTTCTGTGAAGAAAACACAGTACCTTTAGCCACTGTTAAACTGTACTACAGATCCATTCTTTGTCAGGAAATGCAGCTCAGAAATGAGGCCTGGAAAAGCAGGGAAGTATCAGGTCCAGCTGCAGCACAGATGAGCAGCTTGGCACCAGGACAGAATGAGAGGATTCAGTGATCCTTCTGCCTTGCACTTTGTTGCATTTTTCAGCAAGTTACTTCACTTCATTGTACTTTCTCTGTACACAGACAATAACAAGAGGTCAGAAGTCCTTTGTCAAGAACTTTGACATCTTACCATAGAAAGTACTATGTTGAAGCATAGTCCTACTAATAATAATTAGTAAATCCTAAGTAATTATTATTTTTTACTTTTTTGTCATTTAATATATTAATATTATATTAATTATATGTATTAATATTATCTTTAATATTTATCTTTTCGGTTATTAATAATTTATTGGTAAAACATTTGAAAATAAATGTATTTGTTATAAATAAGTCAGTGTTATTATTTTATCATCATCAATATGACTGTTATTAGGTGGACAACACTGTGTATGTTTTCTGTTCAACACATTATAGCATTTTTGTATTCTGACACTTTTCTTTACAACATTAATTTAATTTGTGTATTGGTAGTGGTGCTAAACCTGCATTTAAGGCTTACAGGACAGGCACTGATTAAGAATTTGACAGCATTACCATGATGTTCATTAATTAGTTGCTCTCACAGCAGGCTCTCAAAAAGTGATCAATATGGTTAAAAGGAAAATATTGTCACACCTGTGTCCCTTGTAAATCTTCATTTCTCCCCAGGAACACAATTTCAGCTTCCCAAACCACAAGAAGGAATGTCAGAAATTGGGCAATTGCACCACTGCTGCAATTTTTCACTCACATGATACCACAGGAACCCATGGTATTGTGTGTTTCACTCACATGCAAAAAAGTGAATGTTACCATGAGAAAGCTTTTTCTGTTTAGCACAGGATAACAAGGTCACTAACCTGCGCCCAGCTAAGGAAGAGCAGAGTGGTGAAGCCAAGGAAGGGTTAACTCCTGACTACAACCCTAAGACAAGCATAGTGTCAATTGTGAGATATTTATTCAAAGTGTAATATATTGAGGAATTTACTCTCCAAGGTAGCTCTTTGCCACTGAAAGTATCTCTCTATAAGAGACTTCTCAGGACAGCTTATTCAAGGATTCTTTAATATTAACAGGTTGTCATTTTGGGGGTATAAAATTTACGATCCACCTAAGAAATAAATATCACTACAGTTCATTTTAAGCTAAATGCAAAACTAAAAGGAAATAGCATAGAATATTTCCATTTTTTCCTAAAGAAAAATACAACAAATTATAAGGAGACTTTTAAATAACCAAATATAAAATCATTATACTCTTGTGCTTTGTTTATGAAAAATGTAAACAGCTTTCTAAAGGTGGGTAAGCAACTGTATTTATCTTCCTTTTAAACAGAATAAAAACAATAGTGCTTAACCTTTCTGAAACTGAAGTCTTGGATCACAGAACAGAAAGGAACCTTCTTCTATTTTAAAAAATTACATTTTTCTCTGGCAAAAAAATAGCTTGCAAATGTATTTGGGGTGTTTAACTATGAAAGAGACAAAGGCAAATGTATTTTTAAAAATTTTTGTAGACATTCTAAAATTTTATAATATTCTGATGTTCACAAGATTTTGCAGAATGTGGTTTATGCAAGTGCTAATCATAAAACAGCAATCTTGCAGGATTTGGGATGGCAAAGGAGATGTGTCTAGTTACTACAGCACTGGGATTTGTCAAATGGAACAATAAAATACTAGATATTAATAAAATTTTACTTTTCAAAACAGTAGTGCAAACAGTAATTGCATATTGGGAGAACTACACCACTGATGCTGTTAAGGATGCGTGGTAGTCATCAGCATTTTTTTTCTTCCTGTAAGAAACAGTAACTAACTACATTTACTAGTTTGGTTTTTTGAGTAAAGTCCTCGTGCTGGTATAACTATAATTCTCTTTCACTGAATACATATGGAAAAGACTTTTAAAATTCCTCTTTATTTAGAAACTATAAAACAAATTGCTCTCCCCTACGGAGAAGACACAGGACTCTCAGCTGCTATCCAAGCCTGCAGTTCCTCCAGCCTTAGGGGTGTCACAGGGAACAAATGGAGGTCCCCTGGTGAAATGTTTCAGCCAGCCAAAGCCGGGCAGGTTCACCCAGACTCCAGCCACAGAGCCCAGAGCGACATCTCTGCACTCTTCCTTCTCCACACCTTCTCCTGGCACCGGAACTTGGGTCAGGAACTCTACCAGCAGGAAGAGTGCCTTTTAGTCATTGTTGCTGTTTGGAAAAGGCCACCTTCTGACCATTTTGCAGTTTTCCAAATAGATTTACCAGTATTTTAGCTCTTGGGGAGGCTCCTCTCCTGCAGGGGCCAAGCAGTGGAAGGCACTGCTGGAAGGGACCGGAACCTTGCTGAGAGTCAGACTACAGCACCCTGCTACCATAATGTGAAATTGTAGCTTAACCATCTTCTGAGGATTAATGGGTGAAAGACTCCTCATGATGGTAGGGAGAAATGGTCCTGTTGGTTTCTCACTTTCTCAAAATCAAAATTTTAATCATTACTGTAATTGCCATTACAGTAAGCAGGGAGATTAAAAGCACTAGGTGAGAAAAATAGAATTATTTCCATCTTAGAATTCTTACAGTTCAAAAACTTACTTTTCTCCCTTGCTTTTAGACCATTTTCAAACCAGCTTTTTCTTTATACTTTTTTCCCCCTCATTTTGACAGTATTGCTGAACTCTCACAGAGGCAGGCAGCAGTCTAGTTTTGTTTTGGTTGTTTCTCTTTCAAACTTCTGTCCCTCCCTTTCAGAGGATATTCACCTTCAGAACTCCAACTTATTTTTAGGGGTCATTCTGGGTTCTCTGTACCTCCAAAACCCAGATAATAAAACCCTTCCTATACATAGAATGCAGGTACATCGACACAATGGAAGAAGTTCTCAAAGACTGCATGTCCCATCTCCTTCTGGTGCAAAATTCCAGGAACATTTTGTACAGTTGATTCCACCCTATATTACCTTGCTTTCTCCCACTCTTCCTATCTTCCCATCTCTTCTTCATTTGGAAATGCAAGTGCTGATTTCTCATACTGCTCCTGGGTTTCCCATTACTGCACCCAACAGACTTAGTCTCTTGCCCTTGCTTCCTCCCTGTCCTTCATCCCAGTGAGAGACCAGGAAGTTTTGAAATACTCCCATCCTCACCACTATCTGCTGCTTGCTTCCCAATCTTCAGCTCTCCCAAAGACTCGTTCCCAAATCCCTACTCAGCTACTCACACCTCTCCCTTTCCATTTTTTATCTTACAGCCCACCTTTCCTGTATCTCTCCCACTGAACTTCCTTTCTCTTCTCCTCCCTGTGAAACCTGCCATGACTAGCTCCTTCCTGAGTCTGTCTCTTTTCCTTCAGGCTTGGAGATAGGTCCCTCCTTCCACTCCTGTTTATTTCTAACAAGAAGAGCTTTGCGAGCAGCGAGGTGTGTCAACCTTCACTCTGGCAGAGCAAGCCGGGAACACTTGTTACAAAGAAACTAAAGTTTTGACTCTGGCCTGGCTTGCTCAGAATTGCCAGATTTTTGTTTATGGACATAGGCACATTATAGGTTTTCCATTAGTCTTCTTCTTAGGAAGGACTGAATCATTTTGGCTTGAATTTTCAAATAAATAAATTCTCCCATCTGGCATGGAAGACTTCCCTCCTGTTGTAAATAAAAGCAAAGCATCACATTGCATTACAGGCAATGATACTACTGGTACAGACACATGAAAAAATCAACTTCCAAACCAGTCCAGTCAAGAATTTCTTAGGAAAACCACAGAGAGAACATTTTTTGGGAAATACAACCTCTTCTTTGATCAGGCCAGGAAGTCACTATAAAGAATTATGAAGTATTTGAACATGCACTACTTAGGAATAAAAGAGCTGTTGTGAGAAACTGTTACCCTGATGGGGGAATTCTGTCACTTGCTGGTGCAGACATTGTCATTTGTAGATCTTCACGAGACTGAAAGGAAGCTTACCTATCTTGATTCGAAAACCAGCTGGGCAGCAGTCCTCAGGCACTTAGCCAGTCTTTCCTCCTGTTCCAACTTCCTTTTTTCCCTCTATATCACAGGCAGATTTCCAAGGGCAACTAGCTCCTCTTGTTTCTATCCTGAAGTTCACCCGCAAGTCAGGAGAAGTTTATAAAGTCTTGCAGTTAAGATTTATCACCAGAGGATTAGTCTGTGCAGCTCTGAACCCACGACATTATTTTCTGTTTAGGTCATTAGTCTAAATCCCTGTCTGTTTACTGGTTGCTTTTTCAAATATTTATTCTTTTTGGTTCCTACACTCTCCATGGCCTCCTGTCTCAAACTGTTGAGATGAATATTTGCTAATAGTAACTACAGGAAAATGTCTTTAGGCATATTTTTAGCCACTTGAATCAATCCATTTTAGCTCCATGACTTTGTGAGATGCATCTCAGATATTCTCAGTTCCCACCTCCTTCCAGAAACCCTCAGGCAGCTAAATGTCATAAATACATGCTGAAATTCAGATCCCAACATGTTATATGAGCCACACTCACTACTCCACTCCTGCTGGACACATCCCATCTCTGTTGTCTGTCCTCTGCTCCGCTGTTCCCAATCCATATTCTCAAAGGCAGTCAGGACTACATAGTGGTGTCACATGCTGGAGAAACGCCATAGAAATATTATTCTAAATATCTCTAATACCAAACAATATCAAAAATGTTAAACACCAATATTACTGTGATAATTTCAGCACTAGCCTAGCACTTTTCTGCACAGCCTGGTTTGGACTGATCTCTGAGGAAAGCTCTGAGGGACTTTTACTCCATGACCTGCAAGATTCAATCCATCTACACCGATGGCCATAGTACTTCTGCTATAAAAATCGCTGTAGTCTGATTCTCAAGAACCTGCACCTGTCCTGGTTTGTCAGCTGCCATCATTTTAGCCTCGTGTGATTTCTCCTTCTCGCAGCTCCTCCTCCCCTGCAGATCCCGCAGTACATATCTGTCCCCTTGTGGCCGTATGCCTGGCACAGCCTTGCTGCTTCCTAGGATCCTTTGGGCTGACCAAAGCCATTCAGCTCTTTCTCCCACATACACAAGCCTGGACTGACTGTCCCTGCCCCAGCAGCTCCAGAAAACTACCTAAAAGGGGGAGGAAGCGTCTAAAAGGCTTTGCAGCCTTACGCGAGAGGGTCAGCTGTACCTTGGTGCGTGCTGAGTGCCACCCCATGCTGCAGAGCTCCGCTCACACCCTGGCTCCAGGCAAAGGGCAGGAGGAGGCTGCCAGCTCTGAGGGGTGGAAAGTGACAGCAGAGGAAAAGTGTGGGCAGATTTCTCCTACAAACCTACACAACCTGGCTGACGCTGGGGCTCCTCGCAAGGCATGGGTGTGAAACCTTGCTGGATGAAGAACAGGGCTGACCACAGAGATTTTGGTGCAGGCAAGTGATCTGTGAAAGATCAGGTGAGAAGGATATCATGAACGATAACAAATCCAATGCAGTATGTAGAGAGTGAGAAAAAAAAATGTGTTTAGATAAAATTCTGAGAGTTGTTGCCAGTAGTGCTTTTTGCTAGTCCTTTGGGATGCCTGTTGTTTTAATCATGAGTCTCTGACCTCCTCCAAGGGCAAGATGCCAGCCAGAGTAGCTGACCACACCAATTCATATTGTTGCTTTATAATTTATGCTGCACATATTTACATCGCTACTGCAGTACGAAGGGTACACAGAGGAAATGCTTTGAAATACTCAGTTTTAGTGCTAGAAAAACTCTTAGAGCTCCTTACTTCACGCCAGCTTCACCCCAAGCTGTCAAAGCACAGCTGACAGGCTGCAGGCTCCCTGTTGGGACCAGAAGTGCCTCTTTGGTGTGCCCAGATTTACATTCCCGTTTGCAAGGCTCCCCCTAATGCCTTGCCACAGCCCCCAGAGCTGCTGTGGCCGTGCTCTTCCTCACAGTACAAAAACATGGCCAGGAGGGGAAAGGGCTGACTCAGCTCTGCTGGTGTGCTGCTGCCTTCAGAACAGCCCTGGGGAAGGTCTTCCAGCATTCCACGGGTACCATCACATGTTTGTTTTGGAATCAGAGCTCCCAGTGTTTTGTGGGCAAGATTTTGTTTTTTCAGATTAAATTGCATTCATTGGCCTATTTAAGAACAGTACTAATAGAAAATTGAACGTTTTGTTTATAACAAAGCACTCATCCTCCCCACCCATCACATTAACATTCCTTTTCCAAAATCAAAAAAGCCTAAATCATTTCATGGAAACACCAATTTATAACAAAAATTACAAAAGGTACACACAACCTGGGGCCAAAACCTATCCAGCTCCCAGTTTGGTGAGGCTTCCTGCTCTTCCATCCCAGCCTCAGCGTTACCAGAAATCATCTGACACTTGCTTTCTCTGTCTGGAGCCCACTTGCTCACACTGCAATCTTCTCTGTGTTGTTTCTCTTACTTATGCAAAGTGCAAGTAGTCACAGAGGGAAAAATGAAACAACATATCTTAACTGTTTTATCTGTTCCCTTCTGAAAATAAGCATTCTTCGTTGTCTCAGGGCTCATTAGCTGACTTTAAAACTGACAGAAAAGTAAACTATTTTGTTCAAAAACATTGTTATGTTCTGTAGATTTTTCTTACCTGACTCAATTATTCTTAACTAATTATGAGTGCAATCTAATAAACTCATCCTCCTTCCAAAAAACAGAAGTATTGCTATAAAGGGTTCTTACTTGTTTTAACAAAAAAACCCCAACCAACCAAACAAAAAACAAAAAAACCCAAACATACAAAACAAAACAAACCACTGAAATCTTCCATTTGAAAAGGATTATCTTTGAACATTCTTTCCAATTTCTATTCTGGCAAGCTATCATGTTTTTATTTTCCACACAGTTAACTAATTTAGTTTTGTATGCTTCAGTGATATCAGAAATCCCTTTTCTCTAATTTCATACAGAATTTCACTTAATTTTGCTTTATTGCTCACCCTTTTTCTTTTAGATGGTCAAGAGAAATGGTCAATATGCGTAGTCTTACAAAATATTTCTATTTCACCTGAAAATTTTGGGAGAATACATTACTTTTTCTCTCAAAATGTACCTGATTCCTCATCTTCCTTTTTTTAAAATAACAGCTACTTTGACTTGGGTCATTCATATTTCTCCTCTCCTGCACCCTCATAATGTGTAAAATAATCCAGTCCCTGAACAGCCCTAGGAAAATGTGTATAATGCACACATCCACAGAAAATGTGAAAAAGCAGGGAAACTGCTTTATACAGCAATAATAAACTACAGAGCAAGAGAATTCAGAGTAATTTAATGTGATCTGGTTTTGTGTCTTAATTCTAATTTAACAAAGTATTTGAACACTACTGTGCTTAATTTCTTTGAGGAATCATTATTATATTACATTAATATTCTGATGCATGGTTCTGCTGTGCTGCAAATAGTGTATTATCAACAATATGATGCATAGGCAAAAATTCAATTCCATGTACTTTAATACACTGATAAAACTATAACACTCTTTTTCTATTTGCTTTGAGATTTTATTATTAAAATGTTTATAGCATGTAAATTATTTCACTTCAATATCTACAATTGCAACATTTTAATTTGTTGAATTTTGTCTTAACACTTCGTAATAAAGTTGTTTTCGTTGGAGTTGGTTCAGCTGTTTTTTGGAGAAAAAAAAGGAAGTTCTGTAGCTGTACCGTTCTGTGAGTTAACACACATTATTTCTATTTTCATATGCAGTCTGCTGATAAATCAAGAATCCTTTACCACAATAAAAGAGTAATAATCAACAGAAAGAAAACTCTTGATCCTACTCCTTTTATGAATACAGACAAACCTAGCAAAAATAATCTACGGGAAGAGGGGTGTCTGCTGACACAACCTTAATACACACTTGCAATGCCTGTTTTGTGTTGAATGCATCTTTGTTTAAAAAAGAAAACACTTGAAACAAATGTTGAAAATATTCATAAGTCTCATCTAACTTTTCTTCCAGAACAAAGACTAACTTCAGTGCTGTATGAAACAAGCCCTAAAAAATGTAAGTCAGTTCTTTCAGGGGTTACTTAAATTATGTAGGTCAGAAATCACCTGAACTTTGTTCCCATCAAATTGCTTCTCATCTATTTATTTATTTATTTGCTTTGGCTAAATGAAGAAACATGTCAGTACACTTCCAAAAGTAAAGCAAATACAGGCAATATTAGTAGTGAGATAATAGGGCCATACTCCTTTGTGAACATGGTGAGCAGTAATTCTTCAGAAAATACAGATCTGCTGTGCTGAAGAAAAAAAGACATTGGAAAACATTTATTCTTTCTTCTAGCTTAACGTGCAAACCAGTAATCAAGCATTGCTGTGAGCTTCATGTGAGAATCTGCCTCATCTGAAATAATTTAGAGAACTCTGCTGGTGGCTTCTGTGGGGCTGGAACCTTGCTGCTGGTGCCAGGGCTGGTCACAGGGTGGCAGGGTACAGGGATAATGAGCGTGACAGGAAAACTTCAAGTCTCCTGGGAGCTGCCAGGAAATCATTTCACAATGCAAGCTTACTTTATAATTGTCAGTCTCAGAGACTATTTCTTAATGTTATGAATGTATTATCTTAAATTTGGACTTAAATTTGTAATGCAATTTACTTAATTTTCAAAATACATTAAATCATGCTTTGTATGATATTTATTAATGTGGATGAAGAAAACTGGTTTTGTTCTTTAGTAATAAATCAAACAGATGTGCCTATAAAACCAACAAAATATGAAGTGAAACTACTTGTATTATCACATAAAGAATTAGAAAATTATTGCATCCTTTTCCACACTCTAAATTCATAATCAACATATCATGCCTAAAAATTACATTTCATTCAGCCTGGCTTTAAATAGTTTCAGGGATGGAGCATCCACAACTTCTTGGTGCAACCTGTGCCTCATTACCCTCACAGAAAATAATTTCTTCCTGATATCTAATCAAACCTACCTTCTTTCAGTTTGAAGTCATAACCCTCAAAACAATGTTACATAATAAAACAAGAAATTAAATTGATTTTAATCCAGTTAGACATAGGAGCAAAAGAATTTATGCAAGATTTATCTCTATCTCCTCAAATGACTGATTTTACAAAAGCTTGAGTTTTTTTTTTTTATTTTACAGCAAGTCACTGAGAAACAATTCTTCAGAAGCAAATAAAATAAAAAAGTGGTTTGAGTCCCCAGCCAGATACCGAAATCACCACTCTTACTTGAAAAAGTGTAATTTTTCTTAAAATAGTGTGTTTAGTTTTACTGAGTGGGTCATCATTTGCTGCCACACTGTAGAAAGCCCACAGATGGTCAGACATACAAAGGTAAGTTTTCTTTACTGTTCTACACATCCATAGAAAACATACAATGGGACGAGAAAACTAAAAGTACAGAATAAAGTTTGAATTTGCTATTAAGCAGATTTATTGTCCATATTTCTTTTTAAAAAATCATGAAGTTTCACAACACTCAGAAATAAGTTTTTATGAGTGAGAGGTGGTTTGTACACCTCATCATCACTTCTCTGAAAATAAACAATTTAGTAGTTCAACTATTTTCTGTAGTGAACAAGAATTTTAAAATAATTTTTCATTAACCCAGAAAAATTGCCACTTATTTGGCCTGTGAATTAACTGTCCAAGGAACACAGCAACTGGAAGCAAAATTTTCAAGGCATCATGACCAAGGCCAACATTCAATTTTACCAGATATATCTACATGAGGTACATGACAGGAGCTTTTGAGAATGCCTTTGCTGCAAAAGCAACATTTTTTGGTTTGCCATAATAGCAGACAAAAGAAACCAACAGAAGAAGAAAAACAACCTTGTTCCAAAGTTTGGATAATCCTCTAACTTGCAGGTAATGGTCTTGAAGCTAAAGCCTTTATGTGTAAAAATGGAGAGAGGTGCAATGTGGCAAGAAGAACAGTAGCAGGACAACCTCTACTTGATTTCATCCCTGTCACCCAGAGGAAAAACCCAAGGAATGCCACTGAAGAGGACATTCAGTAACTCCTCAAAGCTGTGAACCAACCTTGGGTGACCCATGCCTTCAATGCCTCTGCACTGAAACTTGAGGGCATTGCCGATGTGGTGCCTATCATTTTCATAACTGAAGTACTGAGCTGCCTGGGGATTTTCTGTTTGACATCTCCAGGCTGCTGGCTTTACTCTACCCACTCCACTCAGTCTCCCTATTGAAGTTCTAAATATCAGCCCTAGCTGGTGTCTGTAGAGTAGGGAACAGAAATAAGGATCTGTTTTCTGTGGGTGTCTAGCAGGTAAGGAAGCAAGCAGAAAATTTTACTTTGTTCTGTCTCCTTTCAGTCGAGCAGGTGGGTGTTTCTTTGCTGCTCCTCCAGAGTCCTTGCCACGTCTTTGAGGCAGGCAAAGGGGAAGAAGTGGTGCTGATGGGAGTGAATCAGCCCATCAAGGCGTGTAATGATCTCATAGTCAGGAAGAGCCAGGCTGGCAATGTCAAGGCCCAGCATCCGCGAGACCACCTCTCGGAAATCTGCCAGCTGCCAGAGCAAACGAAAGGGAATAAATTAAACAGGAAGCAAAGGAGATGTCAGGGAAAACACATACACATAGGCATACATACAAACACAAGCACTAAATATAGGCATATCTGCTGTTGCTCAATACAGAGAGCAAAAGAGGACAGAAACAGGCATACATCAAATCACAAAACACAAACAGCTGAGGTGTCAAGTATTTCAAACACAAAACACAGTTTTCAAGTGTTTCTTTAATATCTTTCATATATTTCCTGCTGACTCAACTGCAAAAACTGAGGAAACACGATTTTACTTGACCCAGATGACCACAAACTATACAAACTGGAAACTCTGGTGGGCACATCCCAGAGCACAGGCTAAGGTGCTCATCCTTGACCACTATCTGCCACTGCCCCCCTCCATCCTGCTCTTTCTTGAGAAAAAATAAAGGAGGAAAGTAGAAGAAAGGTGGAAGTTTTTGGCACATCCTACAGTCTGACTTGGATTTGAATCAGGATACAGCCCAAATTCAAGATGCAGCTTAGGAAAATGCTTTTCTTCTGTGCATAACTGCTGAAAATGTCATAGGAATGGTATTTGGTAAAGTAATTAAAGACAAAAGCTTTCTCTCTGCAGTTCTAAATGGACAGACAGCCACAAGTAGTTGTCATCACTGCTGATTTATTCTTCTCAACTCACAATATGGATCGTTATCAGTCAAACTTCAAGGCCTCTTCAACAGACAATAAATTACAGAGCCAAAATGACAAATGCCTTAATACCCATTATCATCAACACACAAAAGGGGAAAATGTTACTATTTGAGGAAATATGCTTTTCTTGCTAGCAATTCCAGTGCCAAGATCCCCATTCCCAAGCATGAAAGAGACACAAAATGCCACAAAATCATCAAAACCATCAAGAAACTGGACTCGTGTTCTGGTGTGGCAGCATCCTCACTCTACCAGTTGTGCCAAGGGCTAAGGATAAGGAGGGGATAGACAGTCCTGAAATGTCTCCAACCCCAAGAACACCATGCAGAATTCTAAAGCAATTAGAGTCTGTAAGGAAAGGGGTTTGCAGCTTTCCTGAAAACAAAGTCTCAGTTTCCAGGACCTTTCCAAAGATAGTTTGTTTCAAACCCTGAGGAGCTGCCATCAGTTCAGAAACACAAATATGGAAACCAATACAGAACAGAGCTGAGGTCTGGAGTCCTCAGCACAAGGCAGACATGGACCTGTTAGAATGGCTCCCAAGGAGGACTATGAAGATGATCAGAAGCCTAAAGAACTTTTTCCGTGAAGTCAGGCTGAGAGAACTGGAGTTGCTCAGCCTGGCAAAGAGAAGGCTGCAGGGAGACCTTATACCAGCCTAACAGTACTTACAGGGGGCTTATAGAAGAAAAAAGGGAGAGCAACACTTTACACAGGCATACAGCAATAGAAAAAGGGGAAAGGGTTTTAAACTAAAAGAGGAGATATTTAGATGAGATATTAGGAAGAAATTCTTTACTGAAGGGTGGTGAGACACTGGAACAAGTTTGCCGAGGGAAATTGTGCTGCCCCATCCCTGGAAGTGTTCAAGGCCAGGTTAAATGGGGTTTTGAACAATCTGGTCTAATGGAAGGCGTCCCTGCCCACGGCAGGCATGTTGGAACTAGATCACCTTTAAGGTCCCTTCCAACCCAACCCATTCCATGATTCTATGGTTTGAAAATACAGTCCCAGCTATCTGTAATACCAAGGTAGTGTGACGTCTTGGATCAAACGTTGGAACAATGCTATGCCAAAACCCCAAAGCTCCCATATATTATCTTCTACACTAGTTCAGTAGGTCACTGATGTGGGGCTCTGGCAGTGTGCTAGGCAAGTACAGTTTAGCAGAAGCTAAAGATTTCTTTTTTAAACATCTGAATCACAGACGAGATAAGGAGGCAGCAAAGCTGGAATTTGTTTCCATACAGACTTTACATTAAAAGATCAAGGCAGCTCTCTGCAAAGATCCAGCCTTTGGATGAAGGAGAGAAATAATAGAGGAAAAACATCACTAAAGGCTCAAAAACAAAGGTATGCTACAGACAACAGCACTCCTGCTAAATTTTCTTTGCGCCTTCCATTCAGTGAGTAAAATTATCAGAAGTAAAAAACAGCAAATGAATGCAATTTAGACCATTTACCTAAGACATTGGGGGACAGGTTTTTGAGGAAGTAAAAAGCAGACACTATATTTTATTTTCACACTGTAACTACAAGAAAGTAGAAGGGGTCTTATTCCAACAGAAAGAAAACAAAAAAAAAAGTCCAAAGAACATTGCAATAATATTCAAGTGCTTTAAAATGCCTTGGATTCAGAAAGTAAAAATCCAACATTTGTGTACTTTTAATATAATACTCAATGTATGACTCCATGGAATTATTTCCTACATATAATTAATAACTTCTTCTCTGTGCTGGATGCTTTGTTTCCTCATGAGATGCGTGAAGAAATTAAATCTTCCTGCTGAATTCTAACCTTTGTTATAAAACAAAACTGTGCTAAAGATTTCCGGGGGAAAAAAGATTCCCAGGTTGTTGGTCTTCTCGCCATGTAAATGAAAAAAATATTTTTCTAGATTAATTTTCTGAAATAGTATTCTTAAATTTCATTCAGAGTCATTGTTGAGCCCAACATATAGCATAAAATTCTTAGCTGGAAAATCTAATAAATTTCTAGGCAGTTGAAATAAATTTAAAGTTACAAATTTTTTACTTTAAAGAAATGTCCAATTTGCTTTCAACAATTATGCCATCTATAACATTGCTAAAAAACATAACATGCAGGGCAATAACATACATATTTCACAATTTTTTGAAATTTGAATGGAACACATTTTCTAATATGTTTCCCACAAACTATTTATACCCTCCCAGTGAGTTACCATGAAAATTTTGCTGCTCTAAACTTTAACAAAGTTATATGTCACAAATTGATCCAAAATAACTACATTCAATATTAAATCTGGGGGTCTTTTGGGGGGTGGGGTTTTTCTTGTATTTTCCAACGTTCTTTGAATTTACAGCATATACACAGTAACACAGACTCATTGAATCGTTTAGGCTGGAAAAGACCTTTAAGATTATCAAGTCCAATTCTTAACCTGCATTGCCAAGTCCATCACTAAAACATGCCTAAGTGTCTTTTAAATACCTTTAGGATTGTTGATGCAAGCACTCCCCTGGGCAACTTGTTCTGATGCCTGACTATGCTTTCAGGGAATGAATTTGCCTGACATCCAATCTAAACACCCCCAGCACAACTTGAGGCTGCTTCCTTTCATCCTCTCACTTAGTCTTGTTGAATCTCTTACAGCTGGCAAGGAGAAAGTGTGGGAAACAAAAGGAAACAGATGAGAAGTTGATAAGTTATATACCTAAGATATTTGGGAAAAGACATGCCTTAAAAGAGATACTAGGACTTTACAGAATTTGATAGTTCTCTAAAAGGTGATGTAATATTTTGTGGTGAACAAAGAAAATAATGCCTGTATTTACTATTCTCTTGCAAAACTTAACTTGTGGAATAGCTTTGCAATCACAATTGTCACTCTGGCTCACAAGTATGAGTTAAATTTCCTTGTTTTCCTTGTTGTTGATATCTGGAACAGTTTTAAGCAGAGTTGGATAGCTGCTCCACTTATACCATTTTCCTACACACTAAGGTACACCTAGCACTTGCCAAACACCTATACACCCACCTGTCTCTCTCTTTTTGCTAATTCTGCAAGGGTTGTTTTAAGCACCTTCATCTCACTGGTAACTGCTTCTAACATATTTTTGTTTTTTTCTTTGTCTTCAGTAGCTTTATGCTCCTTTAAAAGAAGTTCTGATTTGGCAGATCTAAGTTGTTTCTCAGCTTCTTCTTTCATTCTTTCCAATTTGCCTCGAGACTTACTGAGTTCCTCTATTGTTCTGTTCTGCTCCAAAATTTTGATCTGCAATAAGATAAGGAAGTATTAAATTTGTCATACTTTTTCACCTAACTTGAGCAAATAACAAAAATATCAGGAGTGATCATGAATAAGCACTTTAGTGTGGTTTCTTTTGGGTTCTTCATTAAATCATCACCAGTGCATGTGGACTGGAAAGTTATTAAAGGAGCATGGCCTATTTCAACACAATTAACAAAATGACTTTTCCTTCAATGACAGTTAATCCTCCACAGGTTTTGTGAAAAGAGATTTCTGGACAGAAGAGAAAATCCACAGTGAGAGTTCACTCTTTTCCAAACTCTGGAAAAACAGTATGAAAAAGAGTTGCCAAATGTTTTGCTGGTAAAAATGGTTCAGTGGGAACATAGTTGTCTATTACACTCCATCAGCCACAAGACACAAAGTCACATAAAATCTTCCTTTCTTCTAGTGGTGGCAAGCTATCAATGGCTGCAAACTACTTGGATTCACCTGAGTTAAAGCAGGTTATGTATTACTACTGCAATGTAATGAAACATAGAAACAATTAAAATTAAGCATCTTCTCTGTTATATTCCCCCATACCTATCAGGATAGACCTTCTGTGGGCAGTGCATGGGAAAATATAAGGTGACAGTCAGATAGACAGGAAAGAAAGGAATGCTTACATTGTCTTTTTCTTACACTAGCCCGAATATTTACATTTTGCTTTGCAGATGCTACTTAGCATATCAAGGCAAATTGTAAAATACCCAAAACATTGTAATATTCGCTTTCACCACCTACACTTGAGCACTTCTCCATGAACACGTTTATTTTAAATGAAGTCCAGCTGTATCCAACTGGAATAGGAAAATGGATAGAAGCACAAATGTAATCTTTTAGCTCACCTTAAGTTCACTGGTTTCAGACAGCTTGGCTTTGAGATCAGTATTTGTTTCCCTTGCCAGATCAAGCTGCTTCTGTAGCCTCTCTATCATCTTATGTAACTTTCTGACAGCGAGATTGGCCTCATCCCTTTCCACAGCTAAGGCAGCCCTTACTTGCTTCTCTTCTTCCAGCTGGGTTATTTTCTGCCGCAGAAGGCTCATGTGCAGCTCTTTGCTTTCAAGTTTTTCTTTCTGAGCCTTCAACTTGATTTCCAAACACAACGACATTTGAAAAAATAAATGTGAAAGACAGTGGTACTACACAATTGTAAATTTAATCCTCATGTTGCTTATATAACCTGAACTCCTTCTCTCTTGAAAACCCTGTGAAGAAGTATCAACATATATACCCTAACTTGATACTCCTTGTTTTACCAATTCATTGTGTTTCTTTATTGTTTTAAACCTTAAACAGACCCAGCTCTGTACTATTCTGACAAGCCTAAACCCAAAAGATTTCCCTGTCATAATAGGATGACCAAATTTGAACAGACTTGTTCCTGTAGGAATAACTGCATGAAGGAACAGTTCTTGCTGGAAAGGTTGAAATTCTCAGTGAAGAACAACCAACACCCTGCTAGTTTCTAGAGAAGTTTGTGTAATGTGCCTCCCTTCTTGGCAGATCCTTTTAGATTTAAATATTAATGGCAGTTGTTTACAGAACTATAAATGTGAATTTAAAAATAGACAAATATACAGATATAAACATCCATTACTTCATAGTTTTTTCTTAAGAAGTTGTGAAAAGCAGTATAGTATTCAACCAACTGGTGGGTTTATTTATTTCAATATGCAGTCTTTTTGCAAAGTTTGCAAACATTCACTATCTTTAGGTCACGGACATCTTTGAAATTCCTTGCACCTATACAGTCTGCTGCCTCTAGCAAGCCACTAGAGAAGCATAGCCATATGTTTATCTTTGAATGATATGTCTTTCTTGCATACCTTCCTTCTGAGGCTGTATGCCACAGTCTTGTTCTCAACCACTGCATCACCTTCCAGTTTCACCAACTGCTCTGCCCGAGCCAGAATCGCATCCATAGTCATATCAAATCCAACCTCTGCTGCTAGACTGTCCAGCTTCATCTTCTCATTAAGTTGCTCCAGAAATTTCAGATACTAATATGTGGGAAAGGTGGCAGAAGAATAATAAAACTTCCTTCCTTGAAAGTCATGAAGCACAATTAAAAAGCAATCCCCACTACAGCAGCCAACAATACGTAGCCAAGCATACTACAAGAAATAATACTGAAAGGGTGTGATTGGGCACACTCCTGACACAACTGCAAATTCTCCCTATTTCCCTCTTTTTTAGTCAACACTTATTTTGTTCATAAATTCCTAGACTTACTGTATTTATCTTCTTAGCAAGAAGAATTGGGGCTTGCTTCTCTGCAGCACCAGGTATGTGCCTGCTTCTGACTCCAGTTCCTGTCTGGAGCTCTGTTGTTTTACACAGCTGTGCATTGGCAGGGAGAAGTTCGAATGGAAAGCTGTGTCCTAACTGATACTGCAAGGGCTGTGACTGCCCAGCACTGTGAGCTCTAAACCAGATGTAACTGATACCAGTGATGCCATGGATGACATACATAGTCTGAGGAGATGCAGCAATGTTAACACAGTCATCCTTCAGCCCTTCTTTGGACCAGCAAGGTTTAGGGATAAGTTACTGGTTTACAAATTGCTTTTAAGATTATTTTAATTGCATCTCCATCCGGTTTGCTGATGTGAACACATACAGATATAAAATATTATTCAGTCTGGTTTTTTTCTTCTTTTATCCTGCCCTACCAGCTCTCTAAAAATTGCTTTAGTTCCTTACTCTCAATTAGCCTCTCTTGGAAAATTCAAAGCCCTCCTACCTACTAAGAACTGTTTCATTTTTTTCCCCCTTACTTCTGTTGCTGACCATTATCTTTGAAAGAACCAACAAAATAAACAACAAAAAAAAATCCCCCTAACAAACCAGTTTCACAACTGATTCGTTAGCAAAAATACCTTTTGTTTCATGATACTTCTGATAAAAAATATCTAAAACAGTAGCAGAAGAAAGCACTAAATTTGTTCATCAAAGGAAAAAAATCCCAACAAAAATCTCTTGGTTGGAGCAAAATCTAGAGAGGAATTTAAGAATCTAAGGGCACGTGTTATTCACAGAGGAAGCGGAGCTGAAGAAACAGCTCCTTTTTCTGGTTTTTGCCCAATGGGGTGGATGCTTCATTCAAAAAAGTGACTGTATCATAGTCTAAGGCAAAACAAACAGCACAAAAGTGTTGATTCTTTGCAAATAAAACTTTCTAAGCACTAATCCTGGCCTGGCAATATGCCGAAACTTTGCTTTTCTTAGCTGTAGTGTTTGGCTTTCCAGGTACTACATCATTTTTAAACTCTTTGTTACATAAACAACTTATAGGCCAGCAGTGTGTTCTTTCATACAATTAACTAAAACTCCTAGCGGCAATGATTGTCCAAAAATAGAAAAGAATCAAAGACTACAAGATCTTGAGAGATTGCTGACCAGGTGATGTTTCAGAGAAAGATGTAGAGATGACAGAAATTTTGAGATCAGAGAATAATTAAAGGACTTCTGATGTATTTACAGGGACTTCTTTTAAGCTGGCTTTGGGGTGTAGTTTGGCTTTGGGGGCATTTTTTTGCTTGGGTTTTTTTGGGTTTTGTTTGTCTGTCTGTTTTGTTTCACAGTAAGGGAATTGGAACTCAAAAGCTTAGCTATATCTTCCAACTGCAATTGTTGGTCAAAGATAAGGTATTACAACTCCCCACATGTTGTCTGACTTTGCTATTTCGCATTACTCGCAGCATTCCAAGTGGCCAAAGCAATACAATGAGCTGTGTCTCTGCCTTTAGTGACTTCTATTCAAAAGCAAATAATGTGTACAACTACTTTTTGTTTCTCAAGCTTCAAACCATCTTGCATCAGGTCTCCAGTTAATAATTCTTCTTCCAAGTGCTTCAGCTGATCATGGAAATTCTCAGAACATTTTTCAGCTTTATTGCTCCTCTCCAGGGCTTCATGGTACAATCTGGTCTGATTTTCCAAAGCTTCACCCAATTTATCTAATTGGGTTTCAAGCTGAGAGACCATCTAGGCAGCAAGCAAACCAACAAAGCATATGGGGTTAGGTGGGAAATGCTATGAAGATATGAAATAAACAAATTATTAAAAACAGGGCAAAATATCTATCTTTAAAATTCGTGCACCTAAAAAGTCAAAAAGAAAAATCTGCTGTAATCACCAGCAAAAAATGGCAGAAGAGGGGACATATAAGACACCCAAAAGTGAATAGCTGATATCATATAAAAGATGAGTCAAATTACTAAAAGGTGTCACTGTCTATTAAAAAATCAATACAAACGAATTTAGACACAAAATTTCCGAATGTGCACACAGCAGCAATACCTGGCAGTCAGTTGCCATGCTTTAAAATAAGCAAAAAAAAATCACTATTCTGTTGAGGAGTTGATTAGAAAAAGTTATATAGATAAGTTATTTAGGAAATTCATGCAGAATGTAGGGGAGAATGTAGATATGGATAATTAAGTCTCAGAGGAGTGTTTCCCTATTGTTAACTATTAAGCAGTGTTTAACTAAAAGATTTTGCTAAATAAAATAGTAATAATAATTTCTGTAATCTAGCCAGAGCCCAAGGATAAAAGGATAAAACCTCAAAATAAGCAACTAGAACAATTTCAAAAACACTTCTAGTTCTCCACTGTTAACTTTACAACACCTACATATAATGTAATGGATTTTAAGTTGTAAACTATTAATAAATTTAATGCTTGAAATGCTTTACTGCCAAATACTGAAAGACAGTTCTATACACAAAGTTGCTTGTTTCCCTCTGTCTTCTTCTGACTGTCATATAATAATTTGGTTACATAATTAATTATATTGCATTTGTAACTCAGTGTTCAGACACTCATCTCCAAGCAGCCTCTTCATTTTAAGCATCTTGTTGGTTCCTGTTAATAAAATGAACAGTAAGTACACAGAGCTCTCATTAATTTTAATGGCACTGAAAGGTTTCCAAATCTTACTGCAATTAAATGCAAACAACAGTTTGCACCCAACTTGCCTAAAAACACTGAGAAATCATACAAGTAGACAACAATCTGCAAGAACCCACAAATGCATTTTATGCTCTTCTGCATCTCACATCACTCAGTAGGAACAATGCTTGTAGCTCCCCCAGAGATGTGCTACTGCCAGAGAAGCCAGAGCCCCTTTATCAGGCTGTAGAGGGACTGCAAGGGGGGTTTAGAGGCTTCAAAGGTCCATGAACATGAGAAAGTGAAGGACCACACCACAGAAGTGGAGAGCAAAAAACCTCCAAGGTGGCATTTTATCATCCTGGGGCATCCTGGTGTAACTTTCATCCTTGGATTAGGGACAACCCACAATGTAGGCATTTCCTGAAACAAGGTTGCACCCTTGCCTGATCCATCATCTTGCATTTTCGGTCCTGCAGTTCTGACCTCCACAATTTCTGATTCCTATGATGCATACAGCTTGATCAGCCAGCCTCCAAAACAAAAATCCCTTCCCTGCTTTTCGTTTTAATGTGGCTACTGGATAATTTCAAACTATGACCATTTTACCTATGACACCAAGCTGGGTCTGCCTGTGGATCTGCTGGAGGGTAGGAAGGCTCTGCAGAGGGATCTGTGCAGGCTGGATTAATGGGCTGATGCCATTGTATGAGGTTAAACAGAGCCCAGTGCCAGGTCCTGCCCTGGGGTCACAACATTGCTACAGGCTGGGCAGAGTGGCTGGGAAGCTGCATGGTGGAAAAGGACATGGGGGTGGTGGTCAACAGCTGGCTAAAACTGAGCCAGCAGTGTGCCCAAGGGGACAAGAATGCCAATGGCTTGGCTTTTTGTTTGAGGGGTTTTTTTAAATACTTCATCAAAAAGCACAGGATGTTTTCAAGAATTATTTCCAGCCCTGGACAGAATACAAAACCATTTGCTGTCATTAAAAACTACCACATGAGCAGGAGATGTTAGAATTTTAAAATCTGGCAAGGACACCAAAGCTAGTTTTCAGTGGCTCACTGAAAGCAACTTTTGATTTACTGTGTGACTTTTAACTATATAAATAGTCCTCAGTGACAAAATTAAATGTCCATGCAAGCGAGAAACTTCAGTGCAGTGTCATGATACTGACATTGGTGAGACTGCATTCTGACTCACCCTCCTCCCGAGCTGCCTCTTCTCTACCTATACATTCAAACACACCTTTCCAAACACTACCAGCCCAAATGCTTCAAGCCAGAGCCTTCCTTTTACTTTCTCCTGGATGGTGAAAAATGTTTAGCTGTAAGTGTAAAAATACATCTTTAATTTTAGGTGCAAGTTTTGAGGATTGGGGGGAAAGAAGTTGCCTATGGCAACTCATCAATTATATCTGCTTTGAGAAATAAGTCAGTTCTTGAAGTCACCATTGTAGCATCAAATCCATACTTGTTCACATGTTTCACTAAATCATAGCAACCAAACAGCCACATTTGATGTCTGCTGGCACAGAAACAAAATTTCTGTGCTGTGACCAAAAGACCATTCAAAGTCTTTTCTTCTTAACAGCATCTATTATTAATTTAATTTCTGAACTCTTCCTGCTTAGTAAAACATAGATGCTTTTCCCCTTTTACCTTAAATCAGTAAACAACAAAATTAAAGGTTTCTGTAATTTCAAAACCTAAGCAGAAAGAACCAACACTCTAACAGATGAATAAAATGAAACGGAATCCAAAGAGAATAAATACATACACTGGGCAAGTGTAGTAATTGCTGACTTACTCTTTCTTTAGTCTCCTCTTTGCAATTTATTTCTTGGATCCGCTCCAAAATGGCCTTCTCAGAAGGTTTAACTATTGCAGATCCATGGCTGAGCTGGGTAGCAATTTCTTCTTTAAAAGCCTCTAAAGAGCTCTGAGCAGTCCTGGCCTCCTCTCTGCTGCTCTTCAAGCTTGCATCTAACTCCATGGAAGATTTCTTCAGATTGTGCAGTTCCTGCTTTGAGGTGTCCAAAGCTTTCTGGTTAACAGTCAGCTTCTCTTGGAGGTTTCTGATCTCCATCTCTAAACACTGTCTCTTTATTATAGCACTGTCAAGATCCTAAAGTGCATGAAAAATTAAACAAGATTTTTTAAATCAGTTATAAACCCCCTCCACCACACACAAATTAAGGAATAACTCAGAAGAAGGCACTGCAGACAGAGAAACTAGGAACCATATCCTTCATATTTTCTCCACAACAAGGTTTCATTGGGAAACTGCCACTGAAATTGATGAAAACCTGAAGTCTGCTGTAATCACACTAAAGACTAACCTCTTATAGTGGCTTGAAAAAAGGAATACATAAAATTTGCAGGTGAATGAAACCATATTTTTAACTGTAAAATAATTGAAATCTTACTTTTCTGTTCAGATAATATGACCTGAAAAACAAGCAATGAAAAGGATGTGCCACAAATAAAGCCAAAGAACTACAGCTGAGAAGGAAAAGGATAGGATAAGATAGAATATTTCAGTTGGAAGGAACCTGCGGGGATGATCAACTCCAACTGCCTGACAATTAAGAGATTACCATAGTCACAGTCTCCCTGAAAATAGTCATAAGAGGTGATTTTTGACATCGACTTATCTGAATGCGACAAAAATACCTGAGATTATTTATTCACAGACATAAGAAGTGAGGAACCAGACAAATCAAGGCTTGGTTGGGAAGGAATAAAATATAGCCAATACAAATGTATCTGTATAAGTTGTATATAAATATTGACCTAACAGGGAGGAGTAGACAGAGAGAATTTTGTATCCTGACCCATGACACCAAAACAAATGATGAGAGGAAAAATGAAGAAAAATAGCCACCTAAACATAAAGAAAGAAAGCCTTGCGAGTCTCTTTCCTTTCCCCACAATAGCAATATTGAGAGTGCTTACACACACATATACAAGAAAAATATCTGCAGAAAAAACAACTATAAGTATAGCAAAGAATAAGTCTTCATTTCTCAAGGCATTTTCTGATTGGCAAGAACAAATGGGAATGAATATTCATACATGATGCAAAAGGAAAGAATAATACTTCACCCAAGATAGGAAATTATTATGGAGGATGGAATATTTACAGAGAGGGATTGGATTCCTCTGGAGGTCTCAGCGGTAAGGAGAGGCTCAATAATTGGACTGATATGAGTTAAGATTGTGCACACTGGAGGTAAGGAACTGTTCCTGGAGCAGTTATGAATATGGTGATTACTGAAGGGTCTCTCAGGGTCTGTGTGTGCTTGCTGTGTATGACATTTGTATTGATAGAATACCTGCCAATCAAGCAGTAAACCTGGGAGCATTTCTGTAGATCAGCGAGGAGAGTGGACAAAAAAAAGGGGTTGCAGGGCACCTTTAGAAAATAAAATATGAAAATATTATACTAAAATTTTTATAAGTTGCCAAAAGGCAAACATGCCAAAAAAAAAATTAAAACAAACCCTGTCATTTAGGACATTATTTGTTATTACACCTTTTTGAAGTAATTTTAAAACTGTTCTGGAAACAAATTTTGGGCTGATTCCTTGCCATTTTCTCTTTTTTATTCTAGACAAGTCTGATTAATAGAAAATTCCTACCTGTGCTCAGAACTACATTATGGTAATTACAGCAACAAATAAAGAGTAATTTTTTTCAATTACAATTTTCAGCAGTGTGTGTTTTTCCTTTCAGAAAGGCAGTGCTAAAATGGCTTGCCAGTACCAGGGAGCTTACCTAATCACCATCTTGTTAAATTGGGAACAGCTGAAAACAAACATAATTTATTCAAAAGATCAAGGTACAAAAAAAGGAAGTGAAAGCCACCAACAGTGACTGGGAAACTTCCTGGCAGAAAAGGACCTGAGGGTGCTGTTTGAAAGCGGCTGAACATGAGCTGGGCCTACACAGGTGGCCAAAAAGGCCAATGGCAACCTGGCCTGTGCCAGCAATAGTGTGTCCAGCAGGAGCAGGGCAGGGATTGTCCCCCTGTACTCAGCATTGGTGAGACCACACCTCGAGTGCTGTGCCCAGTTCTGGGCCCCAGAGTTCCAGAAGGACACTGAGGTGCTGGAGCGAGTCCGGAGAAGGGCAATGGAGCCAGTGAAGGGTCTGGAGCACAAGTCTGATGAGGAGGAGCTGAAGGAGCTGGGGGTGTTTAATCTGAAGAAGAGGAGGCTCAAGAGAGACCTTAACCCTCTCTACAACTCTGTCTGAAAGGAGGTTGGAGCCAGGTGGGGGTCAGTTTCTTCTCCCAGTTAAGAAACAAAATAGGACACAAGGAAATGGCCTTGAATTATGGCAGGGGAGGTTTGGGTTGGATATTAGGAAAAAAATTCTTAATCAAAGTGCTTCATGAAGTACTGGAACAGGCTGCCTAGGGAAGTGGTGGAATAACCATCCCTGAAGGCATCTGAAAAGCTTGTAGATGGGGCACTTAGGGACATGGTTTAGTGGTGGACTTGGCAGTGCTGGGCTAACAGTTGGACTCCATGACCTTACCTAAATAATTCCATTATTCTATTAATACCAACACCCCAATCAGCAGCATAGTCTCAGTACACTAAAATCAACTACACATTCATATAAAAAAAGAACCCACAATACATTAACAGCAATAAGAAGGTATTAAAGAGAATGCAGGTATCTTCCAGATGAATTCTTAAACCAGCTGCACCTCCAGTTAGTACTGTTATACCATAAGGATTGTAAATTAATTTGGTCTTATCTCCTGTCTTCTCTAATTATTCAATGTGGAAATATCTGTGATGCCTGCTGAAACCTGTCTCTAATATGTATTTTATTAATGACATCTTATAAACAAAAAAGAAAAAAAAATTCCAGGTTCTGAGAAACTCATTCCTGTTTTTATTTGTTGGGACAAGAACAACCTAAAAACATTGGCCTGCCTCTCCTACAGTCTAAGTATATAAGTATATACAAAATGTAGCCATGTTTCTCAAGTTCAATCAATTTTCTTAAATAATATTTTCATATTTTAATTAATGCTTTTCATACGATTGATTTTAACAAATTTATATTGATTAGAAACTACTTAGATCTGTTTTGTTCATTAACATAACAATATAAGTCAATATTGAGTACTGTAGAGTATTTTCTTGGTTAATTTTGCATCAGAAGTACATGCAGATATAATTGTATGAATTAAAATTGCTTGCTTGTATTTCAAGTATGCTCTTTAAAGATATTGCATGGTGCACATCTTTGCAAAAGAGATGTTTAAAATAACACTTCGGAAGCAAATCACAAATATTTCCAGGATGAATCATCAGCAAAGATGTGCAACAGACCAAGACAGTTTACTAGCTTTTTCACTCATTCCTCAATGACAATGCTGTATTTAAATTAATCTGGAAGTATACATGCATCCTCTTCTATACCTCAGATAAATACCATAGAGGAATTTATTAAATATTAAAAAGAAAGTTGGTTAGAGTAAGGAAGACATTTTAAAGGATCTACAGAGACTCTCAAAGAATTTTATAGTTCTCTAATTATGATTATCATATTCAGTAATCACTCTCTGGACATACAGAAAGCAAGGATGAGTATTCTGATTCTCAGTCTAGAAATCTGAGCAGGATTTAAAAGTTGCTTTTCATCAAATGCAAATTTGATTACCAATGCAGCCGTAATAAAGGTTTGCACAATATTTACAGATTTACAGAAGCAAAATCTTGCAATATTCTATCAAAAACATGAGAAATTCAGAAATAAATAGAAGAATATTTTCCAAAATAAATGAAAATAATAGATTGAAAAAAACAGCTTCTTGAATATCTTTTTTAGCTTTTATTAGTTTTAAGAATTATTGGGTTTTATTCTTTGCTGCTTGATATTGTCATACAGTGAGACTGAGAGGGGAATAGATAAAATTGTTATTCACTAGCTAATGTTCCTCAAATTAATTCCAGCTAACTGCCACAAATACTCAAGTATCAAACATGCTAAAGAATATTTTAAATATATTAACCTTAAAACATAACAAACTGGCTTTCATTTTATTCAGTGCTAATTTTTGAATACAGGCAGCTACCTCCTCCTGGGACATAAAAAAAAGCAGCTGGACAAGAGAAGGAATTCACAGAAATCCTAAGGAACAGGAGTGGAGAACTACCTGGCAATTGAAACAGGCAATTATTCAGAGGGGTGGCAGGGAACAGTGCAGTGGCCAAATCCTGCTGGAGATGACTGGCAGAACAGTGTGATGGTCTCTATATACTCAGGACGAATTTTAAGAGAAATCTGGGGGAAATGAGCTGCCATCTCAATCTGTAATACTGAAGATGGCCAAAATGTTTGGCCCTAAGAGCTGCAGATACATGCAGGCAGGAGTCCCTTGTACTCAGCCTTTGCTGGGTAAATTCAGCTACAGGCAGTTCCATTAATTAAGCCCAGAAAACAGCCCAGAAACACACAGCCAATTAGGAGTCTCCTGGCACATGAACAGCATGGATTTCTGCTTCTCACCTTGACAGGGGAGCATGTCACAACACATTCAACTCCGTTCATGAGCTTAAACTGCGCAGCGTGAAGTACATGGCAAAGTCAGACTGACTTTATGCCACTGGTGCCCCTCCTGAACCAAGTCAGACACCCATCAAGGGATCAGGGATCCCATACATCACACTTTACATGTGAGGACTTAAAGTTTTTTTTGTTTTTTACTTTCTTTTTCGATAATGAACCTCGTAAAATGCTTTTGTGAACACAAAACCTTCTCAATAGATTTACTCAGTCTGCAAATGTAAGTCACTGAACTGCAACACCACTGGAAGAATCTGCAGCCTCCATGAAGATGGGGCTTTTCAAAGGCAATGCTAATCATTTAGAAAGACATTTCTGTAAAATTGGTTAAATAAATTATGCATTTGGCATATGCACAATAATGATGGGTAAATATTTTTCAGAAAACTAGCTCAACTTGGTAAATGTTTTGGCAGTCAGAGCGAACTTGAAAAACAAGTCACAAAATGGGGCCCTGATCTTGGTTTAAAATATCTCTTGATTCTGGCTTACTGAGTAAACTACACTCTGTTCTTCCTCACACACCTGAGTTTGAAGTGAAGCATGAAAACAAAATGTTCTCAAAAAGGACCTGTTTAAGTTCTTGGTGCGGCTTCTCTCTCAGTTCCATTGAGTCTTAGAAAATTGTACACAGCTTGGTAAGAACTATTTTCAGCAGTAAGTAAAATTTATGACCCTTGTGGTGCTTACATTTATCTTCCCCAGAAATTCTTTCTTCTCCAGAGCACGCTGCCAGCTATTTCTCATCTCCTAAGTATTTTGCTTACAACTGAATCAGAACACTATATCCTTTAAAGTGTATGGTGGGTGTCTCTTCCTCAGGAAAAGAGGAATGCCAGGAGTGGGGGAAATGCTGTATTACATTTGAAAACTCTCTTGCACAAGGCTGCCTTTATGTTAAAAATTCCGTCAAACTCAATCACATACAACTCAGCTACATATTTGGCAGTCTAAGATTCTTCTCTAATCTTCTCACCTTCTGGCCATGAGCTTTAACCACCCTGTTTCACCTGCAGGAAATCTCACTCTGGCTTCACTAAACTGCTTCCTTTCCACGGTCATCACTCAAAGTGCAAAGCAATAAGGAAAATTGCTGCAGAAATGCACTTTGTTCATCCATCCTTTGAAACAGACTAACTCTTAATGGGGAGTTCTCCTGGAGCAATTCAACCCTTAAATCACATCCTTTTCCTTCCCAAATCATACCTAGGTGAATTTGGTGTATACTTGACTTATGACTTGACTTATATTTCTCATCTGACCATCCTTCCTGCTGCACAGATTTCCTCTAAGGCTTCCCAACAGTGAACAGTGCTTTCCTGCAAGAGCCATCCTACTGCCTACAAACTTTTTGAGTATGAGCCAATGGTTATGAAATACAAATTTATAATGCAGTGAAAAGATAATCTAGGGTGTATGGAAGCCAAGACACTTTATCTTCCAGTGCCTTAAGAGAAAGAACAGTGTCCTATCGATTACTTTCAATTTCTCATTAGAATTTTTGAAAAACCAAATTGAAAAATTCTCAGAAAACTTGCAGTATCAAATAAATGTTATTTAAAAGAGCATATTTTCACCACTGCATGCTTGTTCTCGGATATTGACAATATACACATTCATTTATTTACAAGTTTGTGCAAGCACAAAGGCTACAACACTAAGAAGAAAGCAAAAACAGAAATTTGCAAACAGCATTGAAAGACAAAAAATAGCTACCTACCTAAAATAGATCTACCTCAGATCTATTTTACCAAATGTTATTGTTTAATCTTCATATCTCACTTTCAAAAAGTTGAAAATAACCTTATAAAAATGGTCTTTTTAGGAAAGACCCTAACCAACATAATTTTTTCAGAATCATTTTTTCTCATGCAATTCCTGTTGAAAATTAATTTGAAGTTTCAAGAAAAAAATTGAAAACCAGACAAGCAAGCAGGCCATGCAGTTGTGTACCTTATTAAGTTTTTCCATGTCTTGGTAGTATCCTGCTGCCTTTTTCTGCTCCTTGGCCACTTCTGAGACTAATCTCATGATAGTTTCTCTGTTAGCTTTAGACTCCATCTCATGGATATTCACAGCTTCTTGAAGAGCAGCAACCTGGTCTTTTAGTGTCAGATTTTCTTTACATATTTCAGAGACCTTGAGAAATAATTCAAATATTAGTAGCTTCTTACAAGCTCTTAACAATTAAATGTATTCATCCCAGTTATACCTGCTCCTAATCACGGCAATAAAGACATGGCATTACTGGTGACCCCTAGGTCAGATTTACAATTGCACTCTACTATTCCTTTATGAAAAGAGTAGAAAGACAATTAAAATAACAGAATCATGTTCTCACTGTAAACCCCCACCTTGGCCTAATGTGATTCAGATTTACTCCCACACAGACTTTGTGATGCACTGAAGATGTGGAGAGCCATGGCTGCTGCATCTCCGTGCTCTCCGTGAAGCAAGTCACAAAACAGACCCTGCAGCTACTGCATGGGAAAAGCAAAAACCATTTCTGCCTGGCTTTTTACAACGTGTGCCTTTCTTCTGGAACAAGAAAGCTGCAATTCGTGCTGAAAGCTTTTCAGACACGAGAGCTTTGAGTTAGTAACAGATATTTCATCAGGACGGGGCCAAATACCTGGTGTGCTGCCATTATGAGCAGCCAACACCTTGGAAAAAAGGAGTCCCTTCCAGGAGGATTCTAGGGCTGTTTTGGTACACTATGCTATTTCCAATCAGTGGAATAGATGAATGTGGGCACTTCAAAGAGTGAAAAATGTACCCTGATTCCTACTGGCAAGACATTTGTAAGACTAAAAGAGATCAGTTATGTCTTAAATAAAACCATAATGTGGAAAAGAAGCTAAGTAGATGTGCCAAGACCCCAAAAAACTAGTTGCTAAGGCCTCCCAAGGAACAGCTTTCACCACGAATTAGATTTCCCAACTAAATTTATTACTACATTGTTAAAAGACATGAAGAGCTGTTTTTTAAAGCTCTACTTAGTAACTTATTAATTATTGAACCATGCAAGAGTGCATCTTGTGTGACAACTTTTTTTAGAGCATCTATTAAAATTGCAATGTTCTTGCAATATTATGTAATATTATGAGGGCGTACACTCATTGTGATACATACCATCTTGATTTATTAAGACTCTACTCTTAAAATGACATGAACATAATCAAACAGAATTTCCCCAAATACCTACTGTGCTCCGAAGTGAAGAAAAATTTGGATCAAAGAGTAGACAGAAGACGAGTGAAATGCATAAAATTAGAATAAAACATCTTTCAGCAGCATTGATAGAGGTTAAAAGAATATGCAAACAATGCTCCTTTCCTAAATGGAAGCTTAGTTGTTGGAACTTCAGAAGTACTCTGAAGAGAAATAATAAAGTTTTATTATTAAGTCTCAGAAACACCACAAAGTTATTTCCACCAATTTATTACAGGACACAGTTCGGGTTGCTTTAGGGCACGCCATTTCAGATATTTGCATTTAATGGTATGTCAGCTCAAGATAAGAGCTAAGAACCAGTGCAACAGTTTACAGATCACCTGTTGACCCCCATGTTAATGTTTTGAGGAAAGCTTTCTACCAAGTATCTAATCAGGGCTGCATGTGGGAACTACAGGCTGATAAAGTATTTATGCAGATAAGAGCAGACTGAGTTCACTGAGGCCTATTAGTGTTCAGCACCTTTGAAAATTAGCCCAGTATTAAAAAAAAAACCTGTCTTTAAATGATAGCATTGTCTGCAAACCATTATTAAATACAAAGATCCCCAGCACTTGCTTTACTTCTGTGACGACTAAATATTTTTCTATTAAATTCCTGTAGAGAAACATTTGCCTACAAAATCACCTTTGATGCTAAATATTCCTGTGGTTTCTCTTTTTCTCTGATGTCTATGTCCAAGAATCCAGAAATCTCTGTAAGGAGGTCTTCATATTTTTTGCTGATTTTAGAAGCTTGAGTGAGGTTTTCTTTACATTCATTCAAATATTTACTAAGCAGACAGAAAAAATATACACATCAGGATGAATGTTCCTGAAAAAGAATACTAGGCAAAATACATTGTCCCAAGGCTATTTCTAGCTTCTGCATACCACCAAATGAATTTTAAAAGTTACATTTCATTCTCTATATCTGTTATGTAATACATATAACTTTTGCTGTTGCCTTATGTGTAAACATTTCTTCGTCTTTGCTCTTGATTAACACTCGAAAAAAATCTTCTATGATCCCAATCTCCTTCTCAGTACAAAATTTGAATAAAACACAAGAACCAAATGACATTAATAAATAGAGTCCTCAAGATACTAGAAGCAGAAAGTGCAAACAAAAGCTTAGAAAACTAAGGGGAGAAGAGAGTGATCAACTCTTAGCAAAAATATGTGAAAAGCACTGTACATGCCCTCTCTAAAGAAGCTGACAGTGATTTGATCAACAAACTCCAAGGAAACAGAAGACTTTCTGGACTAATGGAAGTGTAAAACATCCAGAGTAGCTGTGAAGAGGAGTTTGCCAGCAGGAGCAGAGATGGGAGACACTACTTTGCTGTACAATACTCTGAAGCATACCCATGAAAGGCATGCATTAAAAAAGACAACATCTAGAGGCTACTACAAAGATATGAAGAAAAGGGAGTTTTTGACAGCAATTTTATTACTCAACAGGTGCCTATCACGCAGATGAATGTCCCACATGAAACGTGTTCTCAGCCTTAACAGCAGGTGTCAGTTTGTAAATGCTCTACAAGAACAACCAACCAAATAAATTAATAGTGAGTTTAACTCATCAGTATAAATGTGGTTACATTCCTTCCCTTGCCAGGGACAAAGATGGGTCCAGCAAACCAAAACCACCACAGTCTGCTTTGGTAGCAAACAGATAAAAATCTTACTCATGATGCTGAAACACACATCACTTCTGAAAAACTATAAAAAAACAGATTAGCAAAAACACTCAACCAAACAGAGCTCAAAATTACCACTAAGGTAATCCAAATGTCAACTCCAATACCTCTCAGTAACACCTGTGAGACTGGTAGGTAGGTAATGGTAGATTGGCAAGACAAACTATTGTGCTTCCAGCTGAAAACAAGGTTCTTTCTAAACCAAGTTTTTCAGTCTAGAATAAATCAAGACCTAAGATGTAAAAGGTCTAGAGCAAAGCATCTAGAACAAGTATTTTATTGAAACTCATTTGCTTATCAGAGCATAGCTCTGTTCTCAGTTTTCAAGGTGGGCACAGTTGTCATTTCT
>VZTN01006710.1:237924-258049 GCA_013400515.1 Erpornis zantholeuca | reverse complement strand
GGAAATGAGCAGCTGAAGGAACAATAGCATTGCTTTGCTTGGCAGCTGGACCAAGCTATGGTATCTTAGAGTGTTCATAACCTTAAAATTTCTCTGTGGTTCAACTCCCCATCCAATATTTTTTCCTCTGTCCATTGTCTTTGTGGTCAGTTCCAATAGCAGAAAAAGCAAGAATAATCCCCTATCATGAGTTTTACAGAGCACTCAGCAGAACAAGGCTCTGACCTCAGCTAGGTCATGAAGGTCTTTATTAACAAGAGCATGAACAGCTGCTTTCTTGACTATGCTTTTGCAAGCACAGTCTTGAAGAATCTATAAATCAGTCAGATGTTCTGGCAATAAAGCCATTCAACATTTCCAGTAATAAATTCTTTGTATAAGAACATGAGACTCTGTATGGCTTTTTAAAATTGAAATTTAAAGCACGGATTCTGGATAAATGCTTAACGCAGGGGAACCCTGCAGTAACTTCAGGATCAACTGATCACATTAAACCTCAGCCAATGGACACTTAGGCCTGTAGCTCTGTATGAGAATAAATGTAAGCATTTCATGCCTTCTAAAGGCCATTTTTTCTCCACTTTAAAACAGACAGCTGCCGACATTGCTGACTTCAATCAAATCAGTTTTAGTGAGTTATATGTTAAAAAAAAATTAGTTATGGAAATAATGAAGCTCTAGAAGTTATCCTGTAAATATTCCTCTCCTGAGAAGCACCATCTACATAGCAGGAAGAGTAGAAAAGCATGTGTACATGTTTTTCAGACTCTCTAGTTACAGTCAACCTCATTAGCACAAACACAATTTCACTCATGATGAAATTGGAGCAAATTTGGGGAGATATAACTTGAATAAAGGGGAGAAATGAGTAAAGATGGGCAGCAAGATCTTAACTCACCAGAAACAGGAGGATGTCTATCAGAACTCGTATACCACCCCAGTTTAGAAATACTAATTTTCAGGTTTAATATAAAAAGATTGCACTTAGATGATGATAAAAAGCTAGACTGATTCAAATCTTTCAAATACAAACTAATAATTGGTTCTTGATTACAGAAGAAAGAAAAGTAAAATCACACAGACATCCTAAAAATAAGTTTATTACAGAAAAAACTCCAAAAGTTCCATAGCAAAAGAAAGACTTTCTGCAAGCTTTCTATTCTCTACATAAAGTGACTGCAAAGAATCCTTGGGTTTGGGGAAGGATTTGAACTCATTTTTAAATGTACCTCTGACTGGGCACAGTCATACTTCACTGAAAGTGCTGCAAGTTCACTTTGAGCAGTTTCAGCTGCAGCTCGATAGTGATTCATCTGCTCTCTAGTGACAGGAATAGCCAAAAGAACGTGATCTTGAGATTCCTGTGAAGACAGCATGAAGATAAAACTATTAGACACTACATTTTTGAACATTTTTGCTTCAGTGCTTTTTCATTTGATTAAGCTGCTCAAGGGCATTACTCCAAATGTTACTCCCAAAGTAACACACGCTTACTGAAAAATAGGTTAACAGTCCTTTCCTACAAGTCACCTCTTTCATCTCCAAGTTCAGCCACAAACACTATGACCTCCCACTCTTTTCAGCTCTGGCTATTTCCTGCACTTTCTATGTATTTAGTAACAAAAAAGGTCACTTTTCTACAAACTTAGTCACTCTGTCAACCTATATAAACTTTAACCCAAAGGGAGTCCTCAGGTGTCTCTTATGTAAAGAATCACTTTGGTTTTTAATCTTCAGTTATGCAGTACGTCACCTCATTTTTATTTCAGAATAAATGTTGAAAAAAAAGCAATGGCTATCAATCTTCTCTGTGCCACTCACGATTTTGCAGATTTCTATGGTATCTCACCGCCACAGTCTCTCTACCAGGTTGAAGAGCCCATGGCTACTCAGACACGTGTATCTGCTCCTCCAAGTCACTTTTTGGCTCACCATTTGCTTTTTTACTTCTAACCTTTCGAGGTTAGAGGTCCTTTTGAACTCCATCACTTGGACACTTCAGCTTCCTGACTGATGCTTTCTCATCCCCAGGAATCACCACAAGGACTTCCTTTCATTCTTTTTCAAGTCCTGATTCCATGGCAAGCACTGCCTCTGTCTTTCTAGTACACTCTCCTTCACACCACTTATACAACCCCTTCAGCTGTTAGATTCCATAGTAGGCATTCTCCTTTTTGTGGTGTTGTGCTCTTCTACAGTAGAGCAGGAATGTGCTGCATTTCTTGGCGTTTGTTACTTAAGTCTTTCAAGATGAAAATTCAGACCTGAAGTCTTGATAGAGTTTCATTAGGCAGAACTTTTTTTTCCCAATCAACTGTAACTATAAGATGATGAAATGTAACCTCTTCAGAACAGAACTAAGTTTAGGTTATGCTAGGTACATACACGGCAGGGAACCAAACATGACGTTTGTACTCCATCAGGTCTCACACGGGACTGAAACAGAACTGCAATCCTTGTACATTTGGGTGTGAATTGCAAAATACAAAACACCCCCAGATAATGACTGCTATTGGAAAAAGGTGCTGCAATGGAGACAGAGACATCTTCTCTTCATGCTTTTCTACATCAGCATCAGTTTCCAGGCTGAGATAAATTACAGGTTCAGCCCTTACCCACTCTTAAATAGAAAAAAAAAACCTGAAGAGCTTTCCAAATATGTGAGCATCTAGTAAAATGAGGTTTTACCATGAAACACATAAAGAAATCCCTGGGGAATAAGGAAAAACTACTAGTTTAAAATGTTGCAGAAGATAAATCACCTTGGATTAGTTACTATAATATCACAAACTCTATTCTCTAATCTTTCTTCCCTGTGCTAGTTGACACTGGATTAGACTCACGAAGTTTAATTGCATTCACCTCCTTCAAAGACACTCAAGCTGTGCTCTTCCACAAAGGAGTTGCCACTCTCACCAAGCCAGACTGACACAGGCAGAAAACTCACAGCCACATAAAACACAGCACATAATCTTGGAGATAAAAGGGCTGCTGATTATCTCAACACTTTATCACAGTCCTGAGGGAGTGAGGGAAGGCATGTGCCATCTCCTCGCTACTTCTGTCTCACATTTGCTTCACTCTGATTGTTCCACATGTACAACCACATGAAATTATTTAATGTAGGGGGCATTCTTCTCATTCTGTAATACACCAGGGCTCCAAAACAATGGATGGAGATTGCAAACTGTAACACTGTGTGTGCTGCTTATATATGTTATTATATTTGCAGTACTGCATGAATGTAGGTTGTTCCTTTTCTTCTCTAAACGACCACAACTTATGACTTTACAGAAAAGAGTACCTCTCAAAATTGATGAAATAAATACCTTTCAGAGCATAGCTGAAGAAAGTAAGCCCCCATTCAGAAACAATAATCAATGTAACAGCTTTAAAGCTGAAACTTCCAAAATCTATGTTTTTCATACAAATCTAGATTTTTAAATAATGCAGCTACACATCCAGAAGGATTTAAAAGAAGTTTAAATGAAGCCAGGGGGAAAAGGTCAATGGGAATTACAGTTTGACTCATCTACAGTCTTAGTGAGATTTACAGAGGCAGATCTCTGCATCCTTCAGTGCCTTAGCAAACAAGAACTAAACACAAATGGTGGAACCACTCTAGGGAAGTTGGTATTATCATCATACTTTTAGCAGTAAATGTGCATGCTATAAAATTAATAGTTTTCTATTAATTAATTAATTAATTAATTTCTATTCTGGGATTTGCCATCAGCCAGTCACAGGTCTGATCTTTAATCAGACCTATCAAATAACTCAATTAACTTGGCATGACTTTACTACAGGGGTAAAATTTGTAACACAGATGTGGCACTTTTATATCTGTGGAAAAATACAGATTTGTAATATTTCATGAGTACTATGGAATCTATACTGATTTTTTTTAAGGAAAATAGAATTAATGAAGTGTTAAAAGAATAAGAGAGATTAGACAGAATTAGACACTCAATCAGCTCTAAATAAGCTAGGTTTTGGGTGTTTCTCCCACTCACACCATTAATTTTTTTCATCACTTTCCACTTACCTGCAAGAAAATGAAACTTTCATCTAACTTCATATGCTAAACAGAAGCTAAGCCTATATTTACAATACTTAAGAGCAATATCTACTTGGATGTCCAATTTTATTAGTAATAGATGTTCTTTAGAAGATCAACAATATGTGGTGATTGTTGTTATTGTTGACCATTTTTGTTTTGATTTTTTACCAAATAACTGCCTTTATCTCCCTGGAATCTAGCCTTTAGATTTAGTTGGCAAACTTAATTTGATTCAGAAACAACAAAAGTACAACATTCAGTAGTTTTATACCTATCCATGTACTTTGAAATCAGCCAACTGATTGGCTCACTCACTCCCATTCTGCTTTTGGCAACTTCTCTGTGATTTTCTGCTGTGTTTATTTCAACTCTGGCAAATACTGCTGCCGCTGCCATTGCCTGCACACAGCCCAGACCCCTTCCCAAAACACATATTTTTAAAACTCTTTATTGAAACAGAAAGCCCCCAGAGAGCATTTAAGCAGCCATCA
The DNA here is from genome assembly GCA_013400515.1 of Erpornis zantholeuca. Classification (NCBI taxonomy): domain Eukaryota; kingdom Metazoa; phylum Chordata; class Aves; order Passeriformes; family Timaliidae; genus Erpornis; species Erpornis zantholeuca. The sequence continues at coordinate 253,498 of VZTN01006710.1, read as the reverse complement.
CTCCCGAGTGACTTGTCAATGCACTGCTGCAGACCTTACTCAGGGCAGGGATTTCTTCCTCCCATTCCCAAAGTACCTAAACACATTGGGGTCAACATACCAAACATGATGACTCACGAACCTTTGTTGACTTCATTCTTCCTTTGCTTCTACAGAACAAATGGGGGGGAAGAGGGAAGAAAGGTTGAAAATTAAATAGATTTGTAATATGATGGCACATGACATTATTTTTTCACAGATATGCTTTACTAGGTTACCATCAGCAAAGTTGGGCATGAAAGCAGAACACCATGGGAAAGTTTCTCTAGTAGCCTATGAGCTCTGATTGTCTCCACAGGATTTAAACACACATCTAACCAAAACAGGCACCTTCACGTTGGCTTGTCCGGGTTCCTTTCACCGGTTCAGCTACACAGTCAGCCTTCACACAGTGATTCCTTCCTTTGTCACTGCCTTTCAGGTGCCCCAACTCTTTATTTCACCTCTCCCTTTGTCCTGCATCACTTCTACAGTGATACATTTAAAAAGGAAAAAAAAAATCTAGGCGATAACACAGGATCTATCTTAACTGAAATACATCTTTTTTTTCCCCCTCAGGTGTTAAAGTAAACAGTGGGCCTTTTTTACCTACATGTTTATACAGGACTTGGTACACTGGTTGGACTCAGTGTGCTGTTCAATGATTTCTACAAATCTCAGTGTCATAACTGTTCATATTCCGAAAACAAGCAAAATGAGATATCCCAAATTTGCAGTCATTTTTCTTAAGCCAAATAACAAGCATATATGTGCATTAAATTGTTCTAACTTCTGAATATACAATGCAGCAGCAGAGTTAATGATTATTATTATTATTATTATTATTTGCTGCAACCAGAAAGAAGATGACATCCAAGATGAAATACCAGAAAGAATGGGTAGTTGAAAAATTTCCACATTTGGCTAGTGCAGATTTTTCTCGGTAGCAGCAGCCAGCCAGCCAGCCAGCATGCACACCACCTCAGAAAAGCTGCAACAGCTGCACACAACAATGAGCGTGAGAAGGTTCAGATGCCATTCCACAGTGACTCAGAGAACAGGCTAAAATGAATCACAGAATCAATGAGGTTGGAAAGGACTCCTGAGAAGATTGAATCCACGCTATGACAACACCCCCATGTCAACTAGAGCACAGCACTGAGTGCCATCTCCAGTCTTTCCTTAAACACCTCCAGGGATGGTGATTACACCACCTCTGTGGGAAGTCCATTCCAATGTCTAACAACCCTTTCTGTAAAAAAAAACCTTCTAATGCCCAACTAAACCTCCCCTGGCGCAGCTTAAGACTGTGTCCCTTTGTCCTGTCACTGGCTACCTGGAATAGGCTGACCCCTCCACTGGAGTCACTTCAGGGGGAGGGAAAAAAAGGGTTAATAAATTAACCATCTTGTATGTATATTTTGGGTCTTCTTTACAGATAATACTTTGCCCAATTTGCCTATCAGGGATCTCAAAATGCATTGATAACTAGATATTAACACAAATCAAAATTTGCAAGCAATATTTCACAACTGTTTCAGTTCTGTCACTTGTCCTTGCACATTATAAAGTTCCAGAAACATTCAAATACTTTTTATCACTTTCCACTCAGCAAAGTTCTATTTCCCCTTGCTGATTCCTCCTTGTAACTAGGCCTAACTCATTGCTTGCAGTACTTTTTTTTGTTATTGTTATATACCTAAGGAGTTTTCTGCATTAGTGTAATTTTCCAGAAACATGTAAAACTAAGTTAAGTGTTCTCAGCAACTCAAATAAATTACTAAAGAGATTTTCTAAATTCCTTTCAGAAGGGTACTACTCAGCTCTACCCTCCTCCCTTTGCAGTAATCATTGAAAGGTATTACTGGAAAGATAAAAATCACTCCTGGTGTTCATCTGCTGAAGAGGCCAATTTTGAGCTTGATTAATGGGCCCAAATGAAAGCTTCATTACTATCAAAATTTTAGTCTTACCCACTGCTACTATTACAAGCAGTAGTTAAAGCGTTTTCATCTTTTGTTTTTCTGTTAGAATGAGGTGACTTCGCATCTAAATATAACAAATGCATTTAATGTGATGAAAGACAGCAGTCATCTCAAGGCAATTAGAGAGACACGTCACCTGCTCTAAACATTATTTAACATGCTTTCTAGTTGACTTCATCCTTTGTCTATATGGACAAATTAAGGAATTTGGAACTCCCGTGACACTTTCTCTCATAGCTTTTCCAAAATGATTAACAAGGAGCTGCTGTGTTTATTCCCCAAAACAATAAAAAGGCTTAGACAAAATTAAGTGCTTATGCAGGGATTTGTGCAAACAATTTGTTCTACTGTTTTTACTTTATCAGTGCTAAATAGAGTTAAATAACTTCTGTAACAGAACAACTTAAATGGTAGATTTAAAAAACAGACCATCATGCAATGCCAACAGCTGCAATTTTCCTCCAACGCCTACTATACTTTACTGCATTCAACAAAATGCAAATATTTTAGAAATACTCGAGTATGTTGGTGTATACACAATTAAGGACTGATTATTGCTGTAGTTTGATTTACCAGTTGTAACTCACATTTTATAAACATGTAATTTCTAGCATGTTTGAGTCCCAAAATCAACACTTACAAACTATTTGGCTTCGGGTTGGTTAGAATGTGGAGCAGGTTGCTGTCAACTCTGTCACTAAGCAGTGCTAACAAAAACTTTGTAATTGGGTCATAACAGTTGTACTTAACATAATGACTGTTGTTTTGCCACTGCAAACTACCAAAAATTTGTAATTTTTTGACTCAAAACAATATAGCTTCATTACAAAATCGATGCTCAACTATTCAGGAGATAATGAACTGTTCACACACAAATAAATTGTTTATCCTTTGGAACACAAAACTGTTACAAGGTTCCTATTATATCTTTAGTACAAGGGTTTGATCCTTCTAAGCAATATCCTCAAGCATCTCCCTTAAATTCACATCAAAGCCAGCAAACCACTTTCAAAGGAGGAAGAGAAGCAAAGAAGAAATTCTTAGATAACCATAAATTCCTGCTCTGTGAAAGCTACTCCCTTCTGCAACACTTAGTAAGAAAAATCTTTTTGGCCTTGAATTTATAAAGATAAGCTATAATGATCAGCTGCAGTTCATGGGGCTTCAATTGTACCACCGGATGCAGCTCTGCACCTGCAGAAGTTCTCTTTTGGGGTTTTTTTGTTTGCTTTGGTTTTTTGGTTGGTTTGGTTTTATTTTGGATTTTTGTTGGCTTGGGGTTGTTTTGGGTCAGGTGTTTTGGGGTTTTGTTTTGTTTTTTTTTTTGGGGGGGGTGTGCTAAAGGCGATATTAAATTGAATATTGCAAAGATGACTTGCAAAGGGGGATTACAGACAGCCTGTGTCAGCAACACCGACAGAAACTATTGATAGAGCGAGGGGAGAGAAGGAAGGGGCATTTTTTCCCGAGTCAGGGCTTTATTCCCTAATAGGAGAATTGCCAAAAGCCCCCCAAGCCCTAACCAGCCCAAGCCCCTCGGCCCTTTCTGCCTCGCCCCGTCCCCCGGTTACCGCGGTTCCGCCGCGCCGCTGCCCCCGCCAGCCCCGGAGCCGCGCGTGGCCGCAGCCGTGCCCCTGGCAACGCGTCCCGGGGCAAGGGCGAACGGGGGCCCTGGCTGGGGAAGGGGGACGGTGCTGACAGTGCTCGGTGGCTGCAAGCGAGCAGTCTTCACAAGGGGATGCTCGCAGAAACGCCAGGGTTTGTTGGTTTTGTTCGTTTGTTTTCACTTCAAATAAACATTACCTGGGAAAATTTGCTCACATTTTCCCTCAAAAAAAAAGTCAGAGGAGGCGAGCAGAGCAGACGGCACTTGAGCAGCGGCTCCTGTGACCCAGACAGGCTTTCCTTTTCTCCCCAGAACCTGCCAAAGGAGCATGCCCGCAGCCCGGAGAAAGCAGCCTTCCTTGATGGCCGCTGAACTACTGCCAGCCAAAAGGGCACCTCCTCCTCTTCCTCACCTTTCATCCAAACAAAGTGGATAAACATGGGAAGAGAGGAAATGAAGCCTGTAACAAAAGAAAGTTAGACCTGCGGGGGTATAGGTGCTGCACATCATTTTCTCTGAAGACCCTGTCAGCTTTAATGAGCCTCTGGGGACAGTGACGTCGTGCATCATTTGTGTATTCACAAGTCAAAAAGTACCCCACCTTTCTCAGGAATGCTGACGTATTCCCGTTTTCCAGAGAAGAAAAACCCAAAGCAGAGGGTTTGTCGGAGTGGATCATCACCCTAGTTAAAATGCCACACTGCTTAAAGCACAGACGTCTACAATGCCATCCCTAAGCCGGAATCTCATGCTAAACTCGTAAAGGAAAGGGGGAAAACCGCTTAATGTGAGGAAGCTATGCTGGGAACAGGTATGGGGAAATGGAGACCCCGCACAGGGCTGGGGCAGTGCCACCAGCATCCACCTTCCTGAGTGGAGGAGCCACCAGCATCCACCTTCCTGAGTGTCAGGGGAAAGACACAATCGCTGGCAGTGCGTGGGGTGACGGCAGCTCCTTGGTGGCACCTTTCCAATTCATCCTCGCGGGTGAAGGGTGAGCTAACAGCCACACGGGATGGCACAGGGGTACAAAAACATATTACAAGAAACATTGTTCTTACTGCACGCACATGCTGGTGCTGCAGCAGGAGTGAAACCCAGTCGGGCACCTCCGAAACAAAATTATCCAGTGCTGAAAGAGCAGATGGGGGTGCAGAGAAGGGACAAAGCTGCTACCACTGCACGGCGCAAAATGTTGCTCCAGGGTAACCTCATTCTGCAATTCAAATCTACAAAGTATTTTTGACGGGTTAAAATTGTACTGGTGGTCTTGCATAAACCTCGCATAAATCTGGCACGTTTTACTATACACTGCAAGTATCATCCTGGATTTGTCCAGCATTCGACTACAGCCTAATCTGTCCTACTACTGGAGTGACATGCAGATGCAGGATTAAAAGATTGTGAAACTTTGTCCTAACTTTCCCAAGCATGTGCTTGAGCACACTTCCCCATCGCTAGTCCTGCAGTGCCACGGCTGGTGCGGGAGTTACACTTCAGCTGCTTCTACACCCTTCGTGATGTGGAGAGAAAGCTTAAACAGCTCTATTTTACCACAGATCTATGAAGTTATTTGCCCTTAAAAAAACACTTGAATCTGATGAACTGCAGCAAGAGTAACACCAAAAGAGACAAGATAAAATAAGGATGAAGAAAAGTAGAAATGTCATGTAACACTCTGAAAAAGAATGGGGCAGTTGGGGGGGGTGCAATACCCTCTCTTCAAGCCGTTTGACTGTGAAAAAACTACATTATACAACGCTCACACTTTAAAATGCTTTACCCTTGTTTGCTAGTACTTAAAAGCAGAGTTCTCAAAAGAATTGCATGTTTCTTTTTCCTTAACAGGGACAGGAAATAATTTAGGAAGGGTAAATTTGGGACTTTTAATTCTAAATAATTTCAAGGAGTCATTTTCATGAATCAAATTCTTCATTTGTGTTTCATAAAATACATGGAAAGGATGTTCTCAGCCTTTCTGAGCAAAGAATGATGCAAATCTCTTGAATGTATATACCTAATAAAGCTACACTAATTTCTGAAACAAAAAAATCATTTAAAAATTACTACAAACTCTCTATTCCGCGAAAATGCTCAGTGTTGAGAAAAGATGCTAAAATTGATCTGTTATGAAACCCCAATTCCAGTACCCACTACACTCAAAAATGTACCAACTGATATTCTGCAAGTGTCTAAATGAGAATGGATGTGTAAAAATAATTTCAAAGCCAAAAGTCACGTGATGATGTCCCAGTGATATGCACGTGTTGTGGGGTCAGCAACCTTCTGAAGTAAATAACCTGTTTTTCCAACCCTGGACTTCCCCCCTGGACAAAGCGAGTGGTGAAAATACAATATGCATGTGGGGGAACTAATCAGGCTTGGGAAAGAAGTGTAAATGGAATCTGTGTAACCAGAAGTTGCTTCTGCTGATGTATTAGGTCGTTGTCAGTTTGAGGAACTCAAATCGGATACAGAGTCCTTGAAAGTCTAAGCTCAACTCATGCAGCTATTTTGCATATTCTCTGTATGTGGATCTTAGGTTTCCACAGATGTATGAAAACTCCCTGACTTGCACCAGGCAACTAGCTCCTGCTAATGCTTCCATCACAATCCAGCAAGGTAGCAGCAAAACATCTGAGGGCCAATCTAACATCATGGGTGCAGTCAAAGCCAAGCATCCAATACATGACAAAGGCATTCAAGTGTAGCTCTAATTCAGGATTACCTGAAAACAAGCATACAACCAGCTACAGAAAAATGGGGATGTTCTTTGTTCACATACGGATACTCAAGCCCTCACTGCAAGTTGTAGGCCCTGCTCTGTCTCCTAATTGCCTACCCTTAGCCCAAGGGTACACATATTTGTCGAGCAGAAACAGGACCACCACACAGATAATGCAAGAGTCACTGGACAGAAGGAAAAGCAGGTGGAAAGACCCATCAGCTAGCTTGAGGGAGCCCTCCTGGACCCTAACTCTTTTTCCTGAATTGTTCTGCATTTTACACAGATCCTAGACCAAAATTAACAATTATGTGTGTATATAAACCATCTAGGACCAGAACTCAGTATATTTCCTGATCTATGACAATTAATGGTATGTTTTTGGGAAGTGGGAGGTTAAGAGTTGAAACCTATTCCAAATGCAACTGCATGAAATGCATCATCAGGCCTTTCATCAATTAGAGTCACTTGGAAAGCATCAGTTTAAAGGCACGGAATGGCATAAAATTCATTTTCTGGGCATAGAGCAGATGATATAGGACACACCATAAAGTCACTCCAAGACACCATGGTATTGTGAGACTAATCACTTGGTTAACATTAAGAAAGCAAATAAAAAAGCCCATAGTATATATTTTGATATATCTTACCTCAGCTTTTAATCTTTTACTTCATTAGACTTGGAAGAAGTGGAATCTCAGGAAAAATAAATTTCTACAAGGATGAAAATTTTTCTTCACAGGGAGTTTGAAAGATTATGATTATGTCACTTACTGAAAAGTGATACAACAAAAGCAGCACACAAGTACTGAATATGTTTATTCACTGTTAAGTTATCATAAGAGGACATTTTATATTTCTTTCACAGTGGAAACAAAGCCAGATGAGCTAAACCTCAAAAAAGCACTGTAAATAAAAGCCCTTCTCACAACATGTCTGCAGAATTCACAACTGCAAAGCTGAGGCAGAATGTGGATTAATCTACAAACTAATTCTTAATTCATGTAAAAATACATGTAAGTGGACTTTTTATTTCCAGGGCTGTTAGAAACAGAAGTGTATCAGCAAGAATAAAAATGTACAGAAGTTTTCAAAACCTTTTTTAGGGGAAAAAAACCCCAAAACAGAAGCAAACAAGAAAACATAAACAGTCCACAGTATAGGACAGTTTTCCTCATATGTGTTCTTCCACTGGCACAGGGAAAAGAAAGCAAAGGACATTTTAACCAGCACATTTTCAGTTTTATTTTAAAATCCTTAGATAAGTGTTAGGTGAATTTCAATTTACATTTTTGCCTTAAATAAAAATAATTACAAGCTTTTGTTCTGTAATTTTGGGTAAACAGAAAGCTGGTAAGCAAACAAACTTTAGTGAAAAAAACCCAACAGTTCTGTACAAGATTCCATTTTCGAATTTTTATTTTAGACACAATTAAGGGTTTCTTTTTAGACTAAAACCATTTCATAGAGTAATTTTCATGCAACAGAGTGAACTTTTTTCCTATGCTGCTTGACATCACAGGAGATAAATGTTCACATGGAACAAGCTGTTAAATAGTTAACCATGAATGCAAATACACCATGAACTTTAAAGAAACTATTTCAACAACAACAGGTAGAGTTTATGGGACATCAGCAAGGTGTGTAAACAAAAGTGTTTTGGAAATATTTTAGTTAAAAAAAGAGTAACACCAAAATATTTCTATTTTTGCTGAAAACACATGGAGCAAATATCAGTTCTAGAAGTGATTCTGGAAATGACACCATCAGCTGCACCAATCTTAGTAAGTAATTACCAGATACATTTTAAGAGATTCTCAATGATTTTTAAGGTTTTAACAGGAATATAAGTAAAGTAAAAGTCAGAAAACTCCTGATTATTGCTCTGTCTTGTTACAGAAGAATATTTTATGATACCTATCTCTTGCATCTGTATCTTTCAAAACCTCATTGAATAAATATGCTTTACAGGGTTATGCATAAAATCTGTTTCAAAGAAAAAATTTTCAGGAAATAAGGGCTGAATTATTTTAAGTTGGCTTCCCCAGCCATTGAAATAGTATAACAATGTCTGACTTGCACAAAATTATATAATTTATTTCAATATTCTTACAAGCTTCTAGTCATACAATCAACTTATTTTTCACATCAAACAATTTATCTTAAGAAACTTAATATACATAAGAAATTACTGTAGATATCTTACATAACTTATCAAGTATTCAGACAGATGTGTGTACTGACTTTCACTGTGCCTGTGACATTACTTTCCTCCTATTTCATCAACAATGGAAGTCATCACCATCAAAAACTGACTTACAAATACAGTTGTTCAAAAGGTAGAGGACAAAAATAAGAAGCAAAAAGCTTTTTTTGTGGTGGTCCTCAGAATTACTGAAAATGCCTTTGGTTTTTGCCATAAATATTCAAACGGCATATGAAATGAAAATCTCAGAAATTTGGATGTACAAATTAGCAGCTCCTGAGTTATCCTGTAGAAGCATTTTGGGCAATCAGTTGTAACAGTGATGTATAGAAGGAACTTTCTTGAATAGTCAAGTAAAAAAAATGCTATATTACAGCACATGCTATTGTTCTAACACACGCTTTATGTTATGTTTTTAATAGTAAATTCCACGTAAATGCAATAGGCTCATGCTGCTATTTCATGATGCTGTATTACAAAAGGAAGTAACACTGAATAGCTACAAGAGCATTTCCTATTTTTAAGTAAACTGTAGTGAACCCATCAGCAGAGCACAGCACCTCACTGGAATACATCCTCACAACATTTTTGTGTCATGGGAGACTGTAACACTGGCATTACAACATCATTGGTTTGTTTTTTCTTTTTTTCATACAATAAATCAAAACTCTACAGAAATACAGCCAACCAACAAACATAAAAGTATGCTCCATATTCAGTTCTGCCTAGAGATAGCACTTTGCAATTACAGCTATAGAAATCAAGTATTTGGAAGTTATGGCTGTGCATTCCTTACATAGCCACATAGTCACACTGTGTATTACCATATAAACTTCTCTTTGTGAGGGGCAAAAGATGAAAAGTGCACTTTTAATCAACTGGAGAATATAATTTTTTTTTTCAGCATGACATCATGTCTTACATTAGCATTCACATGCTAAGCTAAGAATTACATGTCTTGCAGCACTCACTGTAATTCAGTAACACTGAGCAGATGCCAGTGCATCTCCTAACTGATTTTGTATTTTGTAGGACTGTATTAATCATAACTTCATACTATTAATTTTCACTGATCTGCACTGTGAGTTCCCAGAAGTAACAGCTTGAAAGCAACCTGGGCACAGGGACACATTAACAACCAGTAAAAAACGAAATCAAGTTTCTCAGCGTGGGTAAAGATTGTATAAGAGGCAAGTCTATTCATCAAGGGGGGACCTCAACAGTGACTTTCTCTTTTTGTCCATTACACATTTTTAAACCTCTCCAGCAAATTAAGTCAGCGCTTTACAAACAATCTGAGCGCAGGCAGATTTCGTCTACAATTCATTTTGTCTCTCTGAGCAAGGTATGCTGTTCTCATTCCACGTATCCCGCAACTTCCATCTGTCTGTTCTTGACCCAAAGCTGTTGCTTCAAAATGCATTTGAAACAAGTTAACAGCATTTTCAAAGATGAGACACTGAGGCTCCAGTGCACAGTCACTGTCATTTACGTATTTGATCAAAGCACTAAAGCTGGAGTGCTGCTGAGCTCTCTCCAGTCAGAGAAACCTTCAGCAGTCTGACCTTCAGCTTTCTTGACTGCATTTCTAATTTCTGCAGTTCAATCAGGTGCCTAAGGATGAGGATGAATTCACCCTGTAGGAGTACTAAGCCAAAGGTACAGTGGAGATGAGTAAATAGTGTAAACCCAGGTCTCAAAATTAGAACTCTACCTACAATTGCCTCATGAAATTCCTTGCATCTTTGTTTTTGAATATTTGACCTTGGAACCTTAAAATACTCTTTCAGGTTTAAGAAGAAAACAAACACACATAATCAAAGCCATCAGCATTTGGAACATATTTATCCACTGCATAAATCTTTATTGTATGAACCTAATGAGCAGCAGCTTTTGAGACCAGGGCAGAAGAGTAGAAATGGGCACCTAACTCCAGTTAACAGGAAGCTGTACACTGAGGCATATGCTTCTCTAGCCTGTACTTCTGAGTGCAACTGGGGATTCTATTTCCTCCCTGAAAACTAAGGCATCCCTCTTAAAAACAACCAACCAGCCAAAAACCCCAAACAAATACATTTAACAAATAAAGAGAATTACCACAACAGAAGGAAGCACCAGTGCTTGAACCTCATACATACACTGCTGACAGGCCACTTGCAAATCAAGTCTGCATTAAATCTAAAATCCAGTTAATGTAACTGCTTGGCTTCATTAATTTGTCTGTTTGGGGAGGCTTTTCTGTGTGCTTCTTTTTGGTAGAGCTTTGTAAATAAACAGTATCTTCAATATTCTTAAAATAAGATTGTCCTTTCTCCCACGAACCTTCCTACCAGGTGGGACAGCTTCTCTCCCAGAGGCAAGCTGGATAGCAACATTCACTTGTGCTTTAAAACTGAAATTCAGTTTTCAATTCTACATGAATGTTTACAAGCTGTCACCCAATAACTTATCACTTAATGTAAAGCAAACTATACTCATAACATCAAAAGAATCTGTCTGGAATTAATTTCTGAATTCTCTAAAATACTACCTTTCACGCAATGCATGAAATGACATGTGGAGTACAAATTATTCTGAAATAAGTAAATTCATGCTAATGTGGCATTAGGGAAATTGTTTCTGAAGCAATTTTTCACTTGTTAAGCTTTCACTCATTAAACTCATACCCACTGATGAGGAAAAATTATTATGGACAACTAAATATTCATCTTAAAGATCTGTTGACATTGGACATTAGGAAAACAAAATTTATCAAAATGCAGATTGATTTACATATACAAAGACAGTTTATAAACTTTTGCACAACATTGAAGTCTTTCGTGGGACAAAAACAACAAATCACTTTGGAGGAAAAAGTGCAAACAAAAAAACATCATTACTGAGCCAAGCATGGAACAGAGAAAGTAATTAAACCCAGACTGTATCTCTTTCAGAATATTAGGAATCATTTAACTAGAGACCAGCATCAAACTGAACTACCCCGTATTTTCCACTTACCATCCACTCAGGTTCAGAAGCCTGAACTTGTTCACCTTGTCCAGGTTTTAGGCCAACCTGAGTGTCAGATTTCAGTGTTCTCAAACTGCAGAGAGGTGCAGGATGAAACTTATTCAAGGCTTGATGAAACGGGACACTGTATTCCCATTTTCTATCTCCTGTCAATTTTCTATAGTTTAGATCACCTTTGAAAAGAAGCAAGTTTGACTTCTGCAGCTCAGCATACAAGTCAGGAGCAACTTCACTCATACTGGAAAAGTCATGTGGTAAAGTCCAAAACATGTGGTCACAGAAAACCCAAACTCCCTTCTTCAAATTGCCCTCCCAGTTTATCCCACATCTAGACATCCACATATGATTAGCTGACCCCAGCTGTTTAATAGTCCAGTTAAAATCATGCTTTGTGGTGTCTGATACATACCATGGAATACTTTTTCCATGAAAATAGACTTCATCAGCTAGTTTCGATGATAACAAGAAATCAGCCAACACAAGATCACTTACAAGTTCAAATCCAGCATTATCCAGGACTATGTCAACTCTAACATTACTTCTTTCTGTTCTACTTTTTTTGGCATTTACAAGTAGTAACCAAACTTTTTCCATATCATTCACTAAGATGTAAGGTACCATGTTTTCCAGGGATTGCAAGGGACTAGATTTCTGAGAGCTGTCGTGACCAGCTGAAAAAGAAAGGTCACACTTATTGCCCCACAGTGACACCTAGAAGGAAGAAGAAGAAAAAAAAAAAACAAAAAACATTTGCTAAGTCTCACTGTAGTTAGATTCTGAACTTCACATACACTAAACATTTTGTTTCCTTTTTTTTGGTTTAGGTAATAAAGGTTCTAACTCCACATATTCTTCCCAGCTTTAATAAAACTCAACTTCTTGTATAGATATCTCAACATAGACGAGATTTTGTGGAAGAAACCAAACAAAGCTATGTATTTACACATGCATCAGAAGTGACAAAAATGGAAGATTTAGATCAGCATAAACACACTGATCACAAAGCTCAAAACAGAAATATTCTCCATACTGCAATTCCAAAAAACATCAGTGGATATTCCAGAAAAAGGAATAATAAAAGCAGCTTTATTTTTTTATTACGTGCAGCCAAATAAGTATTTTGAGTATATATATATTTTAAGCACTCACTAATGAGCCCTTTGTAAAGATTCATCAATACTCGGTGTGCACTGTTGCCAGCTAATGGACTTATGTGTAATCCTGTGATACTTTGGTGTTCCAACCCAAAGGCACTATATTCCAAGAATAATGCTGTTACAAAGCTTTTAAATCACTTCTGACCCAGACTAACTTCTAATGTTTTCTCCAAAGTAGTCTAAAAAACATTTAAAATGCCAATTAAAATTAACTGTTTTAAGAAATTATAGGTAAATATCAAAAAGGTCATCTGGAACTTGACTTAAAATGTTTGAGAAATACTGGTTTTGAAGGAAGAATTGGCAGGTTTTCATATACACAATGAAGACCAGCAGTTAATAAAAAAGTGTCACATTTATACAAGCACACAAAATATAAATATTTTCAGAATAGTAGCAATACAGTATGGCTATCAGGAATTCACCACACTTTTACAAACAAAAGATCTATATTTTAAATTCCACATGAAGTTCAGATTCTTTATAACCTCAAATTCTTGTTTGTTTCATAGAAGTATTTTAAGTTCTTATGTTAAGCACCACCAGTTTACCTGCAATAGCTTAAAAAGTTCCTCCTGAAGTTGCTTTTCATCTAGATCCTTGATGTTCTTAAGAAGCTCCTGAAAATAAGTGCATAAGGCAATAACAGCTTCTTGGGATTCAAAGAAATTTTGAGCCTTTCCTTCCTTAAATACGTCAAAGTTGTCAATAGGTGGGCTAAAAAGAGAATAATAAATATGCTGACATACTTCCCACATGTTTCATGAGAGCACATGCAAATGAAACTCAAAGGTGAGGTTTTTAGACTGTATCACAGACCCTAGTTAGATTTTCCACTTCTAATTTGTCATACTGTATTTCCACACATCTCCATAACAGCGCGATGTTGTATCTTGCTAAAACAGACACTATGCAAGGCATCTTTATATAACAATATATTCTGAAAGTGAACAAGTATTCAATCACAGCAATTCTGGGAACTGCCCATACTGTGAGCATTTTGAACTCCAATCTTCAGACAAGAGAATTAAAACTGTAACATACGAGTGAACTGAAGTCAAGAAATGCTGGCCTGATTTTAAATGTGCTTATGTGTGCTAGAATGTACTTCCCATACCAAATTCTCTTACAGTGACAGGAAGTTATTCCTATTAAAGTCTTTTCTAGGATTTTGGAAAATTACCATGACAAATGAGAATGTTGTAATATACAAAAAGTATACACCACTCTATTATGAGACGTATTTGCATGAAGACCTTTCAACAAATGATTGAACTTCCATACAAACATACGCTTAAGAGAAACTAAATAATGGAGATCAAGAAACTTAAAGCTTACTAGTGAGAAGTATCTGCTCAGCTTTTAAAGTGAAATCCAGTGGAGCACTTCATAATTGAAGCTTTTGGTACAAGAATTCAAATTACATAACATACCTGTAGAATCTGAATCCCATTACTGTTCTTGCATCTCCACAACACTAAGGGTAAATCCAGTACTTGTGGGGCTTTCAAATTTTTTTGGCAGCAACGGAATCTTAAACTGTTCACTCCTACCCCATGACATTGTACTGGCACATCTCCACAGTACCAGCACAACAAGTTTTCCCTGCCCAGTTATTTTTAACCAGTGTCAGCTCCCAAGTTCAATGCAACACATAGTCTGCAAGCACTGGTGTAACTAAGAAGCTGGTTGGTGTAGAACGAACAACAGGGACTGCTTAAGATGGGTCGACTGCTGTAGGAAACAGTTCTCAAATGGTAACTTCAGATTTCAAACAGCAAAACAAGTTAGAATTCCAAACAGATTTGTGGCTGTCATATTCTGTGTTTAAGGCTTAAGAGAATTCTACACCAACAAACCTTTCAGAAATGCTACATGATTTTCATATCTCAATTCACATTAGTCTGCAAGGTTAAGCTACGCAGTCAAGCTTAAGAGCTTCCATGCAGACCAACTCACCGGAACCAAAGCATAAAAAAGTGAATAAGCTTCAAATTCTGCTGAACCAAAGAAGTAAAGGTATTAATTTTAAATCTGAAGTGCAAGATGAGGAAAAAGGAATATGATAAAAGCTTAAGACTTTCCTTTACCTTACTCCTCAGCTTTTTTTTTTTTTTTCCAAAATAAAAATGGGTAAGAGCAATGTTTTGCAAATTAATATACCAAGCCAGTAAATACCTACTTCTGTGCTAATGCTGCATGGATTCTTCGATACATGTAACACTCTACATACAGCCAAGGGGACTGAAACCAACTTGGTTCTCCACTTCCATTTGGTAAATTTCGTTGGTAGTCCAGGTATTGGTTCCACAGCACAGCATCAGGCAGCTCATCTTCCAAAGGGGTCACTGGCTTGTCTGTTTGCAGCTCATTCCGCAGTTTGGAGAGGAAAGATATAGCTCTCTTCTCTGCTTCAACACCTTTCTGAAAAAGGTGGAGAACAAAAGTTATTTTAATTGCCAAATGAGAGTTCTTAACAAATCAGAGCTCAATTCAACAAAATATATATTTTGGTGAATAAAGCTCATTTCAGATCCAACATCCTAAACTGAATTCCATATGGAATTTATTTTTAGATTGGACTTTTTGCTTATTAGAAGTGAAGGGAATGTTGAAAGACAGTCATGTTCAGAGGGTGTTACTGTGTATCAAACACTACATCAACACAAAAACCCAAGTAAGTGGTGCAATTGGAGAAGTGACAGATCAGAAAAAGACTAGGCAGAAAGATGTGTTACAGAACTAATCGAAAATAGCTACCAGAAAAAAATTATTTAAAAAAAAAATCAGACAAAAGGATTGAGACAAATAAATGATGATTGTATAAGACACCAGTAAAAACAAGGCAGAGAAGGAGTCTCAAGGACT
>VZTN01006710.1:218200-235657 GCA_013400515.1 Erpornis zantholeuca | reverse complement strand
GGGGGGGCATCGCCTTCCGATTGGCTGCCTGGCGGCCCGCTCTGTCCGCCCCCCCGGCTCGCAGCCAATAGGAGTGCAGCCCTCGATGCACAGCGCCCTTCCCCCCGCGCTTGCCGCAGGGGCGCTCCCGGGGCGGTGCGGCCGCGGTTTCCCGTGGAGATAAGGACGGCAATGGGGGGGCAGGGAAGGGGCGGAGTGTACCGGCACCCGCTGCTGGCGGGCCCCGGNGGCAGAGCCGGCGGGCCGGTCTGTGCCGGTCTGGTCTGCCCGCCAGCGGAGCGGGCCCGTCCTATCCGTAAATGTCGGTGGCTGTGCCGCAGGGAGCCGGGCCTCCCGGCCGTGGAGATAGCGGGCGTGGCTAAAGAGTGCCGTATGTTGGAAAGAAGAGCCGTGTGTTGGAAAATAAATCCCAGTTCGTGCCTGCTGCTCGGAGGTGGCGCCTCCTGCGCTCTTGTGGTCGCCCTTCGTCCCGCTTTCTTCTCGGATTGCTCTTCCGCTCTTTCTGGCTAGGTGCCTCTGGTGCCTCGGGTCTGACGCTCAGGCCCCTCGATGGAATTCAGTCTGTATGATCTCTCTTTCCTTGTAACTTACTGTAAGCCTGTACAGTCGAAAAATCATTCTTGGCATTACTGATTCGGGTGAGGCTTTCTTGGCCAACAAAACCATTTTGAGTGTCTTTCTGCCACTTACCACACAGTGCTGGAGACTTCTCCCCTTGCCCCGACTCTCCACCACCTGGACTGAAGTTTCTGATTTACTGTCAACTCTTTTTTTATCCAGAAGTAACAAGCCTTTAAAAAAGGTAAATATGCCTTGTCCTGGGCAGGGTCACTTTTTAAATACAGAACAAGTTTAAAATGAAAATAGTAGTTTATCCCAGGAGGTATGCCAGTAACAGGTTTCTAAATCAGGCAAAAATGTACAACTGAAGAACATGTAAAGATACAAAGTTATGCCCAATATCAGTTCATCTACTTACCCTTGTCAGGATGAAGGGCTTATTCCACAGGACACATAATGATTTGCTCTTTAAATAAAATGTTTATTTGAACTATTATGTTAAAATGTATTTGTTGTATTGAAGATCCTCCTTCAGTTTTTGAAAAATATTCTGATATGGGCAGGTTTTTTAACTAGGCAGCTTAATGACTTTTGTTAATAACTTGCTGAGGATGGATTTTGTATCATAACAGAAATGTTTTTGATTAAGAAAATCAGATGAGGGCAGGGACCACTGGGTTTTTTTCAGCAAATGAAATACATCCACTGAGGTGTTGAGACTAATGTCTGTGAATATTTTTAAGTTTATTTGATTAGCTCACACAACATACTGTGAATACAGTAGGATTGCTCTTAGTCTGAACGATCAGAATAAGGATACTGTTGTGTTTCCTGCTGCACGGGTGGGTCTGCAGGCAGGCCTCGTGGTCCCTGTTGCACCAGGATGTACTGGCAGGAGCAAGGCTGTAACTCGGCTCCATTCTCACTGTGGTCAGGGCAGATGGCTGGGGCTGGATCTGTGCTCGGCTGTTCATGGCACAGCAGCTGGAGCCGATGCTGAGCTGATGATGTGCGTGTTCTGTAGGTGACATTCCCGTACAACCATGTAATAATCTAATTGTTGTTTTTATTATATATCACAATGATTCACAGCATCTGATGTCCTCTTTAGGTGTGGGCTTGTTTGCTCACAAGCAGTGGGGTTACTAAAAGTACAGGCTGCTGCACAGAATGAGCAGCAGAAGGAAAAGATGCCTGCTTGTATATTGACACGGCAACCAGTTCTATTTTTTCACAGATGTGAAGCACACAGATGTGTTTTGATCTTGTAGTGTTTCCATAGGATTAAAAACTTTTTATTCCCACCAATGTCATGTGCTTGGAGTAGTGACACATGCAAGAGTAGTATGGACCACCTTTTAGATAAGAGAGAAATAATATTATTTCTTTCCAAAATGTTGATCTATGATTTTGTTTGTTTTAAACACAGTTCAGAGAGAAGAAATGAGACTGAAACTTCTGCACCTTCAGACGAGATCTTTCCACGCTTTAACAGCAATACGCCAATACCAAAGCTTTAACAAAACTGGATGTCTACTATTAAAGCTGGATAATGAAGTTGAAAGAACAGCTCACAAAACAGAAAAGTCTTGGAGTTTGTGTTTTCTGAAAACTGCGTTCCCTTGGTTGACAAGTCAATGTGTGCAAGTCAAGAGTTGGCAATTTCTCCGAGGATTTGTATCCACTTTGGGAAGAAATGTTTATTACCAGAGTGGGGAGGGTTTTTTCTCATACTGGAGACATTCAGGTGCAACAATGATGGAAAACTACAGGCTCAATACGGAGTGGATCAAAAAGCTTAGGAACACGTCATCAAGATTTTATGCAGTTGTATCAGCTGGTAAAATTGTCCCGAAACCCAATAACCAGCAAGTTAAGAGGCCACCAAAGGCCCCGAGGACCAAACAGCCATCCAGAACGAACTTGCCACTCTCAGACATGGAGGTAAAGTATAACATTTATAGTCTATGTGACATTAAGGGAGTACATCAAATTTAACTTACATTCAGAATTGGGTTCAGATGAACATTTTAGTGAAATTAACATACTTACCTGGTGAGAAGGACTTCGTTATTTACACTAGTGTTGGAGCTTTGCAAATAGAAGCAAGTTTGAGAGAAACTGGCATGTCTGGTATTTTAAAGGTAAAATGGAAGTTTACTTGCAATGTGTTAACAAAAGTGGAGGGAGGATGAGTGGTTATTATAAACTGGAATGGTAAAGTGCATTAAAAATAATTTCAACCAGTGCTTTCAAATCACATTTACTATTGAGAAACAAAGTCTAGCTTTCAGAATAACAGAACTTTCCCTTCATTTCCTTGCTTATCCAGATACCCAGTTTTAAAGCTTCTCTCAAGGAGAAATAAAAGTGAAAGTAAATAGTATAAAGCTTATATTCAGATAATGTTTCAGATGGGAAGTAAATGTGCAAGTGTAGCCTGTGTAACCTGAGAAAGATCGTTCCGTGTGTAGACATAGCACCTTGAATATCAGACTCCTAGGTGTACAGAGGAAATGCAGCAACACACTTTCCAATACAGTGAGGTATGATGAGGAAGAACAGCGCATATTTGTAGCCATATCTCCTTAAGACAGCTCTTAGCCAAGCCAGGCCTTAAGTATACTTGAATATAGGATTTCCATGGTGAATCCTGGTGTCAGATGTGTTACTGAGTTCCAGGGTGTTGTTAGTAAAGTAGTGTAATAGGTGAGACTAAAACAAGGATTGTGGCTTCAGAAGTAGCTTCTACACAGCAAAATATATCTGTTACCTTACCTACTGAATGTGAGCAGAGAAAAGTTTTAGTGCTTGCATTCTCATATCTAAGCTTCTGGTTAGTATTTTGTGTGATGAATATGCCTTAGTGTAACATAAAGAGGTAGTTATAGACAATTTAGTTCCCACTTACATTTTCATGTTGCTTTGCAAGAGGAAAGTGAAAAATATTAGGCCTGAAGCACCATGTAATGTTTCCAGCTTTTTAGTCATGGTATGACATTACATTCATAATGTAATGTTTGATGTAGAGTTTGATTCTTTTTGGGTTTGGGTGAAGTGACAACATTCTTGAGGCTTTTAAATGACAGCATAGAATGCAAACGTTTCTTTGTTTGACTTTTTCATGTATATGTGCTAGTAACACATATCTAGTAAAATGCAGTGCTATTTTTTGCTTCTTTCCATTGCAAAGAAATGGAGAAAATACTGCCTGATATGCTGAAATAATAATCACTTCCTGAGGAAGCTTTTGCATGGCAAAATGCTGGGCCAGAAATTACATAAACTCAGACCTAACAGAAACAGAGACATTTGCTATTTTTTAATAAATACCATGTGGTTTTGTCAGATATTTAGTCCAGTCTGCAGGGGTGCAGACAAGCTGTCACTGTGACTGCAGGCTGACAGTAGTGGAGTCAGCATTTTTCACCTGTCTTTATAGCTATGTAGTATAGAGAAGTAACTTACAGATGTAGCTGATTTCTGCAAGATTAATAGAAGTAGCACAAATGGAGAATCTCTGAAGGAGGTTTTTTCAGCATGCCATCAGTTTTTTATAAATCCTGGTGTCACAAAAAAAGCTTCTGTGCATGTTTGAAGGCAACCAGGAGCCCTCTACTATTGCAGGCCCTAACGCCAAGGCCATTGCCTTGGGGTCATCTCCTTCCCATCTTCTGCCTCTGGAGACAGCAGTTGTAGGCCCACTCCTGCGGTTCTCAGTTAAAGAACCCTGAGGATCTGTGGTTTCTGTCTGGGAGGGCCTGACACCTGACATTTTTCTTTTGCAGAGCACTTGGTGAGTGAGGTCTTCGCCATCCTCCCCAACACTGGTCTTCATATATTTTTACAGGCAGAGTGCTGAGCACTAGCAGTGATAAATTGTTGTACAACCAGTTTTTCAGGATGGATGGAGGAGTTACTTGAATGCAGTTGAGTGGTTTAGTGAGTCCATCAATGAGTGGTACCACTACTTGGTTAACCTTGTCCTTGATGGCAGGAAAAGCCTCTGAGCTAAATCTTAATGCTATAGCCATCTAGCATAGAAATAGCAATTCAGGCAAAGATGTAGTATTTACTACACTTCAGATAAAGACTGATTCCTGTGATGGTACAAGGACTAAAGTCCATCCTGCAGATTTTCTTTCTTAAACATTTTTGTATGCTTAAAGTGGAAGAGATGGACTAGGGAGTTATGATTCCATGAGCCTGTACAGTTGCTTGGGGGCAGGATGATACAGAAAATGAATTGTCAACATACTTAGCTGTCCCTAGGAGCAGCCATCCTGTGTGCTGCTCTGAATAGAATCTCAGTAAAGATGTAAGCAGAAAGAAGGAGGGTGGTGAGTAGCTCAAGTTCCTTTCTAGCACCAGTACAGGTGCTGTATTCCGAGTTTTTTGAAGTTTGCAGGTGAAAGTGATGTAGCAGAAAATATGTCACGCATCTATTTTAGGACTAGCTGAGTCACTGATTAGAGTAGATTTTTTGGCTGTATCTCCACCAACAATCGTGGGAATTTAGACATTCAGAGCACCTGTGGACATGTATTTTAGGTGTCTTAATCTCAAATTATACCCAAGACGAATGTTCTCTATCAAACAAGAATTTTGTAAATACATAAGTGAAACAGTACATTGTAACAAAAAAGCCCAAAACCTGAAAGTAGTTTATATCCAAAATGCTATTTTAGGCACATAGCTTAGCAGAAAACTTATGGTTGTAACTAAATGAGAAATGTAGCCATCAAAACTAAAATTGCAGCTCTAAGACAGAAAGTCAATCCTATAGTGCATTTGCCTTGTAATGAAGAATAGCCCAAGTAATAAACTGTGGGAAGCACAGAGCAGGATAGTGATTTTCAGATTGTATACTAACTATACAATGAGAGTATGGTCCCTTAACTCTTGACAGAAGAGTTTCATGGCAGAGTATGTGTACTTAAAATAACCGGAGGTTTTTGGAAGAGTCTTCAGATTCAGATGTATAATTGGCACTGGTGATTTAGAGATTGCGAATGGATTTATGCAGTTGAAATTGTGATAATGAAACTTGATACTTCAAGGAAACTGAAAACATGGTTCTGTTCCACTGTTAATTCAGCCTTCAAGCACAGTTGTTGGAAATACGCCTACAAAATTGCTCTCTGAATATTATAATTACTTTGAAAGCTTATTTTCTGCGAGTGGTTGCTGAGTTAAGATGATGCGTAAGCAAAGCTTTGAATGTGATAACAGAATGTTGACATTAAAAAAGAGAAGTTCCAATGTGAGGTGGTGATTTTGATGATTGGTGACAGGCCCCCTGCAAGGAGAAGAACACCTCTTTAAGCCTTGCTGTGTATGAGTGCTGCAAGAATGTAACTTGGATTTTAGATTGAAGTGTATTATGGGTCTAAATGCCTGCAGATGAGTACAGTTCTTTTGTTCATTTGTTGCTAGTTACATCGCCATTTGTATTAGTTACAAAAAGCTGGGAAGTGACTGATCCACAGTGAGACCGTTGCTTTCTGGATACTTTCCACTACATTGTACTGAAAAACATTATTGTAGGTCATAGATGGTGTCAGAACAAAGAAATATACTTGAAATGAGTACTAGACTTTTCAAATCACTTTATTGTGACTTGTGAGATTAATCAAGAAATCTCTCCTTGCAAGTCAGCATCATTTTTCCAGTTATTTCTTTGAATACGGCATTTTAGTTATTTAAGATTGTGGGATATTGGGATAAACTGGCCAGCATGTACTGCTCAGCTGTGGTGTTGGTGGAGACCACACTGTTAGTGCAGGATGCAGTTCAGGGCAGGGGAGGGATGCCGTGGATGTGCAGCACCTGCAACTGGCCTGGAAGGTCAGTGACTTTCTGTGCTGCAGTGGCTCAACCTGGGCGGTAGCTTGGTGCATGGCAGAACATGATGTTTGTGGCTGGAGCTTCTGCTTGATAAACAGACTAAAATAGTCAAACTCTATTTAGCTTTAAAACACGGATGCTAAAACTGCTATCGGGGGTGTCTAGCATCTGGTTTCAGTGGTCAGCTGAGCATGTCATAAGCTGTGGGATGGGAGAGCAGCAGCAAGTGCTCAAGTACTTGTTGGGCATTCAGGGACAAAGGGTTTTCATTGTGGCTCTACCACTGAGTTTTTTGGTGTGACTTAACTCATGTCACCTGGTTTGTTCTCAGTGTGTGATTTGCCTTCCCACTTAACAAGGAGCAAGTAATCTCATTAGTATATGTACAACAGGTGGACAGCATGGCTGTGATACCACAGAATAGTGCATAAATGAAAATTGTCATGCTCTTAATAAATTTGAAGCAAACAATTGTCATATTAACATTTTGCTTCAGCCTTGCCCTAACTCAAATTTTTATTCCTTTGGCACAGAATCTGATGCAGTGCACAGCCTTTGCAACAGCAGATGAATATCATCTTGGTAATCTGTGTCATGACCTGACTTCACATGGATATGTTGAAATAACAAGTTTGCCTAGAGGTAGATTTTTGAAACATATTAAATGCAATGTTATACCTTGGGAAATAAAATATGGGTGAGGGATATAATTTTTATAACTTTATTCTTACTCTGATAATATTCTGGACTATACCATGCTACCTGTAGAATTATTGCTTTGCTTAAAGATTCTATTTGCCTAAAAATCCCCACAACAAAACCTTTCAGAACAGCAATATGAGCAGCTCTTGCTCTTACTCTCTTGATAATTTTTCCCAACATTATGATTACACTAGAAGTATAGAAAAATTACATGCATGCATGAGAAATAACTTTGGAAATTGAGTGATACAGAGAATTTCTATAGACATTCACTAACTGAGAAAATTCTGAATGTTTTATTTTAACTAATCTTTCAGTAGTGAGGTAGTACACTACTTCAGCTGTCAAAACAATTTTGTAATTTGATGTGTTGCATCTTCTTTCTGTATCCACATTTCTATTAATCACAGAGTTGGAGAGGAAGGCATGCAAGAGAGAATCTTGCTGACTAAGTGAAATGAAAAAGATACACACATAAATGCTTAGTTCTAGTAAAGAGAATGCTGTTGATACTTCTTTATCGGGCCAAGTATATTCTAGCAATTGTTGAATGCTTCACTTAAGTAGACTTCAGCAAAATAATTGATTCTGGTTTCTGTATAAAGTATCTCTGAAGACTTGGGAAAGTATGGCTTGGAAATGGCTGCAGTATACTACAAAAGAAACAAATGTATCTTACTATATCTTAAGGAACCTTATGCCCTGGAACAGCTGTGATTTTCATATGTCAGTAGTAGAATGACTTTTCTTCTTCCTTTTGAAAGAACAGATTAAATGAAGCTAGGAGAAGGATAGGCAGTTCATGGGCATTTCTCTAGGGCTTACCAAAAACCTGTCTGCCTCTCAAATAGTAATCTAAGTGCAGTAATACTCCAGTGGGTCTCTTGCAAGCACAAGATTTACTAATGATTGTCTTGTTCAGAAAGATGAATATGAAAGACAGTACCCACTAGAATATAGGCTTCATATTCCTTAGTAGTTTCTTTGTATTAAAGCTAACCCTGGTTTCACAGCTTTGGGATAGAAACTTTGTACAACCCCCAGCATGACCGTGAATTAAATGTTGCTGTTGATGGTATTTTACCCTGGGAGTGTCATTTTTGCCAGTTCCTTTTATTTCTTCATGGTGTTTTTGACTCACAATGAGTAGTGTTTATCAGAGGTTTGGAGGAAATAATGACAAAAGCATATTGGATTGTGCCAGCAAATCTGAAGTGTTGTGATGGTTGGCATATGCATGTAGCAGTGGTTGGTTGCCATGCCAAACACTGATTCTTGGAAAATAATTCTTAAAAATATTACCACACAGAAATCTAAATCAGCAGTTACTGTGTGGATTTGTTATGCCACAGCATTATTCTTGTTTTTGACCTCTTTAAAAACTTTTTAGAGGCAGATCCTGCACCTCCACTTAAAGGAGACCAAATTCTCTTCAATTTTATATGTTTTGGCTGAAGTGGATAAATAAAGATATGGCCAGTATTTGAAAAGGCAGATGAGAAAATGTAGACAAATATTATTTCCATCATGAACTCAAACTTCACACCTAAAACTTACTCTAGTTATCCATCCAATTACATGTTTCTGAACTGGAAGAGCAAGTGGAAGAAAAGTCTTTAAGGGCTCATTCAGACCAATTGCATGGTCCCAATCCAGATATTAGCAAAATGTGTCTGGTACTTGGTCGTCTCTCTCTGCTGCCTAAGTCTACCTGGCTTCTATGGCTTAGGCAATAAAGCAGAAGGTAGAATTTGTACACAGGCAGAATTGTCACTTGACTTGTGATTTTCCTGCAAAGGCATTTAAATTTTTAAGGCTTAGCTGTTAGGCCCTACAAAACCTTTGTGAAGTAGGGGGCTTCACTGGTCTAGCTTCCACTAGTGCTGCAACAAAATGAGTCGTCCTGGTTTGAAACTGCATCAGGACTTCTAAAACTTTTTCTGTGTTAGTAAGTGGCACGGTGGAGAAGATTTGTAGAAGAAAAATCAAACCCCTGTTTTGAGAACCCAGCAACCACATTTTGTAAGTTTGGAGGAATCCTACTTGGACTAGCTCTGGTATAATCCTTTGTAACAAATGCCCCATTGGCGGTTGGTGTACCACAGGTGCATTTTTTGGCACTTCTCTTTCAGTTTAAGTTAATGCAAAACCGCTCATATTTTATGTAATATGCAGGTGTAGGCTCTCCCGTCTTGGGGGTATGCTCTTTCAAGTTTCTGACTGGCAAAGCAAAGTCAGCACAATTTGAGTGCAGATTAGTCCCTTAGTGTATAGAAAAGAAAAAGATCTTCCAGGCAAGCAGATTTGAACAGTAATTTCTCTGCAACTGTGGGCAACCTCCATGGTTCTCTCACATTGCATGTCCACTTCTGTATTCTCTTCCTGGTTATTTACTATGTCTACATCAGTTTTCTCTTCAGTGTTTTGTTCTTCAAGGCTGCTACATTGCGTTAACTGAAGATTCTGGTGATGTTCCCGGTAGAGGCTCAGTCAGTCTAGAGTGTGACAGTTCAGAGAAGCAATGTAGTTTGATACTGTAGTTGTTTCCTGGCAAGCATTTCTATGAGAAAAATAAAACGTGGGACTGGCTGATGTGCTGCTATGCAACTGTTGAATTATGTGCTTACAGCTATCAGCTGTCCTGTTCAGAAATTTGACTAATTATTCAACTTTTTCATTTATTTCAAACAAGATGCTGCAAATGTTTTGGTGGTCAGTACTGAGAAATCTGCAAAAGAAGATGATCCCGGCGTGATTTTTTTCTTCAGGTAAGCTATAGATCATGCTCAAAACATTATGTGATTAATAGTAACAGTGTGAAGGAAGTAGTGCAGCTTGCTAGATCATTATATCATTTTACCTCATGAAACTCAAGGAATAACTG
The DNA here is from genome assembly GCA_013400515.1 of Erpornis zantholeuca. Lineage (NCBI taxonomy): Eukaryota > Metazoa > Chordata > Aves > Passeriformes > Timaliidae > Erpornis > Erpornis zantholeuca. The sequence continues at coordinate 225,663 of VZTN01006710.1, read as the reverse complement.
TCTAGTCAGAATGATTTTTTTTTTTTAAAATCAGAATTATTTAAATGGTTAAAAAACCCCTTTTCATAGTTTTTTATTAAAGTATAGTTTAAAAGCAACTAGTCTGTCATTTCTGTGAAGATAGTTTTAAGTTTCTTGATTCACAATGACAAAAATTGCCACTGTACGATTTGAGTATTCCATTAAAATACATTTAAAACAGTATGATTACACTCAGTTTTTCCTTGAATTCACAGGGAAGGGGCTGTTGTATTTTGGAATGTTGAAGAGAAAAGTGTAAGTAAAGTGAAACTGTTGGTTAAAACAGCATAAGCAAGCAGGTGTTTTGTCAGTCTCACGAAGCTCCGCATGTTAGGGGTTTGTTTGGGAATTGATATTTCCATGAAGGAAGAAAACCAATTGATTCTTCTCCTAATGAGTGCAGGTTCTTGCCTGCTACTGCCCCTCAAGTATGTGGGCTGCTGATACATCACCTTTGAAACTCATCTACTTAAGACAAAAATCTGAAACCCTTATCTAGTGAGGCTGACAAAAAAAAAAAATTTGCAGCTCTACATCCTGAAAAAGTAGATCAGAAAAATCAACCTGTAAATGATTGTTTGAAAGGCACTAATGTAACAGAAAATATGTTAGAAGAAAAGGATCATTCCACTGTATTCCATTTTAAGTCAAAACTATTGAAGACTTAAGTTTGTATAACTTTGAAAGAGAAAAAAGAATAGTAAGCAACTCTTTAATACTGTTCTGTGTTTTTACCAGCTAGCAATTTTCCTGAAGGAAGGTTTTTATTGGTTGGTATACTTATTAAATATGTTGCTGACATATAATATTGTGGTGATATTTCCTTATCAAGAAGGGTATGCTAGAGGCATATCTATTTTGATGAATATATGTATAGTTATTTAATGTTTTAAATGTATTTTTATTGCTGTGGTTAAACTGGACTCTAGATACTAAAAGTATTGACCTTATCTGTAGGCAGAGTATGTGAAATTACATGGTGTATTAAATAGATCATACTGAGATGCATAGAAGTTCACAGGAGGATTTTCATTGGGGCAAATGAAAACATAGAGCACTTGTTTCCAGATGTGAAAAATTTCTGGATTCAAGTTAATTTTTTCTGTTTTAGAACTGAAACGTTCCTGATTGCCTGTCTGTTTTGGGGGGTGTTAGTGTATGAGGTGTCCCTACAAAAAATGATACTAGTTCTTTCTCCCTTCAAACCTTGCCTCTCACACACCTAAGATGCTATGGCTGTAACTGCACTACTGATTCACAAGTATTACTGAAGACCAAGTGACTTAAATCCTGATGATCTTTGAGTTGGACACCTCAGCCCCGGGAGTACTCTTGAAAATTCTCCTTTTGTTGTACATGCTTTGTACCTTTGAAAATTTGATGGCTTGTTTTTCTGATTAATACTAGAACTGTAGTTGGTCCCTTGCTAGCTTTATTTCTAAAACAGGAGGAAAAATGCCTCTTTCTGCTTACTGAAATCATAGTCAGTTTTAACTGCCAAACAACTTGCTCAAATAGAGGAAGTATTTTTATGGACATGCTTTAATGAACTGAAATGAAACGAGAAAAACCCCGAACTGGTCTGTAGAACAGAAACTGAAAGTAATTCAGTAAAACAGAATGTAGAGTATCACTGCAAATGGACAAAGTACTCCAGATTGACTAGTAGGAGAAGAAAAACTATTTTACATTAAGAGACACCTAACAGGACAAGTAAGAAATACAGACTGATCACAAAAAAAACCCTTAAAATACGAAGTACCAATTTCAAATACCTGAATAGGGAGGTTGTACAGCAGCTTCCCTACCAAAATAGCAAGGGCAAAAAGAAAAAGCAGCTTTGAGGTTTTTTTAAAAGGAAATTGTGTGACGTCAGTGCCCATAATAGCAAGAGTTTGCAGCTAGTGACTCCAGAACATCTCTTCTAATTAATTTTACTGTGTCACAACTAGTCCTTTCTACAGAATTAGGCTGGGACTAGAAGCAGTGCGGGAGTTGCATTGCTGAACTGTTCCTGGACACCACTGGTTGGCTGAGGTGACTGGCCTCAGAGCAGATGCTTCCTATGTTTTCATACCCTTTTTTATCACAAGACTTGAATTATATGGCAAGTCTTAATCATGCTAATATTGAATTCAGAATTACAAAAGGAGCAGTTGCAGCTGTCGGGTTGAGGGGTTTTTTTCAGTGAAAAATGTTACCGTGCTACATAGATAGATAGTGTCAACCAAAAGTCTTGAAAGCAACGAAGAAAGCTAGCAATACAAAGAAAATCCCTCATGCAGGTGATCCAGCAGATTTTTAGAGTACTTAAACTGGAGAATATGGTTCATGAAGAAACTATAGTGTACAGTTTTGTGCTAAAAGATTAACTATGATCTTTTAGTTTAAAAAGAGAGTGCTTTTTAAGTATGGCTTAGTAGAAGATTGACCTCTTTAAAGAATTCAGGCATCAAAAGCGTATTGTGGTTTTGTGGTTTGGTTTTTTATTGGCTGTTGTGTAGCTAAATGCCTTTTAAAAACTTGTAGGTGAGTGCTTTTTTTAGTTCAGAATTTTTTCTAATTGCAGATGAGGAGAGCCTTGTCGCATATAAAAAGGAACAAAGATGAGACATCCTAAATCAGGTGTCAGAGGAGAAAGTTTTGTGAGAAAAAAAGGCTCTTTCTTCCTGCATCAGATTTTAGTGTGCTGGAGAATAAAAGAGCAATGAGATTACTTCTGCAAGTAAAATTGCACATTTAATTATTTACAGGGATGAATGTGGCAGCTGAAACAATTCTTCCAGATTTTTGTAGTGGTAAAGGATTTCTCTAATATAACTGACCTCTGATAGCTGAAACAAGACTGCTGATTTCAGCAGCAATCAGAAACAAGACTACTGATTTAGCACAAACTAGTAATTTTATAAGAAACAACCACCTGACGTACTTATCCTAAAGATTCATTCCCACATTCAGACATCTGCCAAAATCTTGTACAGCTCATTGTTATAATACTGAATAAATCCACCAGTTGTCCTTACTGGTGCCGTGGTTAATCCTTACCCTCTTCCATGTGTGCAGATATTAAATGACATTTCAGTTTTCCCAGATTCATTGCAGTTGTTCATAGCCACAAATTCTTCTGAAGCCACAAGCAGTTTCAGAAGTAAACTATGTTAATAATAACTTAATTATTTAGCACACCTCTTCCTTGTTATGTAAATTCAGCATTAAGGTTGCATTCATCAGCCTGTTCTATGCAAGTTCTTTGCAGAGTGGTAATTTACTGCATGGTAACTGTTGCTGCAATTGTCTTCTTCTTAGATGAAGAATATCATGAGAGTGCTAGAGCAGCATGAAATTCAGCCATACGAAGTTGCACTGGTCCATTGGGAGAATGAAGAGCTGAACTATAGAATAGGAGAGTAAGTATCTTCAGGCATTCTCTGTATAAAAGCTAATAGATACCTAAAACCAAATCAAGCAAAAGCAGCTAGTAAAAATATACTTGTCCTTATTTTTTTTCCAAATGAGTAAAGAAAGAAAACAGTAAGTCTAAGTTGACAAATGTCGCTGCCTTGGTAACTTGCAGGTAGTGGCCTTTGTTAATTTGCTTATACAATAGATCTCGTAAATAAGAAGCTCCCTGCCCACACAACTCTCTGTGTTCTTCAGCAATCCCAGACAGAAACTATGTACCTCACAGCAAAAAAACTAATGAGCATTATTGAGACAAGTCTGATTTTAAAGAAGATGCTCTCTGTAAGCTTTCTCTGTCCCTGAGGTTCATGTACAAAGATGTAATTTCAGCATATACTTCATTTCCTAGCAAAGTTACAACTTGATTATTGTGCAGTGGTAAACCTGGCAAGTTATCTTTCCTCGTTAAGTAATGTTTTTTCATCATGGAAGGAAAATGATCTCTACAGAAATATTTCACAATGAAAATGATTATATAAATTACCTGTAATTTTCCAACAGCAGCAAAAAGCAACCCCTAGACAGGACACTGTTAATACTAGGAACTGAACTAATGAGGTAGAGCTTATTTAAGGTAACGTGATAAGGAGACAGGTGTTTGGTTTTTCCTGGCCATTTGAAAACTGCATGTACTATTCAGTTGTGTAATTTGTGGTTCCTGACTTGCTCCACTGTGCTTAGGCATGTTTCATAGTGAGATTCACATGAAAAATTGAACAAGTCTTTTGTCCTCTCTTCTTTGCTCCTTGCCTCCTATGCAATAGAGGTTTTAGGGAAAGTAACATCATAGTGGGGAGAGAGTAAGGTTGATAAGAGTGACAATGGAGAGTGAAAACAGAAAGATAACAGAAGAGTTAAAGTGCAGGAGAGAGGCCAGCATCCTGCTTACTCTGAATTATCTGTGTATATGCAGTAATGCTGCAGTTACCATCACAGCTTGCTACACTTGTATTTACACTTATAAAATTTGGTCATAATATTAGACTGAGGAACTAATTTTCAGTGATTTGTTGTGATTGTTGTCAGGTTGAACATGAGTAAAATGGAAGGATGGGTATGACACCTATACAGATATGGCATGCCTTATCTAAATAAACAACCAGCCTTTCTTGCATTGTCAATTATTTTTTGAATGTTCCTATGCTTGTGGCTCAGTCAGTGAAGATGCTTCAATCTTGTCTTAACAGAGGTCAGTCAAAGCTCCATAAAGGACAAATCTTGTTAAATTCTGAGCTGGATAGTGATGAAGTTATTCTGCAGAAATTTGCCTTTTCAAATGCTCTTTGTCTTTCTGGTAAGTTAATATTGTTCCTGTTATGTAGTCCATGCTACAGATTTTGTGAAATGCCATTTTAAGTGGAACTTGTACAGTCACAGGCTGGAAAAGACTTGGTGTCTGGTTTAGACAAACTGTGTAAAGAGTGATTGTGCTTCAGTGAGAGGATTTGTTTTCAATGCTTTTACTGTGCTTTCTGTAAATTGGAATTGCCTTATTCAATGTAAATAGTTCTAAAGCTGAACAAAGCACATTAACAAACATGCTTTACAAAAGATACACATTCTACTGAGCGTCCTGTTCCCCACCCTTAAGAACTATCCTAGGATAACAGTGAGTGTAGAGGTCAGTATTAGAAACCTCTCAGTAATCTTGGGTAATTCATACTGACATCATTTCCTCTGACAGAAAAAGCTAGATGCCAGCTAAAGTGATACAGAGCAGCTATTCCCAGCTGGGGAGGTGTATCAGTAACACATATCTGGACTAGAGTGAAAATGTTTTCTAGGCTTATTAGCCATGGTAGCAGACAGTGGGAGGCACTGGGAAGAAGTCAGGCTCACCAGTTATGCTGCTGCTTGAGGAAATAACACCTGTCTGCTGCTTCAGACCTTGAACGATGTAGGAAGTGGGAGTTAGGAACTAGCAGCAGTAAGGCTGTCCTCAGAAAGGCATTTAAGGGAAGTCTGTCTGGTCTGTCTACTGTCTTTAGGGTAAATTCCAGGATTCCAGTAGTATTTTGGGAAGTGTGCCTTTACACAGGAGAAAAACAGAATGCACATTTTTGAAGTGCTACATTTGATCAAGGAGTACAGTGTAACTAAATGGTTCCTGACTGTTGAAGGAAAAGCTGTTGAGAAAAAAAGCATATTATTCTCTATAGTTTTCCTATTCTTAAAGCCACTGTGTGGAAGAGTAGTGCCACCTAAAAGGGAGCAAGGGATTTATTCCCAGGAGATAATGTCCAATAAAAATAAAGGATGCAAGTATAGTCCCTTAGTCAAATTTATGACACAGCAGAGACCAACCTCTGTCAAATAATGGGTGACAGATTAAATGCTTACTGGCTTTTTTTTTTTTTCAGGGGCTAAATTTTAAAGTCATTTAAGTCAGTGGCTTGGATTAGGCCTCTATATTCAAAAGATGAGTGTGAAAAATGGGTTTACTGTCAATGTCCTAACCAGATGATACTGTTGATTACTACCACAAAAGAGTTCATTTTGACAACTAAATCTTCCCTGATTATTTTTTCTGGTTGAATGGGGTTAACTTTTGATCTGTTGCTACTTCATTCTTGTCTGGGAATCTGTGGATTAAAGAACAAGGCCCAAGTCACATTATCATCTTGTAGAAACATCTTTCCAGGTTCATGCAGAGGCACAGTAGAATTTGTGTTGCCAATGCCAGTGCTGAACTGAAGCTTCCAGAGAACAGAAGTTAGTATCTTCAGTAACAGTACACTCACCTAAAAACATAACAAAACATTGCTCAAGTTTGAATTGAGCTTCAGCAGGAACTGGTGGTGTGTTTATATCAGCTAACTCTCCGTGGCTGGAGCACGGTGAATGAGAGCTGTGCAGGACACAAGAAATGCAGTGGAGGCTCTTGAGGTACCACATGAAGTCAGCCTGACGCCAGCATAGCTCATCTCCAGCCTCCTTGGAATGTAATTCGCAGAGGGCACACACATCCAGTAGAACACTTGGACACACAATTTCTGAGCTGAAGCAAAAACTCTCCAGGATCTAAATGGATCACTTGGAGAAGAAAGCTGTGCTCAAGGTGAATCTGGTTCTGTGTGCAGAGCTGTGTCAGTGTCCAGCCCAGATTTGTCCAGATACATGACCAGTGATTGTATAATACAAACTGTAACTTGCTTCAAATGTCTGTAAGCATTGACATGTCCTGAAGCAGCCTGTTGGCAGATTTAAAGTTACAAGTACTTGAAAGCGTATGTACCTCTCACAGTCTGCTTTGTCATCTCTGCGTTGCAGTAAAGCTGGCTATTTGGGAATCGTTACTGGATAACTTTGTGGAATCTATCCAGTCAATTCCTGAGGTGAGCGAGGTCCCGTTTGTAACTCTTCCCCTCCTTTTCTCCTGTGTTTTGTAAAAGATCAATGCAGATATAGCTGAGGATAGGGAAAAAGCAATTGAATGTTCAACACATTTGATGATAAATCCACCAATGTAGAGAAGCCCAGAACACCTGTAAAGTGGTGAGACAAGAAATCATCGGTCTTTAAAGGGTTGGGAGTGGGGTTGTGAATTGTAATAATGTTTCCCATGTTGTCCCACTGTCACCTGCTACTGATAAAATGTATGTGTAACAGGACAAGCAGCATTTAAAAACCTGGCCAAACACAGTGTGTGGTAACTTGGGCTGAAAATAATGTGCCTTGACTTGAATATAATGAAGAGTTTGAGTGAATTACTTAAAAGTTTTTCATGAGACTTAATTACAGTACAATGCCCATGTGATGTCATATGTAAAAATGAGATTTCTAGGATCCAAAAGAGGAAATGTTAGGTTTATTACTTTTATATGAAGGAAATAAATGGTAATACACTGATTGTTGTAAGGACAAAGTCTATAAAAAGGCTAGTAGTGGTAAGGTAAAAGAACACCATCATTACTTTAAAATAAAAATAGTAGGAAGGAAAAACAGAAGATCTCTTGTTCAGGAAATTTATAGAAAATGCC
>VZTN01006710.1:153423-207353 GCA_013400515.1 Erpornis zantholeuca | reverse complement strand
GCCGCTCCGGGAGGTGCGGCGCTTCTGTGAGCGGCCGGGGCCGGGCCGGTGCCCTCCGTCGTCGGAGCGGGAGCAGCGCCGCGGGCTCGGTGCTCTCGAGGTTCGGTGCCCGGGGTGCGAGGGCAGAGCGGGAAGCGCCGTGCCCGAGCTGTTCCCTGCCAGCCCGGTTTGCTGCCCGTGCCCCGCGCACTCCCGCGGGGTGGTACCGGCCCTTCCCCGGTGTTACCCTGGGCTTATGCCTATCCCTTTTCCCTGCGGGTCTCAGAAGCCGAACAGCCGAACACCCTTCCCCGAACGGGCTCCCCCCCGTGGTTTCTCGCCCAGCGTTGAACAGATTAGGTAATTTCCAAAGCCGCGCCAGAGCGGGGCCGGGCCAGGGAAGGACCGTCCCCACGGGGTTTCAGGGCACAACAAGTGTTTCACACACTTGTTGAATCGGTCAGCACTGAAATACGCCCTTGCCGTTTATTTTGTTTAGCTAAGGGTAAAATTCCTGAGCACACGCATACCTATAATGTGCAAATCGCTTTCCTAGCTCTCTTCATCTGCCCTGTGATTTCCTCAGAGTGTAAATCCTGTAGTGCTTTTAGCTGGAGCATGTAAATATCATCCAGACACATGCAAAACACAACGTTGTGCACATGTGTCATTTCTTAAAAGGATCAGCTGAGGTCTGTGATGAAGGGCCTGCTGTTTGGGTAAGAGTGAAGCTCCAAACCAAACAAACTTAGGACGGTAATAACTAGAAAGAATGCCTGTCTGCTTTAGAGTGCCCTGCTCTGCTTGGCAAGTTTTGTTGTCCAAGTGCAAACCAGACTGAATTTAAAATGTAGAACACATTAATAATCTAAACTAAAGGAAAAAAAAAATCTAGTGTGTTTTCTGTAACATCACCCACATGGGGCATCTTGCAGGATTAAATAACACCAAGCATAATTTTTGTTCCTGCTGACAGCAAGTATTCCCTCTTGTGGAGAGAGGGAAAGAATTTTATCGTATTGTATGTATGAACTTAGTTATCCAAACATTAGTTTAGGGAGGAGAATATGTACCTAAAGAGAGCAGAAACCTGACTTCTTTTTCTCTTACGAACTGTAAGAAAATAATTAGCTGTATCTTACACTAATTGTCTTTACATGCCTGTCTCCAGTGAGTTCTGATCTCTGTGAATGCAAAGGAATGCATTTGGTCAGCCTGGTTATTGCTTTAAATACAAGGGAATTCTTCCCTGTCCATCAAGTAAAAATACTTGCTTCGCCAATGACTAAACATACTGGCATATGTGTGATACACTTCTGTTCTCTCTCCCAAAAAGCCATGCTCTTACTGTATAAAAGAAACAAGGTGTTTGAACCTGACTTAAAATTTCAATAACTTCCTGTTAAGTTTAAAGTAAAAAACACCTAAGACTTTTTATAAAATCTTTTGATCCACTTCTAGTTTCACCTTCTCTTTCTGTTCTGTTCTATTTCTGTTCTGGACATTACGTGGCCAGGAATTTTGTTGGCTTCTCTTGCTGTTTTATATGTTTATGTACAGATCTAAATTGCTTCATACGTTCACTTTTTTTGCCCAAAGCTCTATTTGCTTTAAGTTTGTATCTGCTCATTGATCTTACTAGCCCTATACTTGTCCGTCCATGCCATGGATAACTGTCCTAATGTGTTTTCCTGGGTATTTTTTTCCCTCCAAAGTTGCCAATTTTTGCTTCTAAGGCTGCCCTTGAATCCTCGAGAAAAAATTTGTAGCTCTTAGGTAGTTCTTTGTGGGCAGCCTGCAGCAGCTGGTACAAGGAGGTGCCTGGGAGGGTGAGGAGCTGTGGAAGCCCTGGCCTAGGGGGCTCAGATCAGTACCACATTTCACCGTTCATTGTCCTGCCTGGTGCCAACAGCCAGCCTTGGAGTTTCTTGATTTGCTAGGCAGGCATGAGGCATGCAGACTTCTTAAAAATGCTGTTGTGGCTGGTCTCAATAAATAGACAAATAGTTATTAGGTGACAAGATTGGCCCTTCCTGTATTGATAGTCCTGAGGGCTTGCCAATACCTAGAATGAATTCATTGTTTGAGCCTGGGAAGATTCAGGTGTGTATCTGGTGTTTCCCAGGAGAGGGCATAACCATCACAAATGTTTGGTTATTTAATGTTGTGTTTGGATTCAGCTGGATGGACCCATACCTTTAGGTAAAACGTACACAGAGACACTGAAAATCCAGGTTAAAAATATCTAACTTGTCTTTTCACTCCCACCAACGTAGGTGAGGGTGACTGACATCAGAAGGGAAATTCAGTTTTCCTATTTGAGCAGACAAGTGGCAGTGAAAATGCTTTCCTTTTCCCATTGTGTATAGATGTTTTTATTACTTATTAATATATCTTCCTCTTCCTTAGCTATTTATATTTCTGTATCCAAGTACCCACACCGTCCCTTTTCAGAACAGTGTGGTCCTAGTTCTGCTTTGCTCTTTAAGCCTTGGTAAATCACTCCCACCTTTGTGAATTGCATTGCCGATCATGAGAGAGATCCTTGCCTATGTGTGAGGTGTCTTTTATACAGTAACTTGGGATTAAGATGTGTTACTAAAGTATGGCATCTGGATATTGGAGAAAATATCTGTTAAGAGACAGCTACTGTTGCATCTGTGCATCTACTGTTAAGTTTTACATGAAAGTCATTTGCTTTTCAGAGTGTAAAAAAATGGATTTGGCCAACCATGGACTTATTCTGCTGCAGCAGCTAAATGCTCAGAGAGAGTTCGGTTTCCTGTGTGACTGCACAGTTGCCATTGGGGATGTCTACTTCAAGGCACACAAATCTGTCCTCGCTTCTTTCTCCAACTACTTCAAGATGTTGTTTGTTCATCAAACCAGGTAACTGTAAAAAGGTTCACCATTTAAATGTTGTTCAGTTAACTAAGCTAAGGAAATCTAGCAACATTTTGAAACAAAAATTGTTTTTTTGCTTCTTGCTGTGACATAAGGAGTATGACATAAGGACTCCAGTCTTATCTGCAAACTAAAACCTCACTTTAAAATATGTTAAAATTGAACTGTGATTCATTAACACTAATTTTATAATTCAACACAAGTTCTTTATCCTTAAAAAAGCATAGAACATAGAATTTCTACAATTGAATGCTTCAAGGATCCTGTCTTCTCCCCTGCACTTTCCTTCCCCCACTCACTATCTTCTACTCTGTCTTGACACTGTTCTTGACAATTGTCTAATGTTACATACAACCCAAGTATTTCGTTGGAGGTTTTGAGAAATAAAGTTACAAAAGAGGTGTATGTGTTTCATTTCTTTGCAGTTTATCACTCAATTAAGTAATAAAATACTACATAATGGTGGAAAATAAGGGGGTTTGTGGTACTTTTCTTTTTGTCTTTTTTGATTTTGTTTTTTTCCAATACCACAGCCTTACACTGAGGACATTGAATAGATCACCAAAGTGTAAGACCACTTTAAAGATTTTTTGGTCTTTTTCCAAAATACTTGAACTAACTCAGAAAGTTTATGTTAAGTGAGTCACACTCTTAACTCTTTGGCTAAGAGTTCTTAGCCAAAAGGGAACTGCTAGGACAGTGCAGCAAAAGCAGTTGCACTTCTGAAACAGGATTGCAGGCAGATATATCAGTCTCGATGCTCCATCAAGAGCACACAGTTGTCTTTGGAAGACAGCATTGCAATGATGCCTTAGGTTTTAACTTTTATGTTTTTCAAATCCTGTACTGCTAGTGTAACTCTGAAGTTTCCTGTAGCTTGTTAAGTGCTGTTCTCTTATACTAAGATAGACATAACAAAGCCTCTCCAGCTTGCTCTCCAAGGACACCCAGACCATCCTAAACAGAAAAACTGTAAACCATCATCTTGGGGAGAGGGGGGCAAGCTTGGGGAAATTCCATCATTGGCTGGGTTCTGGTTGGTGAATTTATGTTGATATAAAAGTGTGAAGAACTCGAGACCTGCCATCCATTTTGGGATCCACTGAGGCAGGACCCTCTGGAGCCCAGAGTGTACCTCTGAAGGCCTTTCAAATAAATACCTTTATTTCTGTCTAGTCTCTGTTTCTAGGTAGCCATTTAAGACATCAGCAAGGTTTACTTTTGAGTCATATATCTGAATTCAGAAGCAGTCACAGACAGAGCTCGAGAAGGGTATAACTCAAGAAAAGGAAGAATTGGCTATAATTTCCTCCTCAATTTGGTAGCCTACTGTAGTTAGAGCATTCAGACCACAGCATGCAGTAATGTCCATTTCTGAATTTCTATGTTTTACTTATGTTTGTTTTTAATAGAGGAGCTACAAATACTTCTGAGAAATAATTAGAATTGCAGTTCCTCTCCTGTTAGCTGACTGAGCTAACCAAGATGTTCCCTGTTTTCTTTCTTCTTCTGTGAACCTTGTCTTGTATTCTGCTTTAGCTAGAGCAGTGGTAGCTGTCTCAATCCAGAGCATTGTAAAGGTTGGTGCTTAGGGCACACTGAGCTGGAGGGTGGTGTTGGTTTCAGTCCTGTTGGACTGAAGGAGGCATCACAGGCAAAGTAACTTCCATTGGGTGTTCTAACCAAGGGGCTGCTAGGCTGACCAGGCAGTCCACTGGTGCTGCTGTTTCTCCTTCCCTATTCAAGGAAAGAAGCTGCTGTTCTGCTGTGTAAGGAACCCGGACTCCACAGGTTACACCTGTTGCATGAGACCCCCAGGGGGATCCACACCCTGTCCTGCATGGTTTCTGGATCTTAATGCACTTGGGACAATCCGATACCACACACTTGCAGAACTATAGCTGTAGACCCTAGTAGGACACAGAAGCCCAGCAGGCAAGTGCCAGGTGAATTTTAGGCGTTTTCAGTGTTAAATACCAAGAAGAGATTAATGGACTGTGAATTTAGAGTCCCATGCTAGCAGGTTTTAGTTTAGCTACAGAATAGAAGGGAAAAATGTCTTTGCAGTTTACAAAATATATTAATATGTGCAAACACATTTACAACATAACAGCAGTTTAGAATGGTATAGATCAGAATGGGGCAGCTTTTCTTTCAAGCCAGTTACTTCACTGAGGAAAAAAGTAATCTTTCAAGTAGCTCCTAAGATTATCTCTTTTATAGTAAAGCATTTCTCTTAATATTTATTGCAGATTCTGTCTTTTGAATTTAAGTAGAAGCCTCCTATTTTTATCAAGGCTTGAATAACCTAGAACTGGGAAAAAATATTTTCCTTATCTCTTATTTATGTTTCACTTTTCAGTGAATGTGTCCGTTTGAAAGCGACCGACATACAGCCAGATATCTTCAGTTATCTCTTGCATTTGATGTACACCGGGAAGATGGCACCACAGCTCATTGACCCAGTTCGACTAGAACAGGGAATAAAGTTTCTGCATGCATATCCACTAATTCAAGAGGCCAGCCTTGCAAGTCAGGGAACTTTTTCTCACCCGGATCAAGTCTTTCCACTAGCATCTTCATTATATGGCATTCAGATTGCAGATCACCAGATAAGACATCCCACTAAGGTTACGTCAGCGACCGACAAACTTGGGCGAGAACCACGGCCGCAGACATCACGGATGAACCAAGAGCAGGTTTCTGAAGGCTCACAGCTCTCGCAGTTGGGTGCAAATCTGCCACAAGTGACCCGGACAAATATGTCTGCTTCTGACCCGTTGCCATCTTCTCTATCTCCAGAATTGGTATCTGCTGCTGGTAATAATTCACCTTCAGGAGAAGAGGCCAACATGGAAGCATCTTCTTCAGATGAACAGCCTGCCTCTCTCACGATAGCACATGTCAAGCCAAGCATTATGAAAAGGAACGGAAGCTTCCCGAAATACTACGCCTGTCACCTCTGTGGTCGCCGGTTCAATCTGCGCAGCAGTTTGCGGGAGCACCTGCAGATCCACACAGGGGTTCCCTTCACATCTAGCCAGCAGGGAGAAAGTAATATTTCTTTGTCTCTCTGTAACAATACAGCTGATAAAGATGCCATGGAAGTGCCTGAAGCAGGGATGATTAGTGACAGCGAGTTGCAGCAAATCTCAGACTCCCCCATAATTGATGGGCAGCAGCAGTCAGAGACACCTCCCCCCTCCGATATCGCAGACATTGACAACCTGGAGCAGGCAGATCAAGAGAGGGAGGTAAAGAGACGGAAATACGAATGTTCCATCTGTGGTCGTAAATTTATTCAGAAAAGCCACTGGAGGGAGCACATGTACATACACACGGGCAAGCCCTTCAAGTGCAGCACTTGTGACAAAAGCTTTTGTAGGGCTAACCAGGCTGCCAGACACGTGTGCCTAAACCAGAGCATGGACACGTACACGATGGTGGATAAACAGACTCTGGAGCTCTGTACTTTTGAGGAAGGCAGTCAAATGGACAACATGTTAGTACAGACCAACAAGCCCTACAAATGTAACTTGTGTGACAAAACTTTTTCAACTCCCAATGAAGTAGTCAAACATTCGTGCCAAAATCAAAACTCTGTCTTTACACTAGAAGAAGATCGCTCCATTCTGTTGGGTGGTGGGGACACAGAAGCCACAGAGACTGATAACGCAGTGTTAGCCTCCATCAAAAAGGAGCAGGAAGCAGTGTTGTTGGACTGAATGTGAAACCTATATCAATTTTTTAAAGTTTCTTTACTCATTTTTTATTAAATCAATTTTTTCCTCCCCCTACCTCTTACCTCACTTACCCCTGCCATCTTTTCCAGCAACCTCCTTCCCACCCTTTGTCTTCAGCAACCAGAACTGTACTGGCACATTAGGAAATTGGACTTTGCCTCTCCCACCAAAACAAACAAAAAGCTCTTGCATCAAACCACAACAAAATTGATTTTAATACAAAGGAACATGTGAAAAACAATCCAGCTAACTATGTTGATAGTATTAGTTATTCCAAATTTAATAGATTTTAAACAAAATTTAGATTGCATAAAAGTGTATTTAGATACAATGATGAGTGTAATGAGAAACAGAGTATCAGTTTGGTAAGCAAAGGATATATGTATTTTAGTTTCCCTGGTAGAAGGCATTTTGCGATCTGGCAGATTGAACACCGTGCTCTTTACAAGTCCACATGCAAGTCGATTAAGGTTATAACCTAAGCCCTCGGAACTTTTCTCGAGGAATGCAGAAATCTCTGTTCATTGAGTTAAAAAGAGCTGAGGGTGTTGGTTTTCTTTTAGCTGTATGTTTTCCTTCAAGTATGCCTTTGGGTATCTGGTTCAGAGTCAAGCAAAGTTGTTACTTAGTCAAATTTTGACTTAAGTAGCTGTAATAGTAATGTGATGGCAATCTTTATATATATACTGTATATGTATAAAGATTTATATATATATATATAAAGTGTGTGTATATTTGGTACAGGTAAATAAATGCACACATCCTTTTTAAATAACTGGCCGTCTACTCTCAGATTCAGCCTGGAATGTCTTTTAGTTTTTTGACGAAACTAGTCATTGCACAGGTTACTTTTAACCAGATTTGAAACGTCCTGAGCTGTGTGCATTTTTATTGACCTGTTGAAGAGAAGCCAATAGGTAAGTGTTGTCACCCAAGCTACCAAGGGAACTAGAGAAGTGGCATATTGGCGAGCACTGCACCATCACTAGTGCAGCACATGCTTGTGTTGTTAGCTATATATAGGTTTGAGTCATTCTGGATGAAAGGAGAGAGAAAAGCTTTATTCCCTTACTCAGGCAAGCAATGTCCATGATTTCATTTGGTCTGACGGCATGAGTTGAGAGGGAGAAAAAGCGGTGTTCTAGCAACAGGGGATCATGGTTGTTTTAAAATGAATCTGTAGTGCTGGCTGGGAAATTCTGCTCTATGAGAGTCCGGTTATTCTGAAAGCCAAGACAAAGCCTGCAAAAACTGAAAGGGTGAATTCTGTAGTTTTAGTTACTGCTGATGGTAGTACTGCATCTTTGTGTTAAAAATCAAGTTGCTGATTTTTATTATTTTATATAGAAGCCCAGATTTTTTGCTGGTAGCCTAAAATCCTAAACTGACAGCAGCAGTGAAGCCCACTGAGCAATTACTGGGCCAACAGAAGGCATAAGTGGACAGAAAAATTGCCCCATCATAAATGGAGACAGTGTGTGTTTGGGGGGAGGGGTGGGAGAGGGCAAGTCACAAACCACAGCTCTTCTCTATGTATCCGTTTAAACTGAATATCATCTTTTTGTGTATAGTTAAGTTCTCAGATTTGTAAGTTTTTATACATCATTTCATTGAATAAAAACTGAATTAAATGGGATATGATTTATTGAGTTGAAGGTGAAAGGTTGCTGGTGTTCGGTCTTGCTGAATGAGGTCTTGCTGAATCAGTTTAAAAGCCAAGCGATGTATTCTGTTCATCAGACTAAAACCTCTGTCACACAAGTGAACAATGAGCTTACTAAAATTTAAGATGGATTTAGCCCAAAAAGTCACTACATACTAGACTTTTCCCCCGTTTATTATAATATGACAGTTATTGTAAAGTTTATTGTAAGTGGTATTGATTTTATTATCTCTCTTGTATTAGAGTAATAGATTTAAAATCAATTGACTTCAAAGTATAGAAGTCTTTTGAGGTAAAAAAATAACATCTTACAGAATTATTTTAGTGTTGCCCATTTTAAAACTTCTTTAGGATCTTCATCTACCAATATAATTTCCCTAAATGTGGGGTTTATTTAATCATCCATAGTCCAAAATGCTCTCAGAGTAGAAAAACAAAAGAATAAATCTTTCCTAGTTCAGGGTAATGTCAGCTTTTGAGGTATCTGGTTTAGGGGATAGTCACAAGTTCATTTCCAAAATGACTGAAGCTGCTAAAGGTGCTGTTAGCACCTCAGCTGTTAGTTACTGCTTAGATGCTTTTTTTGCTTTTAATTCCAGAGCTCCAGCTCTGCTCCAGGACAAAGTACAACAGTTCAACTCAACTCCCCAGATGGCTGGTTGTTTTGGGGTGCACATGGCCACACCATTTATTGTGAGACATTATTCCTGCTCTCACCTCTCCTTCTCCACTCTTTGGACATCATGATGTTTGCTCAGTTACATGGACTCAAATGAAAAACAACCAGTCTTTAAAAAATGCTATTTTTTCTGTCAAATCTGTTCCTTATTTTAGCTCTGCAGAAGGTTTTGAACAACTCACCGATTGTGCAAGGATGGAGATGAGCCGGGAAGAGGCTTTACTGAAGCCAGTGTTGTTGCTAGAAACATGCAGGATGTGGAAGATGGGAAGTGGTGGCTCCCACTTGGGCAGGTAGCTCCTCTGGAGGGCAGTGTGGCCTTGCAGGCCGCTGTGCTGCCCTGCAAGAAGGAGCAGGGTAGGGTAGGGAACAAGCAGCCGTGGAAGGAGCTGGTTATGACTACTGCAAATACAAGGAATGTGAAATTCCAGGCTCAGCAGAGATACTTTCACCTGTTAATATTTATTCTTATGAAATAACACTGTCGGGTAAAGAGAAAAAAAAAATCACAATAAAGAGACTGTTTTAATATGTGTTGAGCTATGATAATGGTTTCTTTTAAATGCCCTTTTATTGTCTGATGCTCCACAGGGATGTTTAAGTCATTGCCTTTCAACTGCTTGAGCAGTTTTGTTCCTCTACAACGAATTAGAAACTATTAGAAATTATATTCTGGTTATTAACAGCTGAAAGAATTTGGGAAATTACAGCACAGATGCAATTTTGGTCACAATTCTTTGTTTAAACCCTCTGAATTATTATTACTGATAGAGATAACTTCAGGGTTTATTTTTCGGTGTTTGACTTGGAGATTTGTGACTGAGTTGCTCATTGACCATTCAGTCTGTTCACCTGCTGAAGTTGTGAATTTTCTGCCAAATGAAAGCAGACAGCTTGGCAGGACCTGCTGAGAAATTGGTGAAAATCTGCCATCATTCAAGACTGTGTGCTGGAGCTCCAGCCCCATGTTTTTCCAGAGGAGTATCTTCAAAGTTAATTTCCTAGGCATGTCACTCGACATCTCTGCCTTTACTCCAGAAGTACCAAACACCTACAAATCTGTCTGCTCCAACAGAGGGTAATCACTTCGGAAAGTGAAGTTTGCAGTCCGTTGCAATCAGTACTTTTGTATCAAGTATCTTATTAATCACTGGTCTAATAATCATTCTGCTTCTGCAGGGGGAAAATTTATCAAAAGATGCTTGTGTTACAAACATTGAATACTTAAAATTGGGCTCCTGTTTACAATGCAGGGTCTTCGGTAGCTGTCTTGATGTTTAGAAAGTCTGGCTGGCTCTTCAGCTCCAAATCCCACAAAATAACATCCTCAGTCACAAAAAAGTTGTCAGTTGCAAGAGAAAAAAAGAAATAGATTTCATTATGTTTCCTTTGAATAACTTCTTTGACATTGCAACATCTTTTACATTAATTAAGGGAGACCTGGTCTCAAGAGCAGGTGCTATGGTGCCTCGTGGCATCACAATCTCTGTCAATGTTTTTTTCCCAATCTGCTTAACAGCAGGATTACCTTATTTGGGTATTTTGCTTTTTGGAGAGTGATATTGTTCTTTAGATATCTTTGGCCCAAGCACTTAAAGATAAAATTGATTCATTCTTAACCAAGTTAAAGTAATTTTCCTTGATTGTATTTCTGCACCTTTTCATCTTAAAAAGTAAACACAAATAAGGGAAATTCATTTTGGAATTTGGTCATTGATGCTCTTATTTATTGCTTCCCAAAAGTCAACAAGTGTTTTAAGATACTTCATAGCTGTGAATGATTAGGAGTAATGAGGTTATTTAAAAAAAAAAATAAAATTTAAAACCAATTAACATTCCTACTTCAACACTGTAAATGTTACACTGTTAATTACAGCAGCACACTTTGGTTAATGAAATCTAGGTGACAGACTACCAGTAGTGATGGAGGCTGGCTGTTTAAATAGGCCAGCTGTTACTCTGCCTGAGACAGAGTGTTTCCATTTCCAGAGCTCTTACTTGGTTCGTTTTTGTTTGTAAAAATGCCCATTGTCAATGGATAATGAAATCCCACTCATACCAAAAGTAGAACAAAACAGAAAGAAGCAAGAAGTCTTTTGCAACACCCTTCGTTAATGTGTATTTGCCAAATGATCTGTGGTCATCTCTACAAATAAGAGAAACTCATCATCCTTAAATATGGATTTCTATCAAGCCTGCCATTAAGAAGGACATATTTTGATGAAATTTAGCCAAAGTATGTAACACATTTCCTCTGCAGTACAGCCTTGGTGCTGTGCTGTTGGTGCATCAGTGCTTTTGAACAGGTCGTGTGTGCCAAGATGCAAGAGCTCAGCCTGGCCTTGGAGCAGCTGTCATTCCTTGCAGTGCCAGTGTTTTAGTCCCTGTGCCAAAGGAGCTGCCAGCAGGACTTCCCCATATTCAGTTCAGGCCTATTGCCTTGGCCAAAACTGAAGCCTTCCTAGAACCTTAGGAAATCTGCTCAGGGAAGAGGGAAGCAGAGCCACAAAATGAAAGTTAAGGCCAGTGTTCACTTACTGTGCTGCTCTGTGGAGGTGGAGGAGGTACCCAGCACTCCAGCATGCCTCAGCACAGATCCACAGCCTGTCTCCAATCTGCTGACTGTCAGAACTCACTTCGAAGCAGCTCATACACTTTTTAAGGGAGCTTTCTGATCAATCCATTGTTCCCTTCTATCCTTAATCTCTTGACCACATGGTTAAAGCAATTTCTATTTTGTTACTATTGTATTGTGCAATTCCAGTTTCAGCAGTGAATTATTTTATGTATTGCCATTGTTTATTTGAGTCTCTCAAATTCACAGAACAATGTACTCTGTTGATCAAGCTTTATTTCATGAGCTTATTAGATGGAAATCAAACCAGGATGCAATCCCCTTTTGACAAACTAGTCTGGTCTTTCAATTTTCTAATGTGTTGCTTCAACAATTCACACGTTCATTAACTCAGGAACTGACTAAACTACGTGCTTGTGAGCAAGAGAATTGCCTGGCCGAGGGTGAGGGTGCTCGTCCTTCCTTTGCATCATGCTGCAGGTGTCCCCTCCATCACCCTAGGAAGCAAGGAGCCTCAGCAGCCTGGCTTCTGCTGGATCTGCTGCCAAAGGCTTTTGGGGTTGGCCAGTGTATTCCTGCCTCCCAGATCAGAAGCCCAGCCTACACCTCTGCTGTGGCTTGTTGCAGCTCATTGCGAAGACTTTCAGGCTCATCAGAAGCTGCCAAGCAGTGACTCCTGCAAGGCTGCAGGCACAGCAGCCCTGGTCTCTTTCTGGCCTCGACAGCAGCGCAGGCGCTGCTCTTCCTGCAGCCACGGGCGCTCCCACCAGCTCAGGCCGGGTCTTAAACTGCCAGCATGAGCTTCCCATCCCAGCAGGAGCTGCTCTTTCCTGGGTGTCCTATAAAAGGGTAAAAATGGGGAGGATCAGGTCCTCCCACCCCAACAGCAGTGTCTGGAAGGATGTGAAGGGAAATAGTCACTCAGAGCATGTGATGAGGAAAGGAAGGTGACGCCCCAGTGCCAAACCAGCACCACTCCAGTTGCTGGCACACAGTTACACACAGACATATACACAGAATATAGAGTCATAATCACTCAATAGTAACAATCCTATTCTTTGATATGATTGCATTCTTATGCAGAATTAAATTTTTTAATCTCATTTTGAGGCACCTTTCCAATGCTGATAACAGAAGGGGACCCAGAACAAGTTTTTGTGCACAAGAACTGAAAAAGAAGCTTTGTAGAAACGTCATCCTTGTTAACTGAGTTTATTAAAGCTCAAAATTTTCATGCCCTTTTTAATAAAACTGTAGTATGATACTCATTAAAAAAAACATACTACAGGCATGATTTGAAGGATGTAAGTGTTGCTATGCATCACTCTCCTGTCGTATAGGAAATGTCTTATAGCAAAGGGCCACAATGTCACCAGTTTTTTCTATGTGCTGCAAGAGAAACAAAAGCAAAAATCAGCAAAAGGAATCAGCTGAAATGTGGATCAGTTTTCATCTGTGTGCAGAGCTGTGCCATACAGTGTAGAAATCTAATGTGGTGAAACAGAAGCGCAAACTAAATGGGGAGAGTCTGAAATAACTGAGCAGCTACTCAGGAAACAGCCACCTAAACTGTGAAGCTGTGATCATGCCTGTGAGGACACCACCTTTCCTGTTTTGGGGTGGGGGTTGGGTTTTTTTGTTTTGCTTTGGGATTTTTTATATTTTATCAACTGTTTTCTCTTAGAAGAGTAGAAACATATAAGGCACAGAAATAACACTGAGGTATTTTACATCTATAGAGGATTTTGACATTACAGAGGTTTCTCTGACAACTTTGCAAAGCAGGAATGACTTGGGCAGCTTGCAATGACATTTTCAACCTGAACAGTTCTATGAATCTATGCAGTCAGAGCATGCCCCTTACTTAGAGCAAGAGTGGAAGCAGGAGCTTCTGCCTTTCAATGCCTGTCACAGATGGAATGGAGAGCACATGGCTTCTGCCCTGCCAGCACAGGGGTAGCAGCACTCTGATGAGTTCTCCTCTAAGGGCTGGTGCTTTCCCCTTGCCCCTGCCAGCAGAAAAAGTTGCTACCAAATGCAGTACACTTGCCCCAGTGAACGGGAGCACAATCTTCAGTTCCCATTAGCTCTAAGGTCAGAAATTTCTTAGCATGGGATTTGTATCTGTGTCTTAAAGAGAGGAGCCAACTAGGAATTTGGAAATCATGGTTTTGATGGTATTGATGCTTTTTCTGCCCTCTCCCCCATCATAGATAGGTCCTCTTTCTCCCAAAAGAGTTGTTTTGTTCTCTGAGAACAAGAAAGAAGAAGCTGACCTACAGAAATTAAAAGTCATAAATTCCTGTATCCTTGGTAGACCCATGAGAAAGTCATTTTGTGTTGCAATGTCATAGAAAACATTTCCCTGCTTCTGATACTACTGCAAGGGAGTGTGAGGTGATGGTTTGCTCTACATCTGGCCGTGCTGGTGGGCTCCTCAGCATGCTTACAGGAGCTGAGGTTTTGCATGGTGAGAGGAAAAAAGTGCAGCTGCTGCTGCCAGGAGGATTTATTTTCTCTGTCATGTAGCTGCCAGTAGCAGTACTCCCTTGCAGTGCCACACCTCCATGGTGACTCTTACTTGAGAAATGAGCACATCAATTTCCTATTGCTGTCAAGGAAGGCGATTAAACATGGCTCTGAGAGCTGGGAAATAGAGATACAATGACAGTGGCACTTAGCACTGATGTCTCTGCCACTGAGCATAACCAGAGTTTGCAAAGTAGCAGCACTCCCGGCTTCAAGAGGTCTCCAGGACAGAGCTGAACTGCTCTGCCTGAAGTGAAGCAGGCAGTTTTGCAGAAGTGCCAGCTTGCAAAGTGCTATATAGACAAGGGCAGTTCCTCAGTCTGTGTTTAAAACCTTCCAGCTGAGTGGCAAAATTCTTCTTCAGTGTCTGATGGGACCAAGAAGGGGCATTTCTTGGCATCATCCTGCAGCAAGAAATGTGGTAAGATTACATGGGCGAGTTGGTCCAGCTCTCAGACACCCCAGGGACCCCAGGGAAGTCATGCATCTCCTGAGGCAATGGTCCAGGAATGGCACTGCCCCTGACAGAGCCTTTGAAGGCAAAGTCACACGCTGCAGCAGCCGTGCTGGACCTGTCAAGAAGGCCACGAGCCCAGTGCTCTCAGACCAGTTCACATCCTGGCCGTGTTCCCCCCCTGCTTCTCATGCTCCTCCTCGCCCGCAGAGCGAGGGAAACTGAAATGTCCTTGACTTGGGGAAAGCACTGTTCAGCAACTACATAACATCAGTGTGTTATCAACCTTATTCTCACACCGAGTGCGAACACATGGCACTGGACCAGCTGCTAGGAAGGCAGTTAACGCTATCCCAGCCAGAACCAGGACAAGGATTAGGGTTAGGGCTGGGAGAGAAAGAGAGTGGTAAACTCTCACCAGAATGGGGCTGCAAAAGAGCTGCCGAAGGAAGAGGGAGGCTGTAGAAAGTCAGTGTAACAACTGGTGGAGAGTGTAGGCACAGGACACTGCCTGTTCAGCTGCAATGACACCAAACAGGTATTTCAAGCACTGCAGCCACTAAACAGAATATGATTTTCTCCCCTTCTCTCTCAGTCTTCCCCAGTTTCAGCTTCAGTTTTTCCTTTCACTTGAGAGCATGTGCAGTGCATGCCCCTATTTCTGTCCCTGTATCACAATAGGAAAAGGGAGAAGGAGGCAGAGGAATCCTTGCTGCCCTCCATGAGGGGAGTGGGTTGAGGTAACTTCCATGATCTTGGCTCTGTTGTGCAGATCTTGGCATGGAGCACACCTGTAGCCACACTGAGCATTAAAGGCATTGCTTTTTATGACCATGACAAAAAGCTAAGGTCTTCGAAGGGTAACTGTCAGCCCCCCTGAATTAGGCCTCATGGATAAAGCTCCTGACTCTGCCACAAGCTTGCCAGTTGTTCTCTAAGACTGGCATCTCTTCATGACTGGCACATGAATGCTCAGTGTATCAGACAGAAAGACTTATGAAAGTTTTATTAATGAAGACTTACTCTCTCAATATTATTTTATTTTCCCCAGCAGTTCTTAGAGATGGAGACAAAAAGATCTCAGTTAAGCAAATGCAGAAAATGGCCTTGGGAGAGGCTACACCTGCCATCTTTGCTGATGCAGACTTCACTGAAGTGCAAAAAGCTTTGGGAGTGAGGCACTCCATGCTTGCCACAGAAATGAACACTTATTCTCTTCCCTTTTCAGAACGCTTTATTAGAGGGGAAGTGCATTTGCCTTCATGATGACCCCACTGCCCAGCTTCATGAGCTTCCTCTAAAGTCATAATCTCTGGTTTCCTATAAAAAATAATTTTTCTTTTCATTATTATTTTAGCGCAGTCTTATTGTTACATATGACTGCATTCTGACATTCCATTTGGAACCCAAAGTGACTTGGTGTTGCATGGGTCCAGGTCTTGCTCTAATCCCCAGCAATATCCCTTCTTTCCACCTGGATGTGTAGTGAGAGGGGCCTCACAGGGCAGATGAGTCCCAGTGACTGCAACATATTTATGGTTTTCTTTAACAGCTCTAGGGGCCTTCTTATGTTGTGGAGTCCATTTCCAGGCTGCACTTTTCTTTAGTAAATTTTGCAGTAGTCAGATTATTATACTTAATCCTGGAATATATCCCCTGGAAATCCTGAAATCCCTAGCACAGCACGTAACTAATTTCTTGTTCTGGGACTGGGATAACTTTTGGATTTCCTGTAGCATCTGTTTTTCTCCCACCTGTCCATCTGACTCCCCAAAAGATGAATTTGTGACTGGGCCATTGCTCCTGTTCTGCTGGTATCTCTACCCCAGCTGACTGTCACAGATGTCCATAGCCTTTACAGGTTTTGTGAACCAGCCTCCTCCTCCACCACTGATGCACTGCCTCACAGTGACCTCTTGTGGAAATTTTAACTTTTCCAGCTCTTCAGGCAATGTAGCTTGAGCTACACGTATATTAGGATCACAGTTTAAACTTTGGAATAAAGTAAATGTATAGTGAAGTCCCTGCCAGATGAAAGCAAACCTTATCTGATTTGCCCCTGGTGCTGGGGTCATGAAAAACATTTCTTTCACGTGGATAGTTGCCATCCATGATGAAGAGGGCTGACTGTATCAGTATCCCAGCCATACTGGGAACAGATGCAGTGAGTGGTTTAGCAGCAGCTGTCAGGTCTCCATAATCTGCTGTTAGCTGCTCCTTGCCTTGTGGGGGCCTAAGAGACAACATCCCTAAAACCCTCTGCCTTGGTCATCACTTTTTAGTTGTACTGTGTCACCACCATCCCTGGATGTGGATCCCAGAGGGTTATTATGATGTGAGAAGCTCAGCTAATTGATGTAAAACAGGTGTTGTCTGACACAATTTAACTGACTTAGAGTTTGCTCTTCGTCTAAGTACGTTTTCCACAACCACTTATCTATTTCCCCACTTTCCTTTCTCCTTTTCACACAGAGACAGCCTGGCTCTTTTGCTTTTCCATTACCTTTATTTCAGTTGAGGTTCTCCTCTGGTTTTTGCTATTTACGGTATATACAGGGTGTATCTGCCTCTGCCAGCCTTGGGACTTGGTGCCTTTGAGTGCTCTGCAGCCTGCTGCAGCCCAGGGCTGCCCAAGTCTCTTCTGCCCCATTCTTTGGCTTTGCAGTGCAGCCCAGGGCTGCCCAAGTCTCTTCTGCTCCGTTCTTTGGCTTTGCAGTGCAGCCCAGAGCTGCCCAAGTCTCTTCTGCTCCGTTCTTTGGCTTTGCAGTGCAGCCCAGGGCTGCCCAAGTCTCTTCTGCTCCATTCTTTGGCTTTGCAGTGCAGCCCAGAGCTGCCCAAGTCTCTTCTGCTCCGTTCTTTGGCTTTGCAGTGCAGCCCAGGGCTGCCCAAGTCTCTTCTGCTCCGTTCTTTGGCTTTGCAGTGCAGCCCAGGGCTGCCCAAGTCTCTTCTGCTCTGTTCTTTGGCTTTGCAGTGCAGCCCAGAGCTGCCCAAGTCTCTTCTGCTCCGTTCTTTGGCTTTGCAGTGCAGCCCTTCTGCTCCATTCTTTGGCTTTGCAGTGCAGCCCAGGGCTGCCCAAGTCTCTTCTGCTCCATTCTTTGGCTTTGCAGTGCAGCCCAGAGCTGCCCAAGTCTCTTCTGCTCCGTTCTTTGGCTTTGCAGTGCAGCCCAGGGCTGCCCAAGTCTCTTCTGCTCCGTTCTTTGGCTTTGCAGTGCAGCCCAGGGCTGCCCAAGTCTCTTCTGCTCTGTTCTTTGGCTTTGCAGTGCAGCCCAGAGCTGCCCAAGTCTCTTCTGCTCTGTTCTTTGGCTTTGCAGTGCAGCCCAGAGCTGCCCAAGTCTCTTCTGCTCCGTTCTTTGGCTTTGCAGTGCCGCCCCTGGGCATGGGGATGCTGCCAGGGGGATGCCCTTCGGGGTGCACAGTGGCTGCCCCTGCGGAGTCATGGCCATAGCTTTATAAGTGCTTATTCTAGCACTTTCCCAGTCCCATGGCACCAAATACAGCAGCGATCCAGAACTGAACCTGCATTTTCCCTTCAGAGCTCACTAAAGCAGCTCATTGTTTCACACGTGTGTTTTGTGCACATACATCACTAATGCAAGCCAGTGCTCTGTCCTGCTTTCCTCTCTTTAACAGCTGCCAGGGCAGGATGGAATTTCAGCTAACAGGGAAGACAACAGCTAGAAGCTACCGCCTTTGCCACATCAATTTCTCCACCTTTGGGGGTGTTTTACGAAGCAGGAGATACCGTGCTACACACATTTAAGGTGCAGCCTGGGTCGATTTTTCCTCCTTTTGTTTTCATTTTGTGCGAAGTCCCAGCCGAGCCTCCTTGCGGCCGAGCATCCAGCGGCGGTGAGCGGAGACAGCGCTAGATGGTGCAGTCACACCAGCGCAAACCTCCGCAAGGACAGCCCCGGAGCCCAGCCCCAGCCCCGGCACTGCAGCGCCAAAGGAAGGGGCAGAGGGGATCCCGGGCAGCCCTGTCCCGCAGTGAGCTTGTCCCGGCAGCCCTGTCCCGCAATGGGCTTGTCCCGGGCAGCCCTGTCCCGCAATGAGCTTGTCCCGGGCAGCCCTGTCCCGCAATGAGCTTGTCCCGGGCAGCCCTGTCCCGCAATGGGCTTGTCCCGGCAGGCCTGTCCCGCAGTGGGCTTGTCCCGGGCAGCCCTGTCCCGCAGTGAGCTTGTCCCGGCAGCCCTGTCCCGCAGTGAGCTTGTCCCGGCGAGCAGAGCCCTTTGCACGGCGAGCTGCAGAGCTCCCCAAGGCACCGAGTCCCGAGGCTGGCAGGGACATGTCCGCCAGGGAACATATGCCTCGAGAGGATGCTTTGAGGCCTGTCCGCGGCGGCAGCAGCGCTGCCAGGAGGGACCCACGAGCTGATAAGCAGGTGGCAGAGGAATTTCAGCTCGGCGGAAACCCCGGCACTTCCCTGCACACCGTGTTCCAGCTGCGCCAGGGAAGCGCAAGGCCAAAGGGAAGCAATTGTTTGAGCTTCAGGTCAGCTGCTGAAGTTCCCTGTCCCCAGGCCCAGAGAGGGGACAGAGCCTGAGCATGTCCTGCCAGAGGAGGGTGCAGGAATGCACCCACATGTGTGTGCACACACGAAGTACACAAATGTCCAGCTGCTCCTCCAGCCCAGAGCGCTGCCTTAGGAAGGGCTGAAAAATATTAATTCTCCAAGCATGAGAAGTACTACTCCCTCTGTTTAGTCTTCCTTCTCTCTGCTTAAAAGCCAGAGTGTCTTCTCACTAAGGGGAACTCTGTTCTCATCATTTGGTTGCCTTTTGAGATCACAACAGAATTAGAAATAGCTGTACATTTTTCCCGGCAACATTAAAACCTCAGCACTGCTCGCTTCGAAGTCTATTTTAGGCTCTTCTAGGCTGAGGAATCATTAATATTTCAGTCCAGCCCATTTAAAATTCAAACATAACCTTCTAAACTTTGGTCTGTGTGCTATATTTAGAGTAGGATCCGGGTAGAGGGTTTGGGTGTCTCCCTTAAGAAAATAGGTAATGAGCAAGAAAATCGAGCTTTACACTTCAAAGATCAATATTAGTTAACCATACACTTTAATGTTTCTTGTTTTTAGCAAATTTTTAAAAGCTGTCTTACCTGCCTTTCCTCTTGCAGAAAGAAAAACACTAGTTTCACACTATCTTTGGTTCATTGCTAAGTGTTATTTTAAAGCTATGACCTTATCTTTAAAGTGAAGATACTCTTACTTCAAATGTTCATATATAGGGATGAACATATTCTTTAAAGAGCACTTCATCTCTTGGCCATATTACCTGCATTCCTGCAAACAGGTCACAAATTCCTGTTCAATAAAAGCACTCATTGCTCTTCAACTCATTGAAATCTTTTTCTGGTTTTGCAGATTGTGAAGTCTCTCTGATTTTTTTCCTAATGCCAAGTTTGTCATAATGAACATTCTGTTTCCAGTAGCAGCAATCTTACATCACTTGATGCATGTTGCTCTTGCAGTCCTCCAGCTGTGCTCTTCTGCTTCCCTGCTTGTTGTCAGTGCCACCCACCACTACTCTCCTGCTTGTTTTACTTTGCCTCTCAATGGGGAAAATTAATCAATACTGTCCCGGTTAGAGACAAATTCAGTGGAGAATATACCCTGATAGAAAGCAGGTTGTAGTTACCCCTTCCCCAGCAGGCTCAGGAAAGAAATATTTCCTCGGAGGAAAGTGAAGAGGAAAAAAACCCTATTTATTTAACAAACACTCAAGAAAAGAATAATAGTGCTAAATAATAAAATCTCTCGCTGTGGAGAGAAACCTGGAAGAGTTTTAAAGCCCTTCTGGGTGTGGTCTCTCTCCTCCCCGGAGCTGGGTGGGCATGGGGGACCCCTCTGCAGGCTGGTGGAAGGTCTGCCACTGAGGTTTCCATACTCTGGTGCTCTGAACAAGTCCAGAAGAGAAGAAGAAGAAGAAGACACCAAAGTGTCAGGAAAACTCCTTTTGAAGAAAACAGAGCCGAGAGCTGTCTGGAAAGCAAGGAAGGAGCTTCCTCCCCTCTTTGCCACAGCAGCTCTGACTGCCCACAGCAGAGGAACAACAGAGAGGAGCAGAGACTTCGAAGCACAGAACTGCTTTGAAAAAAGTTCCTCTGGCTGTTTTTTTTTCCTTCTCTCCCCTCTCGGGCTCAGTTTAAAGACACAGAAAGGCACAAGATTCATTTTGTGGGCATAGGGCAGACAATATGGGATACACCATAAAGCCACTCCAAGACAAATACCTTTCATAGTTTACAATTCAAAATTAAAGGAATATTTTTTCAGTGATATGCCAAGGTTCCTGGTTTCTATGGTATAATATAGAAGTAGAGCAGGTTGGTTTTTCATAGCACATCATCACTGTGCTCCTGTACATTAGTCAAAACTAAAGATAGTATCTTGAGGAGTTTTAGGCAAAATCATCTCTACAGCTTAGATTGTAAGATTTGATGCTACACAAGTGATACAAGCTCTCAATAGAAAAAACAAAAGGTGATGCCTCTTCTATTGGAAAAATAAATAAGTAATAACAGTAACATCCAGAGCCTTGAGACACATCAAGGAATATTTACAGAAAGAAGTATTATATCCGTTCTCTTCATGAGCAACTATTGGCTACGAGTGAAAGAAAACTAAATAGAAATTTCAACATAGTCAATACATTGCCATGATTAATATGAGCCCACAAGGAATATGAGCCTGCTTCTACTGACTGGTGCCAATAATGGCTCAAGAGGTTTGTCTATTTGTCTGGGTTCTTTAAATTAAATATGCTTTTCTATGAGGAACTGTAGGCAATATGCCCAGCCTTTGCCACATCATTCATACAGGTTGCAGGTTCCCCCCTTGCATCTGCGAGGTATTAACTGGCTCTATGTGGGAAGGAGAGAGGATGTATGAGCTGGAATCCAATTGCAGGATCAAGACAGATTATGCAAAAATCCAATAAAAGCATTTCCCCAGCAGGGAGACCTGTGCCAAAGAAAATAATGCTATTTTCAAGATTATTCAGCAAACATTCTAGTTTAGAAGAGTTCATGTCAGCTCCGGAATAATGGGCAGGTCACATTTGCCCTTGTAATTCTTAATCATGCTCATGAAATGATAGTGAAAACATCATCTGGGTGATTAAAGAAACCCAAATGTAATTGGGCTAAGAAAAGCTTCCTCTGAATAAATAATGTTATTACCTTGCTCATCTTCACCAAGCAGACTGCTTGGAGCTGTAAGTAACCCCTCAGCCTCCTCTGTATTTGCCAGTCAGACTTGAAAACTTTACTCATTTTTGGCCCTGGGCATGCACTACCCTCAAATACTGGCTGAGCATCACCTCTCTCTGTCTTTTTGCTACCCTCCTGGCTACCCCGGAATGGTGAAAGGGAGGCATGTTAATACAGGCAGCTGTGTGTCAGGGCTTTGCTTCATACAGCTGCTTTTATGGGAAGTGACAGGCACCACTGCCTGGCATGCAGCCTCTAGGACTGCCTCATTAAAATCTCACAGAAATTCATTTTAAAACTCACAAGGAACCTGCTTACAAAGCAGAGAGGTGGCTCAGACAGGGGAGAGGAGGCCATAGCACTGCAAGGCTGAGGGGACACAGACCTCCCCAGGGGAACAGTTGCACCGGGGAGAAGGCAGGGATTGCTGCCCGGCTGCTTCCTGAAGGCTTCCTGGGATGTCTGCCTTCCAGGACAGCAACTGGCTTACAAATGCCTTGCAGTTTTCCACAATTCCCTCTTGTCTAGCTGCTTAGAGAAAAGGCATCATGTTGCTTATCCTTCCTAGTCTGGTTCCGTTGTGGGAGGGACAGGGTGAAGCTGACAGAGAGACCATCCCCAGGGCATGCTCCTGTGGCAGATCAGACTTCTGCTTCCCTCATTTCATCCTATTATCACTCCTTGCCCTGCCCATTGCAAGGGAGTTGGAACCAGATGATCTTTAAGGTCCCATCCAACCTAAATCATTCTATGATTATATGCAGCCTTTTCAAGCTCTGGAAGTGGATGCCATTTTCAAGGGGGAATAGGAGATGCTTCCTAAAACGGTTCTTCCTATTTTAAGGAGTTGATAGCATTTTTTCAAGAGGATGTTGAAACAGAACAGACACGTACCTTTACTAGACTCCTATTTTTAATTCTTACTTTTATAAAGACTACATGTAGTGCCCAGCTAGAGATGACATAAGCCCTGTATCAGGTGCTAGCATTACGGAGGCAGTTTCCACCTTGTTAGGAGTATCTCAAAATGTTCACAGAGCTGTTACCCTCCTTTATCACATCATTCACCCCCTCACAAAATCAGGACTCCAAACCCTATGCTGCCAATTCCACCGGCCTTCTGCTCCACATTGCTCTTCATTCCAAGCCCCATCCTTCCTTGCAAGACCATCAGCCTCCTCAGGCCTGCTCCCTTCCCATGTGGCAGCTGTGAATGACAAACATCCAGCGTTCAGCATCCAAGCATGGAACATCTCAGGAATCCTCTCTGCGTTTGGCAAGCCTCCTGCCCATCCCCAAGCACTTGCTGTATCCAAGCTGTGCAGGTTCCTCAGCGAGCACAGCTGCCTCCCATATGCTCTGGATTGCATGGGAAAGCCAGACCCGCTTCCATAGCTTGAGCTAACAGGCAGGATACTTGAGCTACTGCCAATAAAACAGCCCTACAAGAGGAAACAGCAAACCTCCTTGGGATGCAAGAGGCTTGGACTCCAATCCCTAATTAGATGCCTGTTCAGGGATTTCACTGACCACTACAAATGCACAAATCTTGCACAAGGGCCAGCAGAGGCTGTGTACACCTTGAGCTCAGTGTCTCCTGGGAGATGCTGGTTCTATTTGTCCCTCCAGACGCCTGAGCTGGACAGTGAGATCAGCCCCTGCAGTGTGAGCCCCCTGACACCATGCCAAAGCAGGAAGAGGGACAAGCAGCCTGTGCTGTTCCAATATCCCTGCTGCAAGCAGCTAAGTATAATAGTACTTACTTAATACAGCTAAGTATTTGCAGGTACTGGATTTAGCATTTTAGCTGAGGATGGGAAGGCACCAATTATTGCAAAACTAGTTCAGGTGTGGATCTCTATCTTGAGATACAAACACTGCTAGTCATCCTCAGCCACAGAACATAACCAGCTGGAAAAATTTCATGTCTGAAGTCCAAGGTCTGCCAACACAAAGAAGCAGCAGACCCAAATTTTTTGGTGCCATGAGTACACCCTCCCTAAGCAGAAGTGGGGGAGCCAAGAAGATACCAGTAATGGGCCTAAGACCCTTCATCTTAGGACAAGTCTATGACAAAGGCTGTGGACATCTATGTTGTTGCTGTGTTGGAGTTTTCTATACTTCAGTCACACCAGCAAGGCATATGATTTACTAATTTTTCATCCTGGCTCACAGAATATTGTTATCTATCCTGAATTTAATGAAGGCATTTCAGTGTTTTGGAGTACCTTATTCTTACTACTTCTTCTGAAGTATGCATACTTTACTGAAACTTAGAGCCAAATCATACTTTAATTCTGTAATTAGCTTCTTTAATTCACATCAAAATCTCAACATCAGTCAACAACAAATGAATTCTCAGGAGCAAACCTAACCCCTGAAGATAAAGCAGCCATCAGAAAATAATTTATACTAAGCAAGCTGAAAAAAAACCCACCACGCACACAGGTTAGAACAAATTTGTAGTTGCACTTTATTTAGTCAATGAAAATCTACCTTAAAAACACAAAATCAAATTTGGTAACCCAATACATTGGATTAGAGAAAGCTTCAAGCTTTTAAGCACAAGCCAGAAGTCACAGTCTCAAAGGAGAGTTTCAGAGGCCAAAGCAATACACTGGAACAAAGTAGTATCGTTTTGTGGAGACATGCTCCCTGCACCATTAGCGTGGTTTTGGGTGCAGCAGGTTTTTTTAGCTGTCAGTTATAAAAAGAAGCTTTTGGTTTTGTTTTATAGTTATGGTTGTTGCATTGCTTACCTAGGCCCTGGATTAATGGAGAAAACAGGCAAGTTAAAAGCCCTTGCCTGCCCAATTACTACCAACAGACAATTTACATTGTGGTAAAGCTAGCTTTATTTAAATGAGGTTCAGACAAGTAACTTTACATATTATTAACAGCTTTGGAGCTACAAACGTAAGAATCAGGATTACATTGGTCATGCTTTTGTTATTTTGTTTTACCTGCTGCAGTTATTGCAATATGGCTTAAGGTACATAGGTATACAGTTTGTACAAATTCAGCCAAGTTTGCACTTGTGAGGTGTTATTAAGAGCATCATTACCTTGCAAGCCAACCTAAACGTGTGGAAATCGACCGAGGTTTTTGGAATTGCCCAAAGCTAAGGGGGAAAGGTGTTGCTAATGTTGGACAGAGATAGACTGGATTGTTTGAAACCACATTGTTTGGCTTTAAATATTTATATAATTTGCTCTGAGGTAAGGAAATATCTTTTGATGCTTCCACGCAGGGCAGCACCAGATGGTGCAGTCACACCAGTGCAATCAGTCACATCGCTTGCTGTGACATCTCCTCGCGCAGCCCCGAGGAGAGGCCAGCGCCTGCCGTAACAAGAGCATTTGTACACTAAAGTTGATTTTAAAATAAATTACTATACAGGTATGAGAGTGAGCTATTGTTCAACTTGATGGGCATTGGTTTCACCACGTGCGATCTGTAACCTTCACTTTAGAAATCAGAGCTGAAAGTACTGACTTGTACCCCTTGTTTGATTTTAATGTAAACAACAAAGGAGAGGATTAATTCCTGTTGGGGACAGACATCCCAGGACTCTGTCTTGGGACTTCTAAGCATCTTTGTATCACCCTGCTCATTCTAGTGTCAGCTGTTGTTAGTCCAATCCGCCTTTCATGAAGGTTTTTAAGACCTCAGTACCACAAAGATCTCATCAGCTTTTTGCAATTCAAGGCAAGAACTCATTACCTAAGTCCTTTTCCTCTTTCCTACTCCTGTCTCAGAAAAGACAGAATTGTCAGGAGTGGGGAGAATTTCAGAAAATGGTGTGGTGGAAAAACAGTTCAGGCAGGGGTTGGGAAAGGAGGAAGTGTGTATGCAGGAAAGATGTCAGACAATATAGGGCAGGGAAAAGCTTTGGGTTGGATGGGGCAGTGACCAGTAATTATTAGAGCTTGGAATAAGAGGGGCAAGATACAAAGGCAGTGGCACAAGAACAAGGTGACAGTAAAATGGTTTTTGGAGGATTCTCAGAGGGGGCTGCAAGTAGAAGTGAGCAGTGGGTCTGGTCAGGGCTCTCCTTTTGTCATTAAAAAGATCACTGGTCTACATTAAAATCAGAACTGGGTTTAAGACATACATATAAATATTCAAAGCAAGACAGCCAAATTTTATGAGAGATTTTACAGGGGTAAAAACCTGGAACAATAAATAGGAAACTACATGTTACCAATTTCCGCTCCAATAGTATCAATTTCCTCTCCAGGCTACTCTACAATATTCATTTAAGGGAATGCCTAAACAGGACAGAAGTATCATTGCTCTACATTAAAATCAGAACTGGGTTTAAGACATACATATAAATATTCAATACATTACAGTCCAGTCCTGAGACCTGAAGTCTGAACAACAGATGAAGGGTATTTTCCATCTTCTTTCAAGCTACACTGTAGAAATAATTTCTGACTACATCAGGCTTGCACAAATACAACTGAAAGATGGACAGAGATACCTGAATAGGACTGAAAGGCAGCAAACTCGAGCACCTTGCTCAACAATTTGTGCGTGATCCAGTTCCTGCTGTTTGACAGACATATCCAGAAGTCTCATGTGCTCTCATCAGTCAGCCCTCCTCTTCCCCCTCACACACAAGCTGAGCAGCACCTACAGCCACTCACAGGTCAGATCAAGGCAGCTAGGAAAGATGTGAGGGGTAAGGGAGATTGCAGAAAGAAGGGAGCAGGGTTCAGGGACAAGTGAAGTGATTCAAGGAGATTGGACAGACAGGACACACATTAAATGAGGGGACAGTAATAACCGTGGCAAAAATTCTATTGGTCTGCCCAGTCACTCAGTGGTGCATCTCCAGTCTTAATGCATTATTTTGGGCAGAGACAATGAATGACCTTTGAATGGAACACGGGTATGGGTACAGCCAATATTAAAGGTATTGTTTTTTTAACAAAAATGGCAAGGTGAGGTCTTCAAAAGAACAGATGTTAACATCCAAGAATAAAGGGTAGTGAATAAAGCTCCTGGTTCTGTGGCAGGATTGTCAGTTGTTCTCTAGGACTCGCACCTCTCCAAATGCCACATGGATGCTTAGCACATCTGAAAGAAAGATGACAATAAAAAACCTCAGTAATAACAACTTACTTTCTCAAGAGTATCTTTTCTCAAGCAGTTCCCAGAGATAAAGGTCTTATGACTTTGCAAAGCAAGTGCAGTATCTATCCTAGGGAGAGATTATACTTATAATTTCTGATTCCAATTCCTCTGAAGTGCAAAGAGCTTTGTATGTGAGGCACTCCAGGTTTCCCACAGAAGGCAATACTCACACCCTTTAGGATTTTAAAAAGAGCTTTGTTAGAGAGTACGTTTTCGTATTAAATCCCATACATTAAATGTGTCATATGAGTTCCTATCTAGGAAAACTGGAAAGTACATTTCTACCTCCCAGAAATATCACACCAAAATACAGGCCAAGTGCAAGGCCACTGAAGTGAGGGTAGCCCTTCAGCAAAATAATTAAAAAAAAAACCCCAAAACCAAACCTCCATACCACATTAGAGAGAACAGCTTAGAGATCCTCAGAACTATCTTAGAAAAAGAAATAAATGACTGGCTAAAAATGCTACTTACATTCAAGGCGTCAGAGCCACTGAGTTCTGACTTTGTCTTTCACAAGATGTTCCTTCTTGGCAACTGTCATCCTCCCACATTTGTGTTTTCCCATCCTCCACTGGTGGGTGATATGGTTGCTCTTCACTTTCTCTGCACATTTGCTGTCCTGTATGGTGGTCTGAGGTTTCCATAATGTACCCAACCTCTTTTTCTCTTAATTTTGGTGAGTGTATGTCTAGGGTGTCTTTGGTTGAATCTTCTGAAGCACTTAGTTCTAGTGTTGGTTTCTGAAGCCTCAAACTTCCCCTTGAAATGTCTTCAGGGCTTGTCATGACTGTTAAAGAATTCTGACTTTGTCCATCTTCCAGCATCTCAGAAGTTAAAAGCATGTCCTCTGTTTTTCCCACAGCAGACTCAGTTAAGGTAGCAGTTTTCACTATTCCTGGTTGCTTGAGCTCTTGTTCTTTACTTCTTATTTCTTCCTCTTCTATTGGAAGCTGTTGATCTACCTGCATTCTTCCCAGAAGTTCAGGTACAATCGTATCTGATGGACTTTTCCCTATGGACTTAATGCTCTGCTCTGACTCAAGGGCAGCAGGCTCTTCTGTTTCTGCAAGTTTGTCAACAGCTGACTGGATGGCATTCAATACAATTTTTGTACTCTGAGACTCTATAATCACAGATTGAACAACATGCTTCTGAAATTCTGGATGGCTGGGAGACAGACTGTGACTGGAAGGAATACCATTGTGTTCGGCTTGCCCAGTGCTCAGGGACTTCTCTCCCTCCTCTGACACTCCATTCATGGAAGCACAAGTTACTCTAGGCTTTAGTGCTTCCACACTACTGAGCTCTGCAGTCCCACAGCCTGAACAGTCGATAGTAGGAACGTGGACCTCTTCAGAAGCCATTTGCTCTGGTGTGGTTGCCAAGGGCTGTAGAGTTTTGGCTGTCGTGTCTGCGCGTGTTGCAGTTTCTGCCACGACATGCTCTCTGCCTGCTGCAGCTGCTAGAGCCACAGGTGTTTTCAGAGCTCCCACACTTTCAGCCTCTGGGGAGGCTGAGTCAGAGCCTTCCTCTTGCTGGACAGCAGTTGAACAATCATCATGTCTCACAGCTTCCCGTTTTCCACATTCAAATACTTCTTTAGCTCCTTCCATCAATTGCTCGTTTTTCTCGTCTTCTTTCTGGAAGCCTTGACAGTTCAAGGTTTCTAGAAGTTCTTGTTTTCCCATAGTCTCTTCTCCAGCCAAGCTGCTGGGTGTTTCACATTTCTCAGGACATATATCAGCGATAGCAGCACTTCCATTTTCAACAATCTCTGGGCATGTTGATGCTAAATTAGATGCCCCATCTGCCTCAATCTGCATGGGAGCCTCAGCAACACTGGAAGTGCTTTCCAGCTGTGATCCAGATTTGAGCACAGCACCTTCCACTTTGCCACCTTTGCTTTCATCACTCTTGGAAGGGGTTTCAGGTGTTTTGCATTGCGGCTCCAGGATGGGCACAGAGTCTACAGCTGCTTCTGAACCAACTGTTTTTGAAGGAAGGGCCAAGATTTTTCCCTTGCTCTGCAGTGGAACCTCAGGAACAGTGATTTCTGTGCTGTTTACTCCATTGAGCACATCATCATCTTCCTCTCTCAAGGCAGGTGTCCTGACAGGAACTCCTTTAGTACAAACTGGCTGTTCTGAGTCAGGAATTCCATCTTGGTTTTCATTTTTAGCAGAGCCCACAGTGACAACTGCTTCTGAGCACTCTGGTCCCACAATGAGAGTTCTGTCCTCTCCTTCAAGCTGCACAGGCTCTTCAGCTCTAAGTCCCAAGCATGAGATTTCATCCTCTGTCTTGTCTTGAACCTGTGGAGAATTGCAAGAGATCCATGAAAAAGGGTATAAGCAGGAAGTGACAGCAATGTTCTAGGTGAAAATCTGCAACACCCAAAAGGACAAGAGTTAATGGGAAGAGCATAAGGTGATGACACGGAGATTATTGGCTCACCCAGATCCCAGCCTGTGTTGTTTCTGAGGACATGTACTTCATTAAACAAAGGGCAGCCTTAAAATTAAAGGCACAGCTGGCAGTACTTGAAACAAAGACGAAACCAGGAAGGTGAGGAGGAAGGGAAGAAGGTAGGAATGTGCCAGCCACAGTAACTGCAGCATTTAAAGCTGGAGATAGTGGTGTTGTTTCCTGTCCTCCCTTTACAGCTTCACCTATGTTTCTGCCTACAGCTGAAGACACCACGCACAGTGTATGGTGTCACATGGATCATGTCTGTATCTCAGGTGTTCAGTTACTCTCTGCAGTGCAGGAGTCCTAATAGCAATAGTTTCAGTACCTCTGATCCATGGATCCATGCACACCATCTCTTACTCCCTTTCTGTAGGCATCCACCCCACCCTGCACACAAGCTTCAGGGCCTGCTGCTTCTAGACATCTGTGTGTCTTTCACTGGAAATAAACTTCAGTTGTCTCAGGCAGCACAAGGAAGGTCCTTGACAGTAATATACCCACAGCCTGGTTCTAAACTAGGTATAGTACCTAACACTTGCTGACTTTTTCTTTGAAAAATCAATCTTTGTGTTATATGCAAAGATGAAAAAACAGAGGAGGCAGATGTGTTGTGTTA
This sequence comes from Erpornis zantholeuca, assembly GCA_013400515.1. Taxonomy (NCBI): domain Eukaryota; kingdom Metazoa; phylum Chordata; class Aves; order Passeriformes; family Timaliidae; genus Erpornis; species Erpornis zantholeuca. The sequence goes on along the minus strand of VZTN01006710.1, from coordinate 177,376 downwards.
TACTTACTGCAGGTTTTACTTCTGGAGCACATTTATCTCTTGTCTCATCCAATGTCAATTCTGTTATAGGCAGTTTCTTTTGTTCTGAAGGCTCCTGCTTTGCCAACAGCTCTTCCTTGGGAGTGATAGCTTTGATGCTGTGAAACTCTTTGTCATGTGATAAAGGTTCCTCTATTGTCCTCTGCACTTCATTTATTTCTTTATCATCTTCTACAGCTGCTTCTTCATATGCCTGGCTTTCATCTCTCAATACCTCTACAATTTCATGTTCTTCCGTGCTTTTTTCCATCAGAGAAGGTATTTCACTTTTCTCTGAACCTTCACATAAAACACTCTCTTCAACTCTGTTTTGGGCCTGAATGGTCCCTACACTTTGCTGGGGCTGGGGGCCATCCTCTTTATGTTCTTTTTCCATGGACTGTTCAATCAAAGCAGTTTCCTGGCCTACAATGTTCCCATCTCTAGCTTCACCTTTCACATCTGACTCCAGTCCCTGTACTGTTGTAATTATAGTGTCTGTCACATCTCTTTCACTAACCACCTGTGCTACATCTGACTTCACTCTTTCAGCAACTTCATGGAGAACTTTTTGCGTCTGTTTGTCCAATTCTTTCAAATTTTGTTCAGTGGCCTCTACTTCTTGAACGGGTGTAGCTTCCTCTGTAGTATCTGGGGTTTCTAACTGTGAAACAGCAGAAACCATCTCAGTTGTCTCCTCAGCAAGCGACACTTCCATTGTTTCTTCAGCACAGGAGGCTTCTGCTGTCTCCAGAGCAGTCACTGCTTCTGAGGTTAACTCCAGCTCACTTGCTGTGGTGTCATCACTTACATCCTTTCTAGTCTCTGGCACTGTCTTAGCAGCTACCACTGCATCCTCCACCGTAACACCCAGTTCAGCTGTTTTCTGAGTTTCTCTCTCTTCCTCTTCTCTTGCCTGCTCAATGCACTCTGTCAGAGCAGCAGATATCCATGATGGTGACCTTTCCTCAATGCTGGCCACCACCCTTTCCTCTTCCATAACAGAAACAGCAACTGCTTGCACCAGCCCTTCAGATCCTTGCTTCATTCTTAGGGTCTCCTCTGACTTTTCTGCTCTCTCTTCCTCTGAGGTTCGTTCTCTCACTTTACCATCTTTTGCTCGTTGGGCTTCCATTTTCTCCTGTTCTGCTGCTTCATATTCAGATAAAGGAACAACAGCTGGAATATCAGAATCTTCTTCAGCTGTTTCTGCCACATCTTCTCTTGCTTGTTTAAGATGAGCTGGTTCTGGCTTTCCATCTGACTTTTTCTTCCTGCGTCCAGGCATCAGTTTTCTAAATGGAACCCACGATTCATCTTTTCCAGGCTCACCATCCGATGTTGAATGCTCCAGGCTAGATCCCACAACAGAGTCTTCAGTTCTCTCTTCCATTCTGGTTTTAGATCTCCTTCTTGGAGTAACTAACCTTTTAAATGATTCCCATGTTGAAATACCCTCACTTTCTGATGGGCTTCCAGCTTGTTCTGGGGAAGAATTCCCCTGTCCTTGGTCACTCTCTTGAGAGCTAGTAAGAACTGCATCTGTTGCTGTTTCTTTGCTCTGTCCAGACTCTTCTACTTTTTGGCTTTCTTCATCAGATGATGATGACTTCCTAGCTCTTTTCTTTGAAGAACCTACACATATAAAAGCTTCCCAGGACACAGAGGTATCAACCTTTCTTTTGGGCTCTTCTGTAATTTTCTCTGGTTTCTGGTCAATCCCATTTTCTTTTATTTCCCCCTGATTTTCATCAACAACATTTTCATTTGCAGATATTGCAACGCTCTTTGTCTTATCAATTTCTTCTTCTTTATCACTTTCAGAAGGCCTTCTGACACGCTTCTTGGGAGTCACCATCTTTTTAAATGATGCCCAAGGTGTAACAGTTTCTCTTTTTCGCTCCACATCCGGAATTGTGGAATCTTCATTTTCAGTGACCTGCATTCCATCTGCAGGTTTTTCTAAAGAGGGAATTTCATTCATCTCCTCAGGAGAAGAAGCAGAACTCTCCCCCTTTTGCTCCTCTGGGCTATCTGGGGAATCTGATAAGTGCTGAATTGGCTCACCCTGTTCCCCTAACTTTGATTCTTCTCTTTTACCTTTCTGCTTCTTTCCAGACAGTTTCTTCAATCCAGTACCTGTAAAGAGTTTCTTTAAAGGGCTGCCTTGTAGTTTAGTCTTTTCTTGAGAAGAAAGGAGTTCTGCTTCATTTGTGATACCTTCTGGAGGCCTCTTTTCAGCTGCCTCTTCAGAAGTTATGTCCACGGTTGTTTCATCTGGTTTGACAGTATTGTTCAGATCTGTGCCAGGTTTTCCCTGTAGTCCTTCATCAGTGGGTTTCACTGACTGTTGATGATCCTCTGTGTCAACTGAATGTTCAGAAGTAGAAAAGGACTTTGATTCAGGAGCACTCAGAGTTGACTTTGTTTCGTGTTCTTTGCTTTCTTTCTTCTCTGTGGTTCTATCCAGAGCTTCTCCCTGTGCAACATCTTCTGCTGTGGGTGACATTTTCAATTCTGCTTCCTCTGTTTTTTCTAACGTCTCTTCCCCAGGTGGAATGGGTTTATCTCCTTCTCTTCCTTCAGATTCTTTAAGCTGTTCACTTGAAACTTCCACTGCCAGAGATCCTGTTTCAAGTGTCTCTTCAGAGGCTATTTCAGTTCTGTCATCTATTTTACACTTCTCCATTGACTCCAGTTTTTCTTCCACAGGCAGGACTTCTGAGGATGTTTTCAATTCTCCGTTTACACTGTCAGTGACAAGAGGTACCACTGACTTTGTTTTCACTGGTTTCTCTGTCACCTCACCTCCTTTCTCTCCTTCTTCACCTTTTTCTTCCTCTTTACCAAGATCTTCTGAGACTTCCACCAGTTTCCTTTCTTGATCATCTTCATCTTTTTTTCCCTCTGCACTTCCTTTTACAGCTACTTCTGCCAGGTCCTCTTTTTGTCCCTGCTCATCATGCTTGACTACCTCTTCCTTTTCACTTCCTTCTACTCCTATGGCTGCCATAGTCTTTTCTGACTCCTGAATTTCACCTTCAGTTTGCTCCTTCTCATGTGCTTCAATAGTTACTGCTGTCACATTCCTCTCTTCATTTGGCTTCTCAGACTCAGGTTTCTCCTCCTTTTCACTAGTTTCAGTTGTTAATGTTGTCCCCTCTTTTTCTTGCTCCTCTTCTTTCACAGGAGACTGTTCATCTTCTTTAGACTTCCTAAAGCTCTTCTTTTTTCTAAATCCAGTCCATCCTTGAGTAAAGAGTTTTCTTAATGGCGATGCAGTTTCAGTGGCTAAGGCAGCTGGCTGAGAACTAATCTCATTTGCTTCTGGTATTTTAGGACATTCATCTTCTGTTTTTTCATTTTTCAGTGTATCTTTGGTATTGTCTTCTGCAGAAAGCACATCCTCAGGCACTGCTGTTTCTTCTGAGATGACCTCTTTTTGATCATCAGCTCCTTCAAGAGCCTGTGTTTCCTTTTTCACAGTAAGCAGCTGAACTGGTTCCGATTTTCCTGTCTTTTCCTTCTTCACTGTAAACCTGAACCCAACAAATCTAAAAACCTTTTTAAAACCCAGATCATAAGACTGTGGCTCTGAAACCTGGTCTTCTGCAACTTCTTCCAAAGCTGGCAACTGCTTAATTGAATGAGCATCCTCTTTCTCAGCATCAACACCGTCCTTGGTGCTTGAGTCAGATGGATTTGTCTCCATAGTTTCAGCGTCTTCCTTCAAAGTTACACTGGAATGTTCTGTTTGTCCAACTGTTTAAACAACAGCAAAAACCTAGTTAATTTCTTTCTCAATTTAATGTTGTATTATACCTTTATGTATTTTTGAATTTCTACCAATTTTCATTAACATACTTATTCTATTATTATCTGTGTACCTTTTCTATATGCTACTAGTACCTTTTCAAGAACTAGTTTTTGTTCTATTATTACTATAATTATTTTCTTCTTTGCATCATTGTACAATTATTTCCAAAATTTATTTGCAAATATACCTTTTGAGCTTATATGCTCTTATTCTATTCCCTGATTTTGCAGTTCTTTTTGTGTGGTTTGTTTGCTTTGTGGTTTTGGTTTTTTTTTTCCTTTAAGGCAAACATAAGTAAGGGAAAAAAAAATTCCATCACAGACTATACAGAATAATATATGCAATTACTCCTGAAGCAAAGCTCAATGAATATTACCATGCAGACAGACACATCTGAGGAAACCCAATGAACCCAACGAACAAAGAAACCGGCAAATAAACAAAACAAAAAAAACCCACCCAAAAAAGCCTGATGACAAAAAAAGAAAGCTTATTTCACAGCTCTGTCCCTAAAGAATAGTAAGATGTGAAAACCCACGGAAAATTACCTGTTTTCCTGAAAACTTTTAACCCCTACAAACAGTTACATAACAATACATTGCTTTGAAGATCATGAATCTTTGGAATTCTTCCATACATTGCATTGCCACCTACATCAATTCCACGTTGCTCAAAATGAATGAGGTTGTTACTATGCAAGGTAAAATCCTCCGCTGCTCACATGTCTGTTTGCATTATCTTTCTTTCTTCAGGTCACTGGCAACCCCCCTCTCAGTCTTGCTGGGACAATTTAAGTATTATTGCTCCCTCTGGCCACGAACTACTCAAGTTCACAGACTGGCATGTAAATTAAATCTATGGCATATGACACCAAAATATTCTTGGGCTTGGATGCTGCCAGGATTTCAGTTTAGTATTATTCTTGACTCTTGATTTTGTGCAACAGATTTAAGTGCAAGGCCATGAAGGAACATACTCTTCCCTCTAACCAAACTTGTTGGAGTGTCAAGATGGAAAAATAAAATTATTTTAAAAGATACAATGTTGAACAGCAACGCCCTAGAAGAAGACATGGTCCCTTTCTTATAAGCTGTGTATGTGCTGCTTCAATGTCCAGAGGCAGGAGGAGACAGCTTTAATAAGTATGTGATCATCAAATTCCCTGAAGTGATTTGGTTTTTATTTGAACCACCTTTGTCTCTGACTCTGCAGCTGGTGCTGCTTTGCTGAACACCTGATCTCCAGAGGTCCCTCACAGCCTCTTGCCTGATTCCTTAGGAAGGGCTGCTTCTTCAGAAGCACACAGACAATGCAGTCTAGGTAAGGCTGGAACTAACTACACAACAAGCAAAACAAAATCTGCAAGGATACTGGCTTCTAATTGGTATGAAGGGGGCAAATCATGTTTCACTATCAGCAGCCTACTTCTTGTTGTTTCTCAGTCAACACAAGCAGTTTTTGTTTTTTCCTTTATCTAACAGTTTAATATTATTTACCTCAATTGTTAACTCCTAATTCAATTAAAAGCCTGACCTCTGCTAAACATGCTAACTCCCTCCACATTTTAGACCAGAGATGTTTGAACTGAGCCAATGAGGGAGAAGGGTAAGACAAAACAGACATTTTTCTGAAGAAGCCAGAATTTTTAGTCCACTGGTAATGTACCTCTTGCAAACACCAGAACACTCCACAAGCAAAATAACTCTTATCAATCAAACATGACATTTTGTTTATTTAGTTGTATGTTGTATGTATCCTTTATACAATGATAAAGCCAAGGAACCACTTTTGTATCTGTGTTCATTTATTCTTAGGTCTGGAAAAAAAGTCCTCATCATTTCCATAAAATTAGGTAATTCAACAGTAAACTGTCTAAGGCTTAATGGGAATTCACAAAGTTAAAACGCACTTCTTTAAACACCATCTTCCAAACACCATGTATTTTATAATTATTTATCAACAGGTACTTTAATGTATTCTTCAGCTTGTTTACACTATAAATTATTTTTCTGGCTTAACCAGCTCTAACACTAAATGCTGATCATTTAACATTGAACAAAAAATTGCTCATGAGCCAGGCCTCTTAGCATCTCTGCTGGAAACAAGTCCTAGAGAGTCTTCCTGTTTGTCCCAGCCCTGCATTAACAACAATGTGCTTACTCTGAGACACGGCAAAATCTCCATCTGACATGAGTTAGATAAAGGTAGACTAAAACATGGGGCTGAGAGCAAGAGAAATGCTGGGTCTAAGTGGGAAGGAGCAGAAGTGCAGAAAGGCAGGAGTGAGTGGAGAAGTCAGAAAGCACTCGGGACTGCATGCCCCTTCATTACTGAAAATCCTGAGTTTTCAAAAAAAATTGTGAAAAGGTGACATTTGGTTTTTTTAATTTATTCCTTAATAGTGTGTTTAGTATAAATTCAGTGTTTAAGATGAGTTTCAGGTATTACAGATAAATGTAAGAGAGAAATTATGAAAGAATATGAATAAATGAGGCACTTAATTTCCAAAGAGAGATAAGATGTAAAACTAGTATATAAAGGCATCCCTTCATATTTAAGATACACATTCAAAAGGTTTTTACTCATTCTGTTTATAAAATGATGTGTTTATAACAACCTAAGATAAAGGCTATGTCTCTGTAAAATGTTTTGCAGGTGAAAAGAGCTGTGACTATAAAAAAGTCTGCAGGCATGGGTATGCATTAAGATAGCAAATGCAATCACAAAAATAGAGAACAGAGAGTTTAGATGCAATGATAAGCTTTCAAAACTGTAAAATCAAGCTGACAGTAATTAGGACTGTCACTTTCTTGTGAGTCCATCCAGCAGACACCTGACCTTGCAACACTTCACTAGACACAGTGCAAAAGGAAAAACTAACAGAAATATTGACTAACTGAGCACACACACTTATTAAAACCAGTCTGAAGTTACAAGTATGCTATAACATGTCACACTTCCACCTCTCCCTCATGGTGCACCTAACAGACCTAGCCCAAGCACGATCCCTTCAATTCCACAAAAGGATTTAACCTGTCCAGAAGGTATTTCATGCCCAGGATAATATTCTGCTGTCAGCTGTTAAGTGATCTGCTGCTGTTGAACCCAGACTCTACTTTGTCTCCTTCTTTAACATTTTAAAACCCTGGAAGATCCTTTAAAAATGAAATTCTGATGCCCTTCCCCAGCATTTGAAGAGAGAGGTGCCATTCACCTCTCAAATTTCAGGAAATTTGCCTTCATGTTGCCAGGAGGCTGCCCCTGTTGTGCAACAAGATTCGAGTGCCATGAATATCCAAGCTGTATTTTCACAATGTGAACACCTGGAAATTTAGCAGTTGGATTCTATACTGATGTTTTTATTAATGACACTGCAGTGCCCAAGCACTGTCAATGCAATTCTGAATGCAAAGCAAACAGTGAGCAGCTCCACTTGGAAAGGTTTGGAAGTTACTTACACAAGGGATTGTTGGTCAGATTTCTGTATCATGTCACTACCACAGATGTTCTGGCAAGGCAACCAGCACTTTCTGAATTAATTAATTGATTTTGAAAGCACCTTTAAGAAACACCAGACAGACTCATCAAAACAGCAATCAGAAAACAAAACAAAACAAAAATAGTAAAATACTAATAGCATTTCCTTAGGTCTCTTGTGAGCAGGGCTGTACTTTACCAGCTATGTGCTAGCCAAGGAACAGAATACAACGAAAATACACCTAGAGGAGGTGATAAACATCAGGGGTGATATCATAAAATTGATACACTCTTCTGTTTAAATCCACTGTGGCTAAGGACCAACACTGAAATTCTACTTTAACTGCTTATGCACCAGTTAACCTTTCAAACATTTTTAATTGAATCGAGGTGATGCTTATGTTTTAATAACCACAAGTATTCTGTTTTATTCTGAAAGAAACTTTCAAAACTGACCATCTTGAGGAGTCAAAGGTGCTTGATTTCAAAATTTCATAGGTACTTAGTTCAGAGAATTTACTTCTATTTTGTCAGGAGCACGCTGATCAGATGCAAGAGAATTAGTATTTTCAGAATGACTGAATTCCTGTCTCATCCCATTAAAACTAAAATGAATAAATAAAACTCTTCTTTTTGTAGGCTGACAGACACTGTTGGCAGTGCAACTTAACTGCTCCCAGCTCTCATCTCTCTTTAAAAGTGAAAATGTGTTTCTCCCCTGGTAGCTGCCAAAGAGTTTAAAGAAAGCACTCTGACTGCAAGAGTTAAATCCACAGCACTTTATGTGCTCAAAGTCAACCATCTCAACATCTGGAGTTGGTTGACTTTTCCCCCTAAGGATTTGCAGCACAGCTCTGGATTTTTTCCATGAATTCCCTACATTCTCAATCTCTCAGATGGATGTGACACACACACCCAGCGCCCACCTCACAAACTCCTCTGGCCACTGCAAGGCTCCAGAGGACTTCGTGCTGTTTTCATTTATTCAGTGTTTAGGGTCAAATCGTGCTTTTGGTCACATACACAATTCTCTCACTAGGTTCACATGAGCAAAGGCTGCAGCCACGAGGCTGAAGGGGTATTATACAAGTAATTGCCTCCGTTGTGTCCACATTTGCTACGAATACAACATATAAAAGAAAAAAAACCCACAAACAACAAGGCACCGGCTACTGCTCTAAAACTCATATGACACAAACAGAAGGCAGCTAAAAAAATAAAATCTGAACCAAGCTTATATTTGTCAAATGCAGTTCTCTTAACTGCACAGTTCCTCTAGAAACCATTAGAAAACATTTAATGACAATGTAAAGAAAGGATAAGAATTGACACAGATGAGTAATTAAAAACCAAAACACAGCTTGGAATTACAGTATCTTTGAAAAACCTATCCTGAACAGATTTATTGAGAATGAAGTCGATGTTTGGAATTATTTGTGAAATTGAGCACTTTAGCATTAAAAAAACAAACAAGCAAACAAAAAACCAATCTGTGCTTTTAAGTTTCCAATGCAGAGTGTACAAATTGGGCAGAATACCACAAATTCTGATTCTTTTAATCACAAATTTCAGAAGGCTGGGTTTAATAAATCAAACACACTACTCACTTCACAGTAACAAATTAACACAAATATGATTATCCTTCTAATAAATTAATATTTTTTTAACTACGACTGTGACAGTGCTGCTTCTTAACTATGTATTTTTCACAAATTCTTCCTTCCTTTCCCTACTATACACCATATTTATTTCCACTTCAATGTACAAATGGTTCTTCCATAGAAAGCACATACTACGTCCTTCTCCCTACTATTCACTCAGTTATTTCTAAGAACTGACTTGCCATGTTCATCACAGCGAGAAAGTTCTTTCAGAATAATTAAATAATGAGGGAGGATTTCCAGAGGTTTTTGCATGCTAAATCTCAGTGTGCATCCATGCAATTCATGAGCTTTTCAACCATGTTGTTATTTCAAGGCTTTTGAAACAAGTACTATTTAGTCTTCAGTTCTCTGGTACTTCAGTGGCAACTGAAGACTTAGGTTTAAAAATCTCACATACTTCTTGTGTTCATTTTTAGAAACAGAAAAAAGGAAAAAGCTGCAAAATATTTATTATTTTTCATGTCTTAGAGCTCCTTCACAAAGTAAAAGCACCATCCCCAGAAAACAACACCATAGAAAAGTAACTGAAACAAACAAAAAAACCCTAAACGCACAATCATTTCCGCTGTGATGCTGTAGCATTCTAACGTTCTTCAAAAATCTTTATTTTTAGAAGATTTTGATTTAGCTGTACTTTTCTGCTCCAACCCAAAGCTTCTCAAATTCCAATTCTGAGCCCAGCTTCTCAGATTCCAGCAGGAAAAGTTATGTATTTCATTTATTCAAGATTAAGATATTTCTTTTTTCATTTTAATGTTTCAAGAAACAGTACTAAAAATTAGGGAACAGTATAGCTCTTCTTTAAAAACAAAGAGAAGACTTTTAAAGCCAGAAGGGTCATTAGCTATGGCTTGGATATAGTTGCTCTAGTTAAAAAGTCTTCATTAAATACACTCACAATAATGAACTGCTCTCAAACCAGCACAGCTGTTCTGTTTGGGAACCAACAGCATGCTACAAATATTTATGAAATTTCGTGGTCAGACATGCTATCCACATCTCACATTCAGTGACTTGGTTCTGCTTCTTAAAATAAAATTTATTCACCAAGCATAAGATAGATACAACCCTAGCACTTGGGTATTTGAGGGGAAAAAAATTCATTGCTACATCAGCAACAAGGACAGGATAAGCAACATAGGCCAGTAAACGCTGGGACACTTCTGAGAACCCCTAATGATTAACGAACAGTGAGAAGCAGATTGAAATTTTTTCTTTATCAAAACGGCATAAAGACTAATGTAAACATCACAAACTCACCACAAAGGAGATGAAGCTGCATCCACACTAATTAGACACGTGACAGGTTAATACACTCCTGCATACCAATAAGCAGAGGTACTCTGTCCCTTCCAAAAAACGGTAACACATACTACAAGCTAAATGCAGCTCTTGCAAAATGTACTAAAGAAGCAGCTGTGCTGCAGTGAAAATCCAAGGTTCTTCCACAGGAATTATTAAATAAGGAAAACCTCAAACGATCAAACTGTGCAAACCTATAAAGATACTGCTTTTGAAAAACAGTTTAACCTTTAATTGCTAACAATAAAAGGAAATAAAAAAAATAAAGAACCCTTGAGGAAAAAGACTCAGCATGTGATAAGCTCATTAAACATCAAGTTTAATGAAAACCCTATTGTAAACAGCAGTAGGATATCTCCTCCACTATTCACTGATTCAAATCACGTACAGTCCTCCCCAGGGCCCGCTCCAAATGGAGCTGCACTTCTACAGGCTTTGTTTTCGATATGTATTGTAAAGTTAAAGTAATTTGCATGAATAAACTCCCCCTATTTGTTGAATTCATTCACTGGCTCTACCAAACAATATACACGAGAGTAATTATTAATACAGTGAAATAAAGATTTCCTAGATAGATAGAGCCACACATCATCAATCTGAGAGAAATTCCGATGCAAACTATCTTTAGAAAAAAAAGCAAAAAAAAGGGGGTTGTTTATTTAAACTTCATTATTTAAACTTCATAATGCTACTTTGTCTCCCAGAGAAAGACGAACATTTGTGCAAACCCAGCAGTGCACAATAATGCTTTTTATTTCTTTGCTCCTCCAAAACTCATCTCTTCAGAAAGCCCAGTTAGTTTACAGTATTAGTTCTCAACTTCAGTGGCTTGTGTGCTAATTCCTTAAGTAAGATGTGCGGAGTTCAGCACATACAGAGTCGAGATTTTGGTACCGGCAGGCTGGGATCCTGCTGCCCCCGACACACATATACACACACGCACTCGCCCTTGCCGCGGTGCCAATCCCCCCTGAATTTTGCTTCGTTAAGATAAAACAGCAACCGAGTAACAGCTTAATTTCTCTCGCGAAAATATTTTTTCAACATATAAACAATGCTAACTTCTACATTTCCTCCAATTTCACCAAGTTTAGCTCTTAACTGCCTTACTGCTTGATAAATGTCAAATAGCATCATCGGTATGGTCACTACTTTTTCTTTCTGTTCCTCAATTTCATACCAGGTCATAGCCCCATCCTGCAGAAAAACACCCAGTTAGCACCTCCACATTCATAAAGCCTTGGATCACAGGTACCACATCGAATGTCCGATTGAGGCGTTATCAAACTTCCTGAAGTTTCAGCAATCTTCGCTTGGAAGCGGTTCTCACTGAGATAAAAATACTTAAGCCAGACCTTTTAACTCCTAATGCCCTGCCAGGAAATCCAGAGTCAGTAACCCTGGGGGCTCGGGGCCCCGGAGGCTCTCAGGCAGCGGCGCACCGCCGCAGCCCCGAGATGCTGCTGCCGCCGGCACAGCCCCGGCGCTGCTGAGCTCAGAGAGAGCAAACCGCGTGTGCCGGCAGCGCCACACCGCCTTACCCGCCATCGTCACTGTCCCCAGCATGGCTGGGGCCACACCGACACCACGAACCCCTCCTCCGAGGTTCCTCCCAGGGGCGCGGGGCAGCCCCGGCCGACGGCAGCGAGAGAGGGGCGGCCGGGAGGCAGCGGCGCTTCCAACCCCGTCACCCGGCTGGCTGCACGGAGGGACGAAGAACGGAGAGGGCTGCCTGATGGAAGTCTGCCTGTCGGAGGGCTGGCTGGCTCTCCCCCGCGCCCCACGGCCGCTCCCCCCGGCCCGGACAGCCCAGGGCCCCGCCCGGGACCGCCCCCCGCCCGCCCGGCTCTTCCCACCGCTGGCCTGCACAAGCGTGGTGCCTCAAAGGGGCCGTCTTGGAAATGCCGCTTCCAGCCTTTATCTCCCTCTGCCCCGAAGGGAAGAGGCGCCGGCTGCCGCTTTCCAACCAGGCGCCCGCTTCAGTTCCCGCTGTTCTAATGCCTTCCCGATGCAGCTTCCCACAAAGTATACAGACCCAACCTCAAGAGATGCTGGTTAAAAGCCCCAAGGATTTTATCCCTCATAAACAAAACCATACAATACACTTCTGTTTTTCCACACCAAAATATTTGCACCTTTGCCTGTTAATGTAGGGTTAGGTTAGGGTTTTTTTTGTTTTGTTTTCTTTTGCTTGGAGGTTGGTTTTTTTTAATTGGAATTCTCTACAATTACTAGAGAATTACTAATACTAGTTACTATAATTACTATAAACTAATACTTATACTAATTACCAATAAACTGCCTCAAATTCTGCTGTAAAGAGTTTCATAAACATGTTACTCCAGATACTTGTAGTATATCAATTTAATGCTCCTACTAATAATAAAAAAGGGATGCAATATGATAAAATAAAATGCAAAGGCTCAGTATCTAATACAGCTGTCCTCCTATTATAGCAACAGTATTTCTATTTTAATTAGAATTGATTGTGTTGAATATCTCCAAAGTTCTGATGATACTTGAGCCTTCATCTCTCTGTCAGAACCAACTTCACAGCCGATTTACCAGAATTTCTAGTTAATTAATCTTATAGTGGCAACTTTAATGAGTCTAGGTCATCTCTCAAATGGTCTTCTGAATGCAAGATTCAAATAATGATGATGAGAACCAACCAACCCAAAAAACCTTTAATCATAAATACCCCTTTACTGTAGGCAAACACTTGTGCTGTTTCAGTGCTTGGTGACATGCTTTACTTCTAAGTTTATAGACTTGCAAGCAAGGTGAAAAAAGCAAAGAGTGGAGAACATGAAGGGTAGCACTAAAACAACACTTTTCTACGCAGAAAGGCTTCTCTGCATGGAGCAACTAAGAGATACCTCTTTTCCACCTTTATTCATCTGCCTCAGGACAGATGAGGTGGACCAGACTCTCTAAGGTCCAGAAGAGTGGACACAGTTACGAACATCTGAATATAGCCCTTACTTGAAGGACTCTTTTCAGTGCTTGACTGGGCAAGTTTTTTTTGTCTCTATAGATTATGTAATTTTCAGCTATCCTTACCAGCAAATTCATGCTGCATCACCTCCGTTAAGAGATTTTTTACTTCAAGAGCAAACACATAGATCTGTTTTCCCTTCCACATAAATAATGCTACCATGTAGACTTGGGTCCACTGACAACAGTGACAAAATGACAAGATTTTGTTTTACAAGACAAGATTACAATAGGAATATCACACAAGCAACATGAGAGATGATCCTCAAAACAAAGCCAAGGCTTTTCAGGCAGTCTACTCAAATCCAAATTCCTAATGCTGTGTTATGTTCACATCATGCCATACAACTGGTCACACATAATTATCTACACTCAGAGGAAGCTTCTCACCTCTTCATCACATATCCTAGTAATGTGATTTCTGTACAATTGAAACTACAAACCAGGATTATCAAAAATAATTATAATATTTGACTATTAACTTGAACTCATGTCCTTTTACAGGCCTTTTCTTTTGCTTGATCCAGAAGTTGAATACCAACATGAAATCTTCTGACACTACTTCCAAACATCAGGTATTTTCTCTTCCTTTATGACTTTGTTTAGTGAGTATCCTCCCCCCATCCCTGTCCACTTAAGACTAAAATTTTAGAGAAGGAGCGTTTCATTAAAGATAAAACAAGCTGCATCCCATTTTTATAGTGTCAAAAGCCCCTAATGATTTGATTCTTTAAAAAAAGGACAAAAGCTCAAAATAAAATGTGGTAGCCTTCTATTGGGATAACAGCATTACAGCAATTAACCTAAAGACATGACAAAGAATTGCTTTTACCAGGATTCAAACCCTAGAATACACTGAGGGTTACCCTGGAGAACACACATGCCTTAAGCTCCTCTACAGGCTGACACTGAAGACAGTGCCTCATCCACCCTGTCCCCATCCCTTCCCTGCTCTCCAACACCAGCATTAGATGCCTGCTCTGACTGAAAACTATCCCTGCCTCTCACCATCCTGCCAAAAAGTCAGCGGGCAGCAGGATTGCTGAAGCAGATCTCTCAATGCATGCCTGTGAACAGGAACAGAGGGAAGCAAGAAGAGGCTGATGAGAGCAGGAAAGATGGGCTGCCAGATCACACAGGAGAAAGAACAGCATGTTCCTGACCATGCAGCAAGGCAAGGGAGCCATTCCCAAGACAGAACACACAGGGATGCCTATGATGAGAAAGGCTTTGTGGTCAAAATAAAATCCGATTAAAAGCTGTAGGAAGGGGAACTTTAATCAAGGTAAAATCAAAGGATTAGCAGCATGTCCCTTCCTATGAGTTCAAAATCTTTTATCATTAATACCAGTAATGAATTAACACAAAAGGATTTCTGCCTTATGAAGGAAGGAACAGCCCTATGCAGCAGGTGCTCATAACACAAGAAGTGGAAACTGAGCTGTTCCTGCAGCTGGATGGTCAGGAGATGGGCAGAAGACAAGCAGAGCTTCTCAGAGCTGACAACTACCCCTAAGGAGGAACAGGTGGGAATCTCCACCACTGACACCAACAGCTTCAGTCCACAAGATACCTGTCATCTGAACTCTCCTGCAGAGAAAGCATCTCCCACAAAACAGTGCCCTAGAAACACCTGAGCAACAGATCACTCGAGTAATACCTGTTCAGCAGCAGACAGTTAATCAAGCCCCACTTCTACTTCCCATCCCATTTAGCACACAGACCTCTATGACATGTCCACTGAACACAGGTTTTTACTTACCATTTGTTCCAGCTGACTCTGTTTGCTCTCTGGGTGGTTCTTGGAGGGGTGAAGCCACCTCTGGCTGTTGCCCATCCAGTTCCTTAGATGTAACAGCTTCCAGCTGCAGTGGTTCCTGTGGTGAAGCATCATGCTTCAAATTGTCTTCACTAACATCAGGTACTGGTAAACTTGCATTTAAAGCCTGCATGGTCAAGTATTGATTGAAGGATGGCAGCAGGTAAAGAAAGAGAAAAGGGAAAAAAAAGAAAACATCAGTATTAGGCTGGATTTCCCCCCAACCCCTACAGAATATTGTTCTTTCGTTCTCATTTTGAATATATACATGCAAGCGATTTTAACTTAATTAAATTATTATTAAATAAAAGTACTTCTGTAAGGAAAAAACCAAAACACATAATCTCGGACTATTTTATCTTTCTGCTCTCCCCCATGAAACACATGGAAGAAGCAGACAATGGCCTATAACCTTGTGTAGGAATCAGTTTCTCCCACAAAGGAAAACTCCAGGATAAGGTGAATCTAGCTGATGGAAGGAAATTTTTCATTCAAAATGTCTGGTACAACTGGTCTGACACATGAATAAATCCTCTCTACAATATAGCCTTCCTTTGGTATTTCTCCTCTACTGATGTGCTTATCTTTTCATCATCAACAACACAACTACAGAGAAACTGAATTATTCAGAACAAAAAGCAGAATACATATGTATTTCCCACGAGGAAATGCAGTGAAACTGCAAAAGTTTTCAAAACTTGCAGTTCGGAAAAGCAACCAAAATTAAAACTAGAATTTCTTGACCTCTGTTATTAGGCAGAAACTACTCTTAAAAGAGAAAAGAGCTTTGCAATTCTTTGGGACTCTGCCCTCTATAATTTAAAATATTTTTTCTAGATTTGCTAATATGTGCAAAAAGAAGAATCTGTTTTTCAGCTTCCACACTTGATACATTTTAATTACTTTCAGAATTTGTACTGGCTTGCCCTATAAGAAGAAATATACTTTCACAAGCGTATTTTATTTTAAAAGTATGAAACGTGTTGTGGTCATTATAAGATACTTAATTACCCTTTAATTTATTGATTACCCTTTTTAATGAACTAGCTCTCCAACTGATTCCATTACCTTCCAGCAGAAGCCATTTTAACTAATTAACCATTATTCCTGAAGCAAGGTTTGAAGTTTCTCCAGTGGAACAGCAAACCTTAATTATGTATCATTGTTGTATGACTCATCTGTACTCACAAAATACAGCCATTGAAGCCCTATTAATTAATCAAATGTACCACAGATACATTACACTGAAAGATGGGATCTAACATCCACACACCTGAAACACCAAACTGGGATCAGGAACACGCCACATTCCCGACGATTCTCTTCCAACTCCCCCCTACATAAACCTTCTGAATGGGGAAATCTATTTGGGTTTTATGAGTAATTAGCCTTGTGCAACAGAATTTCAACTCAACAGACAGAGTGCCAAGAAAAGGGCTTTCCTCTTCATCATCTGACTCGTTTCATATGCTGGGTGAGATCTGAGAGAAGCGCCCGTACCCCACTTCCACAGGCAATGAAGTGTGTGCATTCAGGTTCCTGATTTTCAGTTCAGAAGCCCTTAATTAAGCCAAATTGTTTCCACCCAGCATTGTTGAGCTCCTCAAAGCTGCCTTTCACAGCCACATAATCCACCTCACGAAAAAGCATCCCATTCTGCTCCACTGCCAATACCACAGATGGAATAATTTGGCTTCAGAGTTTTCACATGCTGAGACCAGATATTAAATAGAAGAAATATGGACTGGCTCAACACTCAGATTACATTCCCGCTTCTCACATCATCCTTCCCATAAATCTAAAACACAGGAACTCAGGAGGGATAAAGACGCCACACCACTGAACAAAGGCACGTAAACCCTGGGAAGCTCCTCCGCAGTTGCACACAGCCTTAACTGAATGGCAGTAACTGATTAAAAACAAGCAAGAAAATCAGACATAGAAAACAACAACCCAATTCTGAAAGAGCTTTAAGATTCTGCAGTACAAATTTAGTAGAGGACCATTACTTTTTTTTTTTTAAATAATAATAAGTTTTACTGATTCATTCTTGAAAGACAACTGCTAGTCCTGCAAACACAAGAACAACCTTTGGCTTGACTGGCTCTCAGGGCACTTGGCTATCTGAAGAAAAAGCCATGGATGACTACTTCAAGGCAACACCTTCAGAATTAGCACCAACAATTCTTTCAAGTCACAAGAAAGGCAAAAGCACTGAATATCTTAGCACTCAAGATTTCAAAGATTTCTTTGCCTTTCTGTCCAAACCTCCCCAGGCAGCGCACCATTTTAAAGCCAGTCACATGTATAGAGACACACATGTACAGATGCAGTCGACCATTTGCCTAATAAGCACCAGTGAACTCTGCAAGGAATCAAGACACAAAGGTATTTGGTAGCCCAATGCAGTACAATTTGTCTCCTTTTTAAATTGAGCACAGACTGCTACAATAAAATATTAACAATGGTAGCACTTACTATTCCCCCAGCTCTGAATTTATTCTACAGTTGTGATGCATTCAGGACAACAGCGATTTTATCAAATCCGAAAGATTTGTCATTTCAGACCAAAATTCAGAAGTCGCTAGGTCTAGCAGATAACCCTTTGGATCTGTAAAATCTGCAATGCCTTCCAGTACAAAAAACAGAATTAAATATAAAACATGACTAAATGTAAGACTATAAGCAGTTTTTACAACCAGCCAGTATAATTATAATCCCTGTTCACTCCATACATAAATTCAGTTTTGGAAGCAGGATCCATCAGTCGCAACTGAGTAAAAATGTAAATACATGGAAAACCTCAGTATTTTCAAATCTGACCAGACCTGCAGTATAACCTTACCTTTTTACCCCAGTCTCTTGGGAAAGAGCTTGATGTGATTCTTGGCCTTGGGAAGGCAAATTTAGATTTTCAAATCAAGTGCTCTGCTTTAAATAATTGAATAATCAAAACTAATAAAACAGTAGTATTTTTCCAAACTAAAACATGTGCAAAGGAGAAGAAACTTTTGGGGAGTTTGTAATGTGAAAGGAGATGTAACAGCATCATTAGTTTAAAAAAGAAAAAAAAGTTTTATGTTCTAAAAACGTTGCTCAGGCTCTTTATGAGGGTCAGTGCAGTCTGTCCCACTGCATTAGTCCTCAAAATAAGCTAATTTCAGTTTTCCTTTACATTAACTGCTTTATTTCTCTGAAGGGATCTAAACTGCAGTTTAGTCCAATTATATCTAATCTGGTGAGCAGTGTTCTTAATTCCATTGAGAATAATTGTAAAGCTTTGGCAACTATAACGTCAGAGTCTAGAGACATGGATGAATACAAAACTTAAAAATACAAACATTAATGGTATTAGGAATCTCTTTGTTCATCTTTATGCATTTATCTACAAGTAATGAGACATTACATTTGGCAGGTTTATCAACATTTATCAGTTTTTTGTGGCACACATTCATTACACTCCTTTGATTATTAATTTATGAATGCGTTGTCTCATAAACACGCAAGAAACCAAGGAGAACTAGTTATCCAGTTCACTGATCTTTCAGCTTCTTCATTACCAAAACAAAGGGCCATTAGCAAAGCAACACTCCAGTTTCTGTCATGCCATTAGTACGCATCATGCATGTATTTTTTTAATATTTGCCTCACATTCACCGCAAAGATAGAAGGAAAGGGCAGACACACAGCTAATGAGACTAAAATGCACAGGGCTTTTTGCCCACATCATTTTAGGCAAGAGCAGCTTCTGCTCCATCTTGCATCCAGCAGCAGGTCCCACTGTTAGACCCCATTAAACGCACACAAAATGGAAAAGGGAAAATCTAATACAACAAATTGCATGAGATGTGGGTGAACTGCAGGTCCCTGATCTCGCTGTACCTTAGTGGACACTTCCTGAGTGGTAGGCACCATTCCTGAGGGGTTCACAGCACCCAGCCTCTTCCCCCACCAGCAATCACCATCATTCCCAACATTCCTTGTACCAGACCCAAATCATTCCAGGGATTCCTCACACCAGGCCCAAACGCACCAGAGTTAATTTTGCCTCATTCTGTTAATCCTGCTACACTGATTCTACATTAGATTACTAAAATAGCCAGATCCAGCTGTCTGAACAACTGAGCAAACTAACATAATGGTCTCTAATACTTTTCCTGAAGTTTGATTTTGAAACTCTGGGAAAGACTGCTGGCATGCTCAAGGGATCTGCTCTTAACACATGCTGCTTCATTAAAAAGAACTTCAAACACCAACATTTGGGAAAGGAAAAAAATCGGATCATTCCAACTCTTTGTTCACAGCAGTTTGTCTTGTTTTGCATTAGCTAAACATTAGAGGGTTGTGGGACACTCCAAGTTCCAGGTGAAGAAAACATAAGGCCCTTCCTCTGTAAGGGACATAACAGCACACTTAATTTCAGTACCTTGTTTCTGTCTCCTGCAGACAAAGCCAAGAACTTTCTCTGCACCTTTCATCTCCTCACCTACCCTCTTCTCTCCCAACTCTCAGCCTGACTTCGTTGTGACACCTCCTTGTGGATGACTACTCTCAAAACCCAAATGGATAAAACAAAAGCACCCAAGTAATCTCTGCGATCTCTTTCTGAAACCTGTGAAAGAAGCACTACCCCAATCTGTTATTCTGAAGCATGATAGGTCTTTCCTAGGTCTCATACTTTTCAGCTCTTTCAGACACCACCTCATGGAAGCATTTCACTGGTACAGCTCACCCAGGCTCTAAGGACCAGGCACGACAAGGGCTGAGCACAAAGCACTTTCCTCTCCCCTCAGCAACTACACCCAGGCTTGCATTTCCAACCTGGAGGACCTTCAAAGACCCGACGCTCCTCTTTGCAACTCTTTAGCCCCTACCACATCAAACAAAAGCTAATTGCCTCGGCTTTCAAAGTGCCCGGCCACTCCCTCTACCACTTATCTCCTATACGATTAGAGGGTTATTTCACGCTTTTGGTGCCGCTATGACACCAACTTCCATTGTGCATTTTTTCAATCACACATTTTTATGCTTTCACCCCAGCCACTCCACAGGAGTGGTCAGCCCTCCAAACCTTACCACTGAATTGTACCAGCCTCTTCCTCCCCAGCTGGAAGAGAAGTATCGAAAGTGAATCAGATGCCTTGAGCCAGGGGAACCCTGCAGCCTCGGACCAAATGTCTCAAAGTGGGGCTCCTGGAGACACAGTCTAGGGACTTTCCTTGAACAACCTTAGTTTCACCATTGCTAACGGAGTATTTTCAGGCTGACTCAGCTCCCTCACCAGAACGCAGTTGTTTAAACAGCAGATGTAAGTCTGCCCCAGCTGTTATTTGTCAGGCACTTGGACAATAAGACACTCTGATATCTCAGCTGGTAACCTCCTTAGAAGAGACAGTTCCAAATATTTACTGTCTAGCACACACTTGCTCTCATTACAACACAGGTAGTGTAATTAAGTTACTACTCAAAAATGGGAACCATCCCGAAAACTGTTTGAATGACTCTCTGCTGAAGTGAGGATCCTTGCATGCCAGCAAGCCAGGAATCCACCACACTACATTTTCAAGCCATCAATCCCCATTAAAATACTATCTCTGACAAACCTACATTTTGGTGCAAGAATACCTGATTAGCATGCCCGTATTTTTCCAAATTCTCTCTCTGGAAGTTTCCCTACGCTGTTCCAGGTAGCTGTTCCAACAGAGCTTGGCTCCTACAGGGCCACAAAAGAAACCTCTATTAAAGCTGGTACCTTGACATTCTAAAGAAAATACAAGTGGCGCGTGTGTGATTGTCATTGTTAGCTGCAATGCTGGTAGGATGACACAGCTATCCCGGTGTTGCCCACGTGGTTTGGAGTTACCTCCCATCCCATGGAAGGGCACCACACTGGCATTTTTTTCCAGATCTCCAATGCTTAGCATCAAAATTGGAAGTGGGGTGAGAGCAACATCACTGCTAGGAACAGAGAGTGCGCTCACGAGATGGAGATGCCCAAACCAATCCAGCCATGTGCTCCCACCAACAGAAGTGTCACCCAGCTTCCTGTCCCATTTCAGTCACAAGGAATGCAGCACAAGCCTGCTCCCCTGTACTTGCAGCTTCTGCTGAGTCCCAGCAGCCAACGCATCTTGCTCTATCAGCAGAGAATGACTTGCCAAAGAACTGGAACAGCTTTCCAGGGGCTTAGCTCCTTCAACAAGCTTGCACAGTGCCAGGTGCAATAAAGGAGAAGCTGCAGGTGCTCTGGGGAGGAGGCAGGAGCACATGAACCAGCCCATAAGACATCTCAAAGGTTTTTGTCAGTTCAGGACACCAAAGATTTCTCTGGTCTTCTTCAAGACCAAAAAGATCTTGCTCCTGCTTCTAGCACCATTGACATCTGATAAATCCTTCTCAGGCCAAGTTTCAGGCCTCTGTGCTGCTCAGGACAGTCTGCCCATGATGTTTCGGTGAGTTTTCACCAGCTCACTGCCACCAACAGGAAAAGTTTTTTCATTTCCCATCCTGCAGATGCTTGCCTTGTCCTGGCTCTTGGTCTCACCTCCACAATGTAGGAGTCAAATGAACTCACAAGCAGATCAGGTCCAGCAAGAATTTTCCTGTGTCCTGAAGGGTTAGTGAGTTTAACCTGCTTACAGAAAGGCAAGGTTAGGACATGACATGGCCAAGCAAGGCTGTGTCATCTGAGGCAAGACGGGGATGAGGAACAGGGGAGGAAGAAAAGGAGGGGAAAAAGAGCATTGGTGCTCAAACAGCAAGAAGATAACTCCATCACAAAAATCAGCCTCCTGTGGAATCATACACTGCCCTTTGGTTTCAACAGGACCTTGGGTGTCAATTCACAAATCTGATTAATTCAGGCAGCTGAATGGGTTAGTACCACCAGGATGCGTCACACTCCCCTGCAGAGGTAGTGGGGTGGCAATTCAAGATAAGGAGCAGCTCCTTCATTGCTAGAGTTTGTCTTGTCTGCTACAGTAAAGAAATCTACCCATTTGAAGTCCTAGTACTGTAGGACTACTGAGTTTCCAGTAGGCTGGAAACTCTGGAGCTGCTTTATGTGTAATTCACCAGGAACTTTTGAGAAGATGGGATCAACAGCTGAGGAACCACATTAGCCCATATTCAACCCTCCGTGTTTACAAGCCAGGGCCCAAAGGCCCCTAAATACCCCTTGCTCTGTAGACCAAGTGCTTTCCAGTGTCCTTGGGCTGTAGAAGTGAGCAACACCAATGCCATTTCGGTATGGACACCAGCTGGTATCTGGTCACATGTGAACAACAAAACAGCTTAAAGACTATAGATTTGTTCCTTTCTAGAAGGAAAGGCAAAGAGGTTTTTATCTTGTAAAAAATACAACTATGTCATGAAAGAAATTTAATTAAATATTTCAAGGATTTCACATCACAAAAGCACAACTTCTCTGAGACTTTATAGTCTGTATAAGACTAGCTGCTTAAACAGTTTATTTGTAATTGCTTTGCCAAGACTCCCTCAAGTTGGATTCCACTAAAGTCAGTTTCCAAAGTTTTTCTTCTAAAAGGGTTGTAATAAGCATTTTAGTTTGGAAAACACAAGAAAAAAGACCACCCTCCAAAAGATTCCCATTGTATCTTCTACAAACAAATTAGCTATCTGACAGATTTCTCCAGGGGCACTGCAGGACCTGGTAATTTTCAAATTCAAAGAGCTGGAAGGAATAATGATGAAAAACTGTGTCACAAATCTGCATGAAGCTACTTTACTTCAGTAAGACAGACTAAATGAGATACAAAAGAAGTATGACTAAATTTAATTAAAACTTATTTTTCTTTTTATGTCATGCAATGGAAGGCATAACCAGCCGTTTTAGGAGAACAGCAGTAATACAACTTCTTACAGCAGCAAAAGGGTAACAGAAATTCCCCACTTTTAAACAGCATTACTTGAATAACCATGCAAAAACCTATTAAAAAACATTTCTCTAAAGCTCAGAAGACATAAAACACAGTAGTAATAATAATGTGTACTTGAGATGGGTATTAATGTAATTCTTTTTTTAGAGGGTCTTAGTTCCCATAACTGGATAAACATGGCTATGAATATTATGTACCTTCTTCAAAGTCCCATTATCTTACTTTTTAAACAACCACAATAGCCAAATCCTTGCCTGATATAAATTTCCTCGTTTCTAAATGTCAGCATCTGAATTCTAAAATTGCCCAACACAACTGCTAAATATTTTGTTAACCAACACCAATCCCCAACGCTTATTTGGTTAAAAAGAAAATAAAATAAATCTTAGTTAATTTAAAGTTCATTCGCAATGTGGTTTTCAAATCTGTCAAAACACGCACAAGGAGGTCTAGTGGCAGCCAGGAACTATGGGAAATTCAACTTGAAAGTTAAATCTGAACCACAAGGTCAAAGAAACAAAGTCATAACCAGTTCTCAAGCTCCAACACACCCACGCACCAGTCACAGAAACTTCGGAGAATCCCTACTCTGAGCACCCAAACTCTGAAGAGCCCAAAGAAGTGGATCTCGGTAGAACGTGGTATTATTTCTCCCCTTACAAACTTACGCCTACCCCAAAGCCACGCTATGTAAACACACAGATGCACATAACCTCCCTTTCAGTTCCAAAAATCCCCTAAACGCGCCTATTCCAGAGGGATAAATGGGCTCATTCATAATCTATTTTTAAACACCAGACATGTTTTAAAAGAATTTCTTTCAATTCTTCAACGTCTTTATTTTAAATCACACATACCTAGAGCTCCTTCGCTCCCCACGGGCTGGGAGTTCGGGAGTCCCTCCCCCTCGGCCCCTCTGCGGTACGACAGCGGGCCGCACCAAAGCCACGGCTCCAGCCCC
>VZTN01006710.1:4662-152438 GCA_013400515.1 Erpornis zantholeuca | reverse complement strand
CCCCCCTCGCCCCCCGTGGGGATCCTGCCTCCTCCTGCTCCCGGCTCTCGGCTCCGCGGCCAGCAGCCCTCAGCGCCGGGCTCCGGACCTCAGCCAGGCTGGGCCTGTCTGAGGGGAGGAGGTCCAGGTTTCAGCTGATGTAGAAATGTAGAATCCCATGTCTTAGGCAACTTTGAAGAAACAAAAAAAAATCAAGCCGCCTTTTTTTTTTTATTATTGTCATGCAGGACAGGTTCCCTGGTATTAATTCATGCCAGATCATGGCCTAGGCAAGGAAAGCAAAGAACAGGGTAGTTTTTCTGCTGCCCAGAATACACAAAGTGTCTTTCCCATGCCACAAAACCAGGACCAGCATCTATGTAGGCACACTCTTGGTACTTTCAAAGGCATCAGCAGTGAAATAGCACACACATAAAAATGAACTAAACCACAACATGCCAAACAGGTAGCAAACAGATCCATTAACTGTTCTTCACCATAAGTATAAATTTTTTTCTAAACATGTGCATGTACCTATCCTCTACAGAGTTCATGGTTAAAATCAGGAATGGTCTGAAGAATTCATAGTACATATACAATTTCCTTTAGAAGATTTAAACCAGTCTTCACCCACCGAAGCACTGTTTCGTTCAGAAAGAAATCCCATTCTCTTAAAATTCCATTCTACAAATGGCTTGATCTCCTCATGCTAGTCAGTTTTTCCCCTAAAAATCCAACACGTATCAAGTCAATGACTGAAAAAGCCTTTTCATCATCTCGCCTTAGCTAACACAAGAACCTACTGGAATTGTTTGTGTTCATCAGAACAAAACTGGTGTTGTGGATTAGCATTGGGATCAACATCTCGTCTGCTTAGTCTTCCTCATTTTCAGAGGAGAGAGGAGACAGATCTGAGCTTTAAGTAGTGCCTGAGTCCCTGCAGTACAATTTACTCATAGCCACACAGTGCTTCTGGGTCACCCATCAGCAGAGGAGAGCAAGGAGCCTGTTCCCAGCCTTTTCTGAGTGTCATCCTTTGATGCTCATGGCTCTGGTGGAGAAAGAGCTGGCACCACCTCTGTTCCCCACCAAATCTGCCTTTGCAGGCGCAGCTGAGAATGGAGGCCAGCCCAACTGCTGCAGGGCTATCTTGGGTTCCCCTTCAGTCATGGACCCTGGGCACACACACAGAACATTCCTGGTCTTAGGAGAGGGGAGGGCCAGCCATGGGTGTCAGTGGCACACTGAAAATTTGGGAATGGCGTGTGCCATGGGGAGATCAGGGTTTTGCTAGAGAGTTTCTCAAGAAAGGAAATGTGACATAATTCAAGGTCTATGCCACATCATTTCTCTTGTCACTGCTCATTGACCACAAAATGCTTTCTCTGCAAGCAGCTAGAGCACTGCCTCCTTCTTCCCATCCAAACTTGCTCTTTAGTCCTTTTGCTTGTGTCTGGCAGCACCGGCTCTGTGCCCAGCACTCTCAGAGCAAAGATGCTGCAAGCACTGCAGCTGAGAGAGACACCTCTCAATGCCCATTCACCAGCCATTTTCTGAACACAAATTATTTTCTTTTGGCTGGAAATCTTTGGCTACATCTATTCAGTGAAATAAAATGTGCTGGGTACAGCTTTTTGTTGATAAGGTCGAGCAGTGCAGGATGGCTCATGTGTACACTCATAACTTCTCCTCACTCCGAACCACCACATTTCTGCAAACTTGTGATGCAGACAGCCATGAGCTGTTGTCCTATCCCTGTATAATCCCCAGCATGGGCACAGCTTCTGTCTGCTTTCCTCTTGCATTTAATTATTTGCTTTTGTTTTCTTTCCTGGAGTATTACTAGCATAGGAACTTTTAAGAGAGATATCCAACGTCTCCAGTCTTGTCTGTTTTGCCATTCTTGATGGTTGGTACGCTGCCTGTACAGAAGGAATCATGATGAATGACAGGTCTGACTCTGGCATTTGTCAGCCTGTGTTTCCCTACCTTCTGCCTGCATGCTGGGATGGTTATTGCCCAGACCTTTACCCTGAACGCTGCAACTGCCTCTTGCTCTATCGAAGAGTTGTTCGGGCACTACGTCTGTTTCTCTTGACAGCCTTTCCAGTGAAGCGGAGGCACATATGCTTCGGCTGGTTCTCTTCCAAAGTCACCAAGTCTTGGCACTGAGACGAGAATATTCAAGCTATTGACAGAAGTATGCATGCACACTTTTTCGGATGAATGCAAGGAATCAAGGAAGATAATAATTAAAGCTCTACTGGCATGTTATCTAGAGCTATTTCCAGTGAAACATCTTTGAGGAAACTCCTACTAAGAGGTGCAAGCACAAGACCTTCCAAAGGGCAGGACAATCTTTCTGCATTGCAGCTAGCACATGACTGTTTTAAAACTCCCCTGAAACCTGGATAACTTTCATAATGATATTTATAATGCATAGTCTGTGGACAAGACTTAATTTACTTTTAAAATTGCTCCTTTTCCAAAAGCATTTATGATTGATGTAACTGCTGCTGATGCTTTTGTACAGAAGAGATGAACCATGTATCTCAGTCTGTGAGCCTGTCTCGATTCAATATTTTCCTGCTGTCTTCTGCCCCATTCATGATTTTCCCCATGCACTCCTTCCAGCCTTGACTCTGTTGGTTCCTGCAAGTGGCCACAAGCTTTGCTGCTGTTGGTCGCTCTGGCTGATCCTGAGGAGTAGTGGGGCAGATGAGGAGTCAGCAGCAAGGTAGGGATGGGAAGGCTTGTCCCCAGCATCCGTGATGGGGAACAAGGCTGCCTGCCCAGCCTGCGTGCCAGGGGCTCCTCCATATCCAATCCAGGCTGGCTGTTCACAGGTTTGTGTGAGGGTGGCTGGGAGCACTGGCAGCTGCCTGGAGCCTTGTTTACATCAAGGCTCTTGCTTCCATTATCAGTGGCGGAGGTGCATTGGGATATTTTTGGCATAAAAGCTGAGTAGAAACATATCATGTAAGTGTTCTCAAAATGGGAAGCTCTCAAGAACATACCTTAGATCTGGATAGAGAATATAGTGCTCTGACTTCACCTCATCTATATTTACTGCAATCTTCAGCTTTTCCCCCCTCTTTTGTCAAGTTGTGATAGGAAATTCTAGGATGCTGTTAGAAATACATGGATATTCCTAAGGAGCTAATGTGTATCAGCCTAACAAAATAGTGATGAGTGTAAAAGGAAAAAATTACAAAAATTGCTGTGTAAAA
Organism: Erpornis zantholeuca; assembly: GCA_013400515.1. Lineage (NCBI taxonomy): Eukaryota > Metazoa > Chordata > Aves > Passeriformes > Timaliidae > Erpornis > Erpornis zantholeuca. The sequence goes on along the minus strand of VZTN01006710.1, from coordinate 149,229 downwards.
ATAGTTTTCTTGCAAGCAGCATTGATAAAGCCATAGGAAGAAATAATGAAAAAGGAATAAATTTTGCTGGTAGAAGATTGTTTCTTTACTTCCCAGGAGCTCACATATTCCAGAAAAATCACCCTGGTAGATAAAATGTGCAGAAACTCTACATCTAATAGGTTCACATCACAGAGGTGATCTGTATCAGAAAAGACCTATTCATGGATAAAGACACACAACTGTGCAATTTAAAAATAATGTTAGTAGCAGAAATTGACTTCAGTCTTGAATTTGATGGTTATTTCTGTAAAGGCCATACATTTGTATAGCAAGTGTGTCGTTCATGGAGTAGCTTTTCAGTCTTTTACAAAGCCAAATAAACTCTTAATCAATTCTTTCAGTAACCAGACTAACAGAAAACATGATTTTATAATTTTTGGTATACCAAGCAACATCTTTAATATTATTTAAACATGCAAAAGCCAATTTCTTCAACTTTGTGCATAACACTGCATATTACTGCAGCACCCAGAGACCCTTGTTGGACATCCCAGAGCTGTTTCAGGAGAGAGAGACCCAGCCTGTAGTTTCCTGTACTGCCTGTCTGTCTCTATTACCTCTCTACTGCTCTCTCTACTACCCAGCCTGTGGTTTCTCTGTAGTTTCCCTGTGGTTTCTCTCCTCACCAGTTCTTCACTTGTCCTATTCTTCCCAGTAGGTGTTGGACAGATACATTAAGCTTCAGGAGTCTAACTGTTGTCACCTGCCCATGGACAGTTCTTCACAGGGGCATGGGACAGGACCAGAGACTGCAAAGATCCATCCCATTGGGAGGTTGGCTGAAGAGATTCACAGCACGGCCTGGGCATGGCCCAAAAGGTGCTGTCTCAAACCTGTAAGAGCTCAGGCTATTGGACAGGCTCTGATCTGTCCATGTCAAAATACTGGTGTTTCCAGGAGGCAATGTTGAGGTGCTCAAGCTTGAAAGTGACAGTGGATGAACATTTTTTTCTTAAATGAGGAAAAATCCTAAAATTTGGCTGTATAAAGAAGGGAAAAAAAAAAAAAAAGATGTATTCTATGAGTTTTGTTTTCATAAGAAAAGAATGAATAAGCTCAAAGGACTGCATTTCATCATTCCCCTATAATGCCAAGCAGTCCACTTCCCAGCTAAGGAGGGGAAAGATACAGCCAGGCTGTAGTTTAGGTTCATATTATCAATATAGTAGTGTAATAGGAGAATAAATAATGTGGTGTGCAGGTGCAAGGGGACACCAGCTTACAGGCAAGCTTAGTCTCAGTGGCAAAGATGGAAGAATGTGACCTGCACTGCAGTGTTTTATCTGCTGCACAGATAAATGCATCTCACCCAAGAAGCCTTTCAGCAGTGCTCTGAGGAAATTCCTCATCAAGGGAGGAATGCCCAGAGGAGAGAGATAAAGAGGCACAGAAGGTCCCCCTAATGCCATTGCCCCATTGTCCCAGCAGCAGGTGAGTGAGGCTCCTTTGTCTTCAGGAGGAAACCCCTGTGGCTTAGGACTGAGCACAGTGACTGTTTAGAAATGCCTTGGCTCTGCTGATGTTATCAAGAATTCAGGCAGGGTTCAGAGGCAGCAGGTGCTGAAACACCTGAAAATTAAATTGGAATCTGGAGTGGATTTAGAGAATAATTTAGACTGGGAGGGGGGGAGGTCCTCCATAGGTCATCTAGTCCAATCTCTTGCTCAAAACAGGGTGACCTTCAGGCTTAGATGGGGTTGCTTAGGGATTTTTTCAAGTGAGTTCTTGTTCCTGTTCCCCTACTGTCAGTACCTGCCCTGTATGTGCACATCAGTAGGTAAAGAAAACACCCTCTCTCTGTCAGCAGCAATATGCTTCCAGTCACTGCTGCTGAGGGATCCCCATCCTTCACAAGCTTGGCTGTCACTCAAAGATGCCCACCCTTTGCCAGTTGCCCCTGCAGTCTCTGCCAGGCGTCTCAATCACTATCTGCTCTCCCAAGAAGGCTGTACCTCTCCAAGGGAGAGATGACCTCAGCCACCCCAAAATGCACCCAGCTCTAGCCACCTGGACAGACACATTCCCCTCAGGAGCCCTGTCCCATAAACGGGAATCAGGATGTGAAGCTGCTCTGTGCACTCTTCTTACTCTCCAGACTACCTGTCCCTCTGGCATGAGCATTTCTCATCATGTTTTGTGGCTCTTGGCTGAGATATTTGCAGTGTGGAAACTACATAAGCCATGAAATCCTACCCCCCTCCTTCTGCCCCGAGCAGGGTCAGTTAACCTGGAAAACCTCTATAGCTGCAGGTAGGAAATGGCAAAATGTTTTCTGGATCACACGGGCAAACTGAACAGGAAAACGTATTTTAAAAGAAACACAGACTACTGAGATTGTGTCTTAGTACTGTCACATTCTTCCTCTGGCCTGAGCAAGCACTGTCCTGCTCTGCTAGTATCCACCCAGAATAATTTCCCTAGCTTGTTACCCCATTACCTGTCTCTTTGCAGAGCATTTCTGGGTCTCCACCAAGCATGATTTACTTGTCTTTGGTTTTCCCAAATACTAAATTTCTCCCAAAGTTTAAATTATTCCCAAATATTCCCAATAACCCCATCATATTTAGAAGTTATCTTTCAGTACTGGCAATGGTCTCGGCTACTCACCTCCTTCATTTGCTTTTGAGATTTTCAAACAGGAGCATCTGTGATATGCCCTATGCTGCTCCTGATGCCTGGAGGCAATGTCCTTCAGAACCATCAGTAAATCATGCCTTTGACATGTCATCTACAGAAAATGGGACAGCAGTTAGGTAGCAGTGTGGCTGACCTATGACTACTGATTACTCAGCAACATTATTTTCCTATTTCCCTGTATCCCTTCATGGGCTCATCCCTATCTGTTGCAGACACATCAGGTTTCACCTCTGAGAGTCAGCCCTTTTCCCTTAACCCCTTGCCTGCATGGTGTCTGTCACCCCAGGCTGGCAGGGGGTGTCCAGGTACAGATTGGTCCAGTGTCCTTGTGTGCCGAGGGGTTTCACTGGTGAGCCCCCCATGCCCAGGGGTGCAGAGTCATTGGGTGGTCCCCTGGTGTGCAATGCCTGCTTCCTTTCCTGGACTTGTGTACTCCGCCACTGAACTGGGGGAAGCCCCAGGATCTTCTATTTATGCTGCTTTGTGATGGGATTGTAAATTTTCAGACACAAGGAAAGTGCTTTTGTTCTGGCCAATATAATGCCAAATATAAGGTGGGTCTGCTGTGGCTCAAAGGGCCTGTTTCTTCAGTGATACAAACAGTAAATACCCCTTAGTTATTCATAATGTATCATTTTTGTGGTGAGCAATCCAGAGAAATTCTAGTCTGATCACTTGACTGGCAAAGTACAAAGCAGCACCTAAACATTCAACCAGAAGTTTTTAATTTTCTGCCAGTGTGATCAAAAATAAGCTCGCTCCTCAAAAAATAACCAGAAGAAAGATAGCCAGAAAGATAACCATCATCTTTCAGACTTCCAAATAATACCAAAGTTGGGACTTGAGCTCAAAACATTTTTAGCGCCTTTGTTGTCAAGGCATATAGAAAAAGATTACAGATGCAGTAAGGATGTAAGAAGTTGAGCAAGCATAGGTAATTTCTATAGTCCTGGTTTTGTCTTAGTCATTGTAGAAGGCAGCACTAATACAACTGACAGTCAGAAATCTTCCACAGCAGTGAGAACAAGTGCGAACCATCTCCAACCTTGCTGTGAGTCAGTGTCTAGGGAAACAAAAAGTAGAGAGCCTCTCGTGTGGAGACGAGAGTCTTTCAGTAAGGCACCATATACAGATGTAAAATTTAGATCAACTTTTCCAATTTTTACACACAAAAAGGTAACATTCTTTTCTTGATGGATCTCCACCTTTATGAATTTATAACAATAGTAGCACGTATTCAGCCCAGCCAGTAAATGCTCTCTGCACCTCTGCTTTAACAGGAGGGACAATGACCTAGCTGGTGTCATTTCTAGGGCTGGTCAGGCTGCCACTAATCCTTGATAAGATTTCAAGTGAAAGAAGGAGGGAAAGACAGAAAGAAAGAAGGCAAGGAAGCCTCCCCCACTTCAAATTCTTCAGGATGACCTGTCAGCTTCTATGTTACTACATTTGGACTTGAATTTCTTGCCAAGGTCAGAGCAGATTAGAAGCTGCTTTCATATCTGACAGAAATACTACACCCCGGTGAACAAGGGGGTGTAGCTCCAGCATCTTTAAGTGGAAAGAAAAGTTCAGTCTTCTTCAGTCATCAGCACAGAGTGCACAGGGGCGTCCCAATATTAACTCTGGTCAGCACCAGTGGGTCATCTTCTCTCCATAATCCCACATCCTCCCCCTCTCAGCTTGGATATGAGCTGCAGACTCAAAAAGCATGACTGAAAACACCAGAAAAACAGTGAGATTTGAAGGGTCATATGATCATCTCATGATCACCAGTATTTGTTTCTTTTTATGCTCTTTGTGGGAAATACATACTACTTTTTTCTAAATCACTCTTAAAACACAACAGCAGAATTATGTGCAGCCAGGCAAAAGCTTGATTTCAGGAGTGACCTCAGGACTCACATTTCCTCTAGCCTGAAGCTCAATTCACATTTGTAGGGAACTTGCTCAGTGGGAAACATGTTTTTCTTAAATGTTCAACAGCTGCATGGAAGTTAGGCAGCAGGAAAAACACAGGGTCAGGCAAAGAATAAAAATAATAATACTGTATTACCCCCTTGTCTTTTAAAACTTCAGCTCCCTCAAATAAAACGTAAAAAAATCTGGAAGCCCTGATGTGATGAGACCAAGGCACACTGGATGAGTGGCTTGCCAGAGGTCATAAAGGAGCCTGAACAAAGAACAACATGCATCGTTCAGCCATGTTTACAAAAATGTCTAGCTCCACCAGAATTAGTAACTGGATGCCAGAATGCTAGAGCTTTTTTCAGTACAGAATTTAAGAACACGGGGCTGAGAAAACGCTATGTGAAAACAAAAGGGAGATAATCTTGTAAAGTCTTGAGAGCAGACTGGCAAAGTAAGAGGGTTTGCTGAGGAAAATGGAGAATATTTCAGTACCAGAAAAGGAATGAGACTGTAGTAGTCACCAGGTGACCACCAATCACTGAAAATCAGTGTTAACCTGAGTTTTCTATTTGCCCACTTGGCTTCCCATATGTCATTTTACATGTCACAGACTGAATTTGCACCCCATTTTTCTTTGCCTCAATGATATTTTACAGTAGTGAGAGGAGCCACTCAGAATAATTCAGAAGAAATATTTCCCTGTTTTACTTTCCCTGTATGGGATGCTTCGCTCAGCTGGAGATCAATCTTTGTGCATCTCACAACAGGGAAGGAAGGGCAAATTAAGAAGAGAAAGCAAGGAGTAAAGAGAAACAAAGAAGTCAGGAGTGGCAGAAATCTAAAGAGACAGAGGGATGATAGTTATGGACTCCAAAGACAGATGAAACAAAGGGCAGGTAGGAGGAAGCAATGAATCAGAGACCCAGAGACAGCAAAGAGGATAAAGGAATGAGGGGAAAGGAAGCAATTTTTTTCAAAAATCTAGTGTTTGGTTGAAATATGAATGCAAAATAGTCACAAGTGTTTTAACCTAAGCTGATAAAATATCAATAAACACTTTTTGGGCAAAATCAGGAGTTATTGCCTCATCAGTGTGGCTGTAGCCCTTTGCTGGGTCAGTAGGCTGACCCCTCTCTCTGTGCCTGCCGATGAGTGGTGGTGGGGAGGGATGGAGATAATGCTGACGGAAATTAGTCCCTCTTTATCTGGCCTGGCTCTGGCTGAAAGACTAAACAAGCTGAAAATACTCCTTAAAGCTGATAGGTCTTCAGAAAACACAATTAACAACTTCAAGATGCCCTTCCAGGAACCAGCAAGACAATTTGGAGCATGCAGGGCTGGTTTATCCTAAAAGGAGTCAAAGTCTCTCAAAACACATAGACACAAAAGCAGGCACATCTGTCAGGCCATGGAGAGAAGCATCAGCTGTGTTCCTCTGGCCTCATGGGGAGTGGGTGCTGGCAAAAGCCAAGACTGGTAGGCAGAAGGGGGCTTTGTCCTTCAAGTGGTTCATAAATAACTTCCATCTGATGCTGCAGAGGCAATGAGTTGGGGATTGGAGATTTCTCAGAGAAATACTTCTGCAGAGAAGTTCCAGGCATGGCAGCAGCCCTCTGGGGAAAGCCAGAGCTGATACCAGCATGGATGCTACCCTGTAGCTTGTTTCTCATTGTATTGGAAGTTGTAAAATCACTGCTGCAATTGTCAGTACAGGTCTGGGTCTCATCCTGTGATGGTAGCATTAAAAAAAAAAAAAAATCTTGCCAGCAAAATATGAACCCTCTGGCAAAACTTTTGTATAATTCTCCTCCTTGTTTTCATAATTCTCCTCCTTGTTTTCAGACTTCTCCTCAGATTTAAGTGGCATCATGCAGTAGCTCAGGAAATCCTTTTGGCCACTCTATCCAACAACCTGCAAACATTAAGAGTATGAGAGGTTAACATGGACACTACGTGATAAAAAAACTCCAGCAGACTTTACCAAAGTTTACTCTCAAAAGCAGTCAGTCCTGACCTGAATTCCTTCCCAGAAAAGCTGAGTGTGGGACTGGAGCATTCCCAGAGGACTCTCAGCTGCATTAGAGACATGGTTTATGCCTGGCACCTCTTCACAAATGGGTGCACATATGGCATGGAAGCTCACCAGTGGGTCTGTGTGGGCAGAGCTGTCTGTGTCACCTGGTGTAAGAGACGGTCTGAAGATCCCTTTGTCTGCCTCACGTTCATCGCAAGACCCTCCAAAAACCTCCAGCAGACCCTGACTGGAGTGCTGGCCTGGCTGAGGTGGGATGTCTGCCAAAGTGTTGCCTGCAGGGTGTGCCTCCCTGAGAACTGGTACGCATTCCTAAAGAAATTACTGCAGGTCGTCGTGGGCTGCGTTTGTTCCGGCTCCCAAGGCGGAACAGGCCTGCGCTGAAGCGAAAAGGACTGATTTTGTCCAGTACACCTGTCCTGTTCCTCGCTATCTGTCCAGTACACCTGTCCTGCACAGAACGACAGACCCCTCACAACAATGGCAGTAGATTTCCCCACTTTATGGCCAGCTGCCCCTCGCCTACAAAAAGACTATAAAGACTACAAAAAGACTTTGCAGAAACCACGACGAGATCTCCCCACGGAAGACGAACCTATTGGCTGGACCACGAGGGTTCTCGTCTCTCTGTTGGTAGCTATATACCCCTTCCCCCTCTTTTTCCTCACTGTCCTTTTTACATCTTCTCTCTCTCTCCCCTCTATCGCATAAAACTGATGTTGGCACAATAAAAGTGCATTGCTGTTTTGAGTAAAACTTGTGTCCCATTGCTATTTGTCTTTTGCACCCGGGGATCAAAAGAACCTCATCACGAATCCTGCCTTGCGGATCGTGACACCTGGGAAGGTCCCCTCTCCACCAGCACCAGCACAGGTCCAAGTTGTCCTTCTAGGTGGAGGCTGGGAGTTTAGTGCCTCCTTTATTCATTAGCAGTATCTTCACAGTACTAAAGTTACCCAACCTATATTGAAATAAGTCATTATTAAAACTTATAATGACTTTTTTCAGGTCTGAAGTGCTGGGCACACCAGAAAGTCAGAGACAATAAATGGTGCTTCACGTGGGTTTTTATTTCTGTACATCTTTTCAGTGCGAAGCTGGAGCCCCAACATGTGCTACAGGGGCTGAGCCCTGCATTTAAATGATGTCTATGAGCCTCAGTGTGGCTGCGTGCCACCCATGGGGCTATAGACAGGGCTCAACCAGTGTGACAAAAATTACAGGTTAAAGCCTACCCTTCTGTCAGCTTATGGCTGTGAGGTCAGGAGTGATGGGAGCAGAGGCGCTGTCCACATGGATCAGACTAAAGTCTCTTCAGGTCCAGGGCGTGACATTGATACTCTTCAATACCAGATTACTACAGGGGAAAAGATCTCTTGACTAATGTTTCTGAAATCGCTTTCTATTTCATCGGGTATGGTTTTGCTAAGCTCTGTTATGTAGTGGCTGACAGATTTCTTGAGGAATAAAGTGTTGCTTTTACTTTTTTTTCTCCTTTACTGTGTATTTTAAATCTGATTTTCAGAAACAATAAATATATTTGGAAACTACTGCACATTGTGGTTTTGTGGCATCAGAAAATAAACCTGGCAGTGGAAAAAGTGCTAATATTTCCTAAGGTTTTAACCACCCTCAATCTAACGCTAATTTTTTTCATTTTAATCTCTATTTCAGTGACAGCTATGTCTGATTAAACTACTTGGAACATTACTTTAGTTTCAAGTCCCTTGATCATTGCCCCAGAGCACTACCTGCCATACCCCAAAAGTAATGTGAAACTGGGGTGTAAGCTAGATGATTGGTAATATTTTTTCTGTCTGAATATCCACACTGTGGTATCAAACAGATACTCAGATTACTCCTCTGTCCCAAGGGGTTTTTCCCATGATTATCTGATCCCTTTCAATCAAACAGGGTGTGTGCATCAGTCCCAAAGGCAATGTAAAGCTGACCAGAGCCATATTTCTGCAGATTCTCCAAAAGGCGCAGGCAAGAGTTCTTTTTGCCTCTGAAGGTCAGAAATGCTGCAGAAGTTAATTGACTTTATAGGGATGCTGTAGGCTTCCCATCCATCAGCAGTAAGAATATTTTTTCCAGGGACAAATGGTTGTGCAGAGGCAGAAATTCCCTGCAAGTAGGGTAGATCTGGAAAAAAGATTCCCTTCTCTCATGCTCCCATTCTCCATTACAGAAGTACATGCAGCATCAGTGGCACTTTCAGTATATTAAAGTATTCTCATATGAATGTGTTAATTCTCTTGCATTGTCCTTGTACAGCTTAGAAGCATAATTTTTTAGTTCTGGGAATTTTTATGGGGAGGAAGCAGTGCCCCTGTCTTTTGTAAGAACTGATTTTTTTTACTATGAAAGAGAAGTCTGTTTATTTGATGGCTTTGTAGACATAGGGTAATACTGCATGAAAGAGCAAATGCAAACCACCAACTCAGAGATGCATATGACAGTTAACTGCACCTAGTGTTGGTTCATGAGATGTTAGTTAATTATGGTGCCCTGTTGAACCATGGCCCTGCTTCCACCATGGAATCATAGGAGTGGAAAAAATCATATAAAATCACCAAGTTTGCCCCTCTAGCCCAAAGAGGATCAATTTAATTGAGCTGTTCTTGACTGCTGCTCCTCTGTACGGTTCTCAAAAACGTCCAGAGATGGAAACATCTCAGTTTCCTAAAATAATCTCTCCACACTCTGCAGTGGAGCCTGGAACTTGCACAGCATCCCATCCACTCCTGTGGGAGGCCAGGGATCTGCCCCAGACTCTGTGGAGAGCTTTAGGGAAAGGGGGTAAAAAGGTTTCCTGCTCTCTGGCTATGCTTTGAGGCAGCACCACCACTCTTGTTCATAGCTTTCACTCTCCTTCCCCTAATGTCTTCTGCCAGACCCCCAAAAGATGATGTATTGCTCCCCATCAGCTTCCTGTCATGACTGTGATGTGAACTGGATCCCTGAGAGCACCTGCATAAGGAAAAAAACTGCAATTCCCCTGGCCAGTGGCAAATAGGGGTCATGGAATGGAGCAGAGGAGGAGGGGAATGGTGTTCACAGAAGGATGGCTGGAGTGGTTTCACTGGGTTTGCTGCCAGAGCAAATGGTCATGGAAGGGGACTCTAACTCACATTTCTCACTATTTAACCAACAGCAACTGGTCTTAATAGGAATATTCCAGAGATATTGTTACTCTTCATCCAGTCTTCTAAAGAGAACCCTCCATGTGTACTTCGTGAACTCCTCTCCCATGCACATGTACAAGGATCAGTCTGAGCCTCAGCCCCAATAAAACCACTTCAGATCCCTTTTGCAAAATGTGCTAGTCTGTATCATGAGCAACCCATTACTAAAAATACCTTAAATTAACTTTGATAATTTCAACTCAAAATCATAGAGGTATTTTTGAGTACCCTAACCAGCTATTTTTTCTCTTTCTATTGAACTTTGCATAACCTTACAAAAAGCAGAACGAACTTAGACAGTTTTAGGAAAGTGAGAAAAAGTACTGCCCTCCAGCCCTGCCTGTGGTGCTTTCTGGTGATGTTTTGTTCTGGAGGAGCATTTCACAGCAGAGTTCTGATCCTCAGCATTGGTGTTTACAGTGGAAGAGCTGCAAGTTCCATAAATATGGAGACTGACGAGGACAACTATGCTCAAAATGTTTCTTTGTGAATCACACATAATTTTCTTATCCAAACTGAGGGAACATCGTGTTGCTAATGCAGTACACAAGGTCACCTCAAATTGTGAAGTAAAACTTATTTTCTCTTTGCTGGTTTTGCTTTCAATGCTATCATGTTCCAACATTGTTTTACAATAGCTCTCTAGCTAGTTTTCCAGGTATCCTGGATGGGAGACACTTGTCTATCCCTGACCAGAAACAAATGGGTTTAGTCAGAGATTTTCAAAACAATAAAGATTTTAAAAATTTTTTTATATACCACAAAATTTTCTGTTTGAAAGGAAGTATTCCAAGATGCTCTACTATAAGGCATGCTCCCGCTCTTCTGAGTAACAGCTGCAGCATAAGGAGTTGCACAGGTGAGAGATCCTAATGGGTGGGTTAACACAAAAAATATTAATTTTTATATCCCTTTGTTTTTCAGCCACTGGGTTGTGTGAGATGGAAAGCAGGGTGGATTCAGCAAATGTTTTTGCATTTTGCACTATTTTTCCAGCATGACTAGACTCAACAGGAGTATCCATGGCTCTGGACTTGAGCATATGAAGCAGATGAATAATTTAGTTGTCGGTTATTGAAACATGAAGCAAGATGCAAGTAAAATGGTGAAAAACCAAACAGCTGAGTACCCTGTTTTTCATGGGACATCCTCAGTTGCAGTGTGATGTCCCAGTGTAACGTTCTGTGGTATCTATCCAGGGAGGAAATACTTTGGAGCATTTCATTAGATAAAAATATGCAGCCAAGAGGAATTCCAGCAAATGGTAATGCTCTGCTACAAATATGCAATATGAATAAAAGGCATTGTTCAGGAGGGTCTCTGCAAAAGCAATCTTAATCCTCTTAAATTTTTGGGCTCTTGATATCTATTCTTCCTGGTCATTATAAACTTACTCTTTTTTTTTTTTAGTATTTCCAGTGTTGTGGGGTAGAATCTCTGGAGACAGTAGAGACATGATGCTGTTAGTCTTCAGTGCAAGGATTTGATTAGTGCCTCTAAGAGCTATGATTTTATAATGCCATGAGTTTTTCAGAGAAAAAACCTTTCATAAGCTCTGACTCAATTGTTACAGAAGCCAAAGTGAAAAATTAAACTCTAAATGCACAGAATAAATACGGGTCTGTGTAATTTTTTCTTGAGTGACCATTAGTTTCTGGAGCATTTCTTACTAATTATTCTGTCTTGTGTAAACAAACATGGTAAGGGAGTGCCACATAAAATTTAATGAAGTATGATTTTTTAAAAAAAACCCTGAAGATTTATTTCTTTCCCTTTTTTTTTTTTTTTGGTTTTGTTTTGTTTAACTTAATTCCATTTGTTTAGGTTTCAACAAGCTTTGTTGTGCTTGCAAATGCTCACACTGAAATACTCTGTCAGGGCAAGAGAGCCAGAATTGGCAGGGACTGCAAAAGTTCAGCTACAAATAAAAATTAACCTGATGTCTGTTTACAGAATCTAGGCAAAATACAAAAAGTAAACAGAGAGTATTATGAAATAGTAATTAAACTGTCAGATTAATTCCCTTTTAATAGTCCAATAATGTAAAGTTTTTTAAAAGAGTCTTTAATCTGGCACCTTCTCTACTCAGGAATGCACTGCTGCAGTCCAGAAAAGCAGAAAAGCATTACATGTGTCAATAGGTTAACCAAATCAGGGAAGATGTTTGAAGATATCTGAAATATTAATTACACAACATCCATCTGGCATTCCAGGCAAAGCATGACCATCTTGTGAAGCTGGAAATGTTAGGTCTTACATCTTGGTCTGAGAGTTATCTTTTGCATGAACTTGAATATAATCACCTGTGGTTCACAAAAAATAAACGAAAAAAGAGGTCTTCTGCAAAGGTGAACAGAGGGACAACTATACGGGCAGAAGGGGACATGATTGTTTCTACAGCTAGTTTCAAGCAGCACTTTGAGGTGTATGAGGAGGATTATTGGATGATTTTTCAGATATCCTTCAGCCCTGTCTTTCTGTATCGTAAGTATCTGTCTATGGGTCAGTTTACTTTTATTAGCTTGCCCAGATAAATATTAACTCCTATACTATTATTCCACATACATTGTTATACTCTTGTGTGCTGTGTAGTGGTTGTTATGTTATAGCCACTATAGTTTTTAGAGTTTAAGCAAACTGGGGGTTGAAGGGAGAAAGTACAATTTCATTAGACTAACAAATGTTGATGGAGAAAAATAAGCAAGTCTTTCACCATATAAGCTCCTCTTCAGAGCTACATGATTTTTTAAATTAAAATGCCATTTGCAATTAAATGTTTCTCTTCAGCTCCAGTAATTGTTATACAATCCATGTTGACAAGATAAAATATTTACTTCCGTTTCTTACATGTTTATGTTTATAATATTCTCATGCCTACCTTACATCTTGCAGTGATTCAATTGTCAGTTTGACCTGAAACTACTTAATAAAGCCAGTGCAAAATTGTGATCTCTACTTTGAACTGGACTTAATTAATTTGGACAGGTTCAGGTGAATGTTGGTTTAAGATGAACTAAAATAAGTCACTCTCATGTGATTTCACATGGGCTTCCTAACAATATAGCTGCTTTGGTTAGTGAGCCTAGGAGTCTGACTTCCCTTCTGCTGAGACAAACAGCTTGTTTGCTGTTTTCAAAGAAGCTTTCTTGCAGATGTAAGCGTGCCCACTGTGATGTGCTCGTGATGGTGGCTGTGCTAACCCAGCACTCCTCTACACCTGCAAACTCTGTCCCTGGCACCGACCTGCACTGACAGTGCAGATACAGTGGCCAGATCGGGATTTTCTGAGGCAAGAGAAGGTGACAGGAGGTACCACCGCCCCCAGCCCTCTTACCATGTGCTTTGCCCCTAGAACTGATAAAGGACCAGCCTCATCCCCAGCATTCACTTTCAGTCGTATCTGGCTCTGTGAAAGCTACATCTGCCCTGCAGACGTGGGGGGTGATGGCTGTGGCAGCCAAGGGCTGTGAGGAGCTGTGAACCCACATCAACCTCCCTGTGTCAGCAGAAGCATCTCACACAGACAAGCCACTCTGCCAGATCATCATATTTACTGGGGTAGTTTCTTCATCTTGGGGAAGGGCACGTTGTTTTACCCACAATGTCCTGTATGATTTAAGAAAATATTCAAAGCTAAAGCAGCTTTGGAAGCTGCCAAGGATTTAAAACATTCCTGTGCTGGCAAAGCGCTCCAATTGGAAATATGTCAGTATATGGAGGAGTCCTGTTCATGTGCTCACACAAGTTAACATTGATCTACTTAAATTGATTTAGTGTGTGATTCTAGCTCACTCATAGCTGTGTCACAGCTGAGACATCAGACCTATAATGACTCCCCTCCTAAAAGCATCGCTGGCAGCATGAACACTTAGCAAGGAGGAGTCTGGTCTCTCCAGGCTGGATGCCATTCATTCCCAAAGTGAGACATACATGATGTTAGCTTACACTGTGATACACTGCTGCTCCTGCTCTTTGCACGAAGCTTTTGCAGCCCTCACAGTGTTCACTGCAGCGATGCCCAGGACCAAGGTGGCCCAGCTCAGAGGAGAAGTGTCCCTCCCAGCAGCTGCAAGTACTGCCTACCACATTAAAGAAATGAAATCTCACTCTTTATCATGCAAATAAGCGAGGTTAATTCTCTACCACGGGAAAAACGTGAAATTCCCGTGTGACATCCCTTTCCCCTCCTCCCTTCTCACTGCAACCAAGTGGTGGAAAGGGACAGCCCATTTGGTGCAGCATCTAAGAGGAGGGGGGAAGGCAAGCACACCCTTGTTCTCCCACGGGAGCTTTCCCAAGGGCCTGCCCTGTTCCTGGCAGCATCCCAAAGACCCAGGCGCTGCAGACCAGAGTGTCTGCCTTTGATCTCTCCATCTTGACCTCAGAGCAACCCTGCTGCCACGCCAGCCAATACTCCCCAATGGAAACGAGAAAAAGAAGGAGAAGCTTTATAAAATATTTCTTCAGCTGAATTCTTGTTCATCTAGAGAAGGGGCCATGTGGCGTGTCTGCCTCCTGGTCTCTTTGGTCTCCTTTTGTCAGCAGAGCAGGCTCCTGGGCCACAGCATAGCAAGAGGAGAGCGTGTCAGGAGATTGCTGCAGAATCAGCAATCTGCCCAGTAGAGGACATGGGGATCCCCCTAACTGGGGAATAAAAATCCAACCTAAGGACACATCACTATTTTCACAATTGAAAGAGCAGTGGCATTTGGTTTAAACATAAATCTGCAGTTCAATTACAAAGAGTTTCAAAATGCCTGAATTCAGAAGGTGATACTTTCATAATGGAGCTGCAAGGATCACAGCTGTATGAGAATATGGCCCTAGGGAGTACCAACATTTTCATTATTCATGTTGCCTGGCCTATTTTCTCCCCTCTCCTGGAAACAACATGGGAGTGTATAAGCACATGTGTGCGTGTGCATGCATGTGAGAGAGAGGATATAGGCAAGTTACGTTTTTCTAATAAAATAGCTGGAAAACATTGCAGATAATTAAGTGTATGTATTTGGCATGTCCCACCATAGAGTGCAATACACCCAAGCAGAGTTGTGGCTGCCTGCCCTCATGCCACAGAGACATGAATTTCTGGCAGTTCCATGATACCCATAGGTGGATGCCCTAGCTGCCACGGAGCTGTTGCTGATGGTAAGATTACAGATCCCTCTGCTCACAGGACAGAAGGGCCACACCCTGTGGCCACTGGGGACTTCCAGTGACAAAGCCCTGAATCCAGACACGGGCAGGAGGATCCTCTGGGGCTTAGTGGGCTTGTCTGGGCAGATTCAAGGTCTGCTAGCAGAGGGAGGGTCCATGCAGATAAGTGTGAGGATGCGCCTCCCTTTTGCCTGGGGGCATGTTGGGCCCTTGGCAGGGCAACAGCGCTGTCACAGAAGGAATTGGCCTCTCATCAGTGCCGTATGTGAGTGATAAAACCTGTAAGCAGATAAGCTACTGCATCCTGAGGGAGTAGTGCTATTAAATCTATTTAGCATCTTGTTCACAGCTTTGAAAGGTTTCACAGGTATGAGCTATGCTGAAACACTTGTACCTGCTGTACTCTGAGAGCCATGAGTTGTCCTAATTCAAAGATCTCTTTTTTTTTTCTCATTCTGCATACATCATGGAGACTAAATTAGCAGAGATAAACGGGTGGCAAACACTCCTCTCCCCCCCCCACCACACTACAGCCTTGGCTGTGGTTCTGTTGGGTGCCAGCAGCTCATCCCTACTGACAGCTCCTATTTCCTGCTCTTGACTAAACCATGCACACATGAAATGATGGCACTTAATGGTTCTCTGCACAACCTGCTTGGCTTTGACATGAAACTGCTTTTTAATGCATGTAGTGAGATGCCTAACATTTCTACATGAAAGCATTACACTTTTATAGCATTTCAAAGTGACACATACTTTTATATAAAGAAATAAAGTCCACAAAGCTGTAGTTCTGAGAGGAAAACAATTCAATTTCCAGCCATCGTCATGCTTGTCAATGGCAGCTTTTTATCTGTAGGGGCAATGGGCACACACAGGTTCTGGTGGGGTATCTGTGGCCTCAGTGGGCCTGGGGTGCATCCATTCCTAGGCAGGGCCAGGAGGTCACCATGAGCTAGCAGTGCCGGCAGCCGGGGAACTCTGTGTGTATGTGTGCGTGTGTGTGTGTGTGTGTGAGAGAGAGAGAGACTCAGACCAGTAGCTCAATCTGATGTGAGGAGTCACCTTTCTGTTTCTGAACCACATCTAAACCCTTTGGAGAAAGTAATCATTAGGCTACTTGCAAGGATAGGGGCCACTTAGCATGATGGTGAAACACAAAGATGGAGAGATAAGAGGTAAAGATAGCGTTTACTCATCATTCAGCCCATCTGGATTTGGTTTATGGTACACATTCCTTAGCATCTGTACTAGAGACCAGAGGATTTCCTTGTTTCCCTCAGCCACCCAGCACTGCAGATGCAGTATGCTGTATAAAAACTTTCTTTAAACTCTGTGTCCAGAAGAGTCACTTCCAAACACTGCTGGATAAGGATTCATATAATAACTGAACACCATCCTGCTGTTGCTGTGCCTTTTCTGCCTTTATCCACATGCACACACGTGCACATAGAGGGGGAACTAATATCTAAAATAGTGAGGATGCATCCCCCAGTGTCCTCCCTGGTGGGAGGTTTGCCAAGGCTGGCCACCTCCGGGCGCCCCTCTGCCTGCTTCTCTCCAAAGGTGGCATAGCAGAGACCTCCTGCCGCAGCTTCATCAGGTGGCTCATCTGGATTTAGGACAGCTGGTGCTGGGCCAGACACCGACAGTGTCGTGGTGCAGGGCCCTGAGCTGGTGCCTGTCCGTGCTGCCAGCTCAGCCTTCTTCAAAAGCTTTCTCCAAGGGGCGGCGGGCAGGCTTTTTGCTGGATGGTGCATTGCCTCCAGGAGCTGATGGAGAGCCAAACCCAGCAAAAACACCGTGTGCTCTGACTAATGTGACAGAAGTATGCCAATAAAGCCTGTACACCCAGGTGACCCGATGGTGCAGGGAGGTAATGACTGAACCACGGTGGACACATGCTCTGACCTGCTTCACAAACGCAGGGCACAGATGTTGCTGGTCAGGGACCTCATCGAAATCCGGGAGCAGGAGAGAGGTGGTTAACACCTCCCTTCACTCAGCTATTGGCAAAGCAGGATTGCATCCACAGCCTCCCTGGAAACGGTTTTCCCCTGAGTCTGCAATATGCAGATTAAAGGGATGATAGCCATCATACTGAGTCCTTCGCCCCTTGGGAATACTCCGAAGACCGACACACCCACTCTCACTTACTGCCTGGGGTACTACGGGTCTGCAGCACTTTTGTCAGCTTGCTTGGGTTGTTTACAACTATTAGAGGTTTGAAAATGCCCTGCTAAATGAAATACAGGGCCAAGCTGAGAAAATACTAAATAGATTCCTATTCTGTAGTTGGCTGCATTTCTGTGGAAATATAGGTCGTTACCCTAACCAAAATATTTTCAATAATGAGATTAAAGAACATGTCTACTTTGACTTTTTGCATTTCAAAGCAAGCACAAATTAACCTTAAAAGATATGTGAAAGAACGTGTCTGTATCTCTGGCCAGAGATGAAGGGAGACAAGGCATCACAAAAGTGACATTATTTCTCCTGCAGACCTAAGGCCACAGTTACTGTAATATTGAAAGCCAAGGTGTCTGAGACCACAGAGGCTCTGTAGGAGGTGTAGGCACCAGGTGTGGGGGTGGTTTGTCCCAGTGGCATGGCACAAGGTAGTCAAAGTATGGCTCAGGATCAGCAGGTTAAGTGATGATCACATCTACACTTATTTAAAAATAGCAAAGTCTGAGGTCACTCTGCAGAAATTGGTGTTAGAAATGCCACAAAGAATATTAAAGACCTGCGAGTCTGGTTATAAAAAGAGCAGTGGGAGGAAAGAAGGCAGCAGAAACGTGGACATTTCCAAAGACTTCTTGTAAGGCATTATGGTGAGAGCAGGGAGGAAAACCAGAATATAGGTAGAGATACAGAGGGTATTTTTTAATCTCATATCTAAAGATGCATGTGCCTTGCAGACAAGTGATCACTCCAGCTTATTGGTAAGGTCACGTGCAGACAGGTACATACATCTGCAGGCGTCCCTTGCCACTCAGTGCTATGAAATACACGTGTACCCTGCCCCGTAAATGCAGTGTCCTGCAGCTTTTATTGGTACAGATCAAGATTGCTCCATTTTGCAGATATGGTCCTTTGTGTCTACTTACAGCTATGCCTGTGTTTTATTAGGCTATCGTGTTTATTTTATAGAGGTTGTGCTGCAGAGATCTGTGCCACTGGCAGCAGGAGATGGGGATGCTGTCAGTCTGTATGGCCAGCATAGCAACCTTAGGTAACTGAGCACTAAACAAATCATCTTTTTCATGTCCTGGGATGATGTAGAGCAGGCTCATCACATGATCCAGCAAGCACTGCTGGCTTGAAAAGGAGGAAAAGAGGTGACATGGTGGCGACTTTGCTCTCACTGAAGGGAGATGGTTGCCTACCTTTGCTGTGTTGAGACAGCAGATTTGGTTATAAAGCTAAGTGAGAGAGGATGATTGATTCTAAGCTAGTGAGGACTCGCTGTACAGCCTTAAGCAAAGCATTTACCCTTTTGTCCTCACTTGTTGCCACAGCAAAAAGGGAATATGAGGGGTTTTTTTAGTCTTAGATGCACTGTTAAACAAAACTGTCCGTGAGATGGTCTGAGAGGATTGCTCCAGGATTGCCATTGTTGTTAAAGGATTGCCTAAGGACAGGGTCCTCCAGGCTGGGAGGATTTAAAACTTCATTGTGAAGGCTTCAGTGGAAATTAAATACCATCCCAGCATTTGGGGTTTACCCCCTCTGCTTGAAGGGTGAGCTCGGTCCTGCGGACATGTTGAGCATTAAAGCACCCTGGGGCTGGTGCCAAAAGCCCAAAAAGAGCAGGAGACAGAGTTGCTCCCTGCTGACAGACCCTCTCCTGACATTCCTCCTGATGGGGCAAAATGGAACAGTCTGATACCAGACTCCAGTTGGCCTGGGGAGAAATGGAGGGGGAAACTCTACCCATTTCTGTCTGTTTAAAGGCAGGATGTGAGAGTGCTGCCTACTCTTTGTTCTCCCTCCCTGCCCGAGCATCTTTGCATAAAGCCCCTGTGATCAATACTGATTAACTGTCTTCAGAAAAAAGGTCCTTCCTTCCTTTGTTTCTCGTGAGATAAGAAGCATCCCGATCCTGCCAGCCTGCCCTGTGGGAATTGTTAGATACTTTGCCCCTGTAAAACCAAGTGATAGCTTTTGCACTGGTCATAGATGAGGTGACTCAGTGCGTATCTCCTTAGACTGGAGCAAGGTTTGTTTTTCCAGCTGATACAGGTGAAGAAGAAGCTGAATTATTGAGCTGAGAATCCCTTTATTTCCAGATATTGTAGCTGATCAGATAAAAAATACCTTTGCTGCGAGTCTGCCTTTTGTTAGTCTTTAGGCTTTGTTTAAAACCAGTAGCACCCCTGGGATTAGTTAATATTTAATTTAAATGGGAAAAGAAAGGAAAGGCAGGCCACAACAAATGGTTCTAGTGCATGAATCTCATCCAGTGACACAGCAGCTGTGATACAAAGCCAGTCACCCAAGAGCAGCAGTTAAATGGTAAGGGACAGAGCTGGAGTTCACTGCCCCAGTGAGATTTATTTCACCCTCCCAGGGAAAACTAACCTTGGAAAAAATAAAACAATAAATACTTCTTTCTTCTGGTTGACAGTTTACTGCTTCTGAGAAGCAGTTGTTTATGGATGACAAGAGCACCAGATAGACTGCAGCAAGAGGTGAAGCAGAGAGAAAATAGGAGATGCTGTATGTAGAAGGGAGGGAGAAGGAGTGGGCAGGGTCACCCTTTGAGCAGGAGCAATCCTGCAGTGAGGGGAGAACATGATTTAGGTTAGATTTAACACAGCAAAAATTAAATCAGTTTGGAGGCCTGTGGCAACGTAGACATGGAGTGGGTGATAAAATTCTCTCTTCTGCATCCCACCAGTCATGCACACATCTATCGGAACATTTGAACCCAAATTTTTCCTCATGGACAGTAATATTTTTTCATTTGCCCATGTACTTTGTTTTGTCTTTAAATGTTATGTTTATTTGATTGACCATAATGGTTCCTGAAGTTAGACTGTTATTTTATATATTGGTTGGGGTTTTTTAACATTACAGCTATAATGGGACCCTCGTGAATCTTGTGGATGATAATACAGTGGCATTCTTTCCCAGTTTAAATGATACTGTAGCATCTTAGCACATTTGGAGGTCAGGCAGTGTGGCAACATGATGAAAACTTCTGCTAAATGAATTATTTGTCCTTTTGTAATTGGGCTTCTTGGCACATCTTGCTGAGAAAGTGAGTTGCTTCAGCCCTGAAAAACTCAAGTTCACAATGTTCATTCAAGTATCAAATCCATATCCGTGCAAAAGGGGAACAAGCATTTGTGATATTAATTCCCTTCCGTCTAGGGACAACTGAGACATCTTCCTTTTTATTTGCCTTGTTCTTTCTCTGCAGCAATGTGCTCTCTGTTACCTGAGTAGGACAGAATGAATGGGCAAGAAATTCTAAATCTTTGCCCAAACTTGCAAAAAAGGCTCAAAACTATAATGTTTAACTGCTGTCATTTATTTTTGAGTCTTTGCACTTTGGAAATTTGCCCCAAATTCAAGGGAATTCAATGTGAGAGGTTGTTCATGGGATACTTTTGACGTAGTAAAAAACTGGAATGTGCTTAAAGCCCTTTGCTTTTGGAAGAAGTTTGTATAGGTATTTAAAAATTCATGTCCTCAGTCAACCTTCTGGGCCTTTAGAAGCTTGCCAGAACTGGAATACAGGCTGTCACTCTGTCAGAGAACATTAAGACAAAGTGCAAGCTATTTTCAAGCTAGAAATAATAATTCACCCCCAGGATGTATCAACTTAAGCAGTGGCTCCATTATCAGCCTGCCAATGGAGGCTGTGTACCACCCCAGGTCAGCTCTGGAGGATGCTGCAGCCACAGGTCCTGTGGATCTGCCTCCTTCCTTACATTGTTCTGAACACTTTTTAGTGGTAGTAAAGAAATGGATGGGGGAAAATATCAGAGAGAGAATAATGCTGAGTGACCCTTCACTTAAGATATTTACCATGAGCAAGAATAATAACCTTTTTTTTTCTTTCCCCCACTCAGTGATTAGAAAACCAAGTGATATTTCAGTTCTGATACTACATGTTGGGAACCCCTTGTTCAAAAAGATTTCAAGGATTTTATTTTGTATTTTTGAGAATCTCCTAAGGAAATAACTTTATAATATTAGGCTGGAATTTAGAGGTATTGCTCACAATGAGCTAAAGTTTGGCTTAGTTATTTATATTCCCATTGACTTACATTTTTCATATTCGTATTAGTTACATTTTGCATACTCACTTTTTTAGCTGCATATTAAAATTGTGACCTTTAAACTCGCTTTCCCATCACATATAGTACCTTTTTGTTACTTATGTTTTTAGGAAGCCGCAGACTGACTTAAACCTCAGATCTGGTGCTGCAGATATAGCTCAGTGTTGGTGCAGTTCATTGGGTAAATTATTATGTGGCCTTAGTTTCATATTACATTAGACTAAAGCCATAATTGCTGGTAATTCAATATGACAAAGGAAAGGAAACATCATATTCAGCAAATTAGGCTTTGTATGACGGCATTACTTACGAAACAAACAGTTGGTCAAGGACTTTTAAGGACTATAAATAGCAGGAACCTGTAAATTCAAAGAGTGGAATTTTTAGTGATGGAAAGCAGAAGCGTTGCAGCTATTGGCATAACAAGGCAGAAAGAACCCTTCTGTGGCCTTCAGGGCTGAAGGGAGATGTAGGTGGATCACATTCATTAAACATCCCAAGGAATGGGTTCTCTTAAAATTTCTGTACTTCTGATCAGTGAACAGCAGTGCTTCAGGAGTCACAGGGTTTTGCTCTCAAAGTTCAATAATATTTCTGGGTGAAAATCTGCCTCTGCTGAGAGCAGCAGGAGCTTTGCTATTGATTTGGCTGGGAATAAGGTCTCACCAAGCATGGCAGGGCAGGGAGGATCTTGACTTTTCTTTTTACAAACTTTGAGGATGGAAAGAGGGTAGAACAGGTCTGCACCGAGACCCTTCCCAGGACTGCTGAGCTCAGGGGGAATTGCTTTGCCTTGGTTCACGTTTCCAGTGTGGAGGGCTCACTGGGTGTCTGGAGGTGGCAATGCAGCAGGATTTAGCATCACCCGGCCTGAGCTGTGTTCCTCCAGAGAGCTGCCCTCACTCCCATCTCCCACTGCCCACTGCTGTTGATGGGAGCTCTGGTCATGCCTTTTCTGAGGAAAAGGATTGGATTTTGCTACACCATGGATGTTTTAATCCTTCCCAATTTTGATATAAATATTAAAAATCTAAGTGCTTGAGTCCTGAGAGAAAATTTGGCTTCATCGTGAATTTTAATTTCTTTTTATCTTGTTCATTTCTTTTTATTTGTCCATTAATGTTAGGCAGGAAAATGTTTTTAAGAGTATTCAAAAAGTGATAGAAATCCAACCATTTCTTGTCATTTCCCTGTGGAAAACATAAAAAGCTGAGAAAATAAATCATCCCTTGTTCTGAAATGAACATTTGAAAATTTATTTCCATTTTTCATCTTGAAAAATAAATTTCTGAAATGTTTTGTCCTGTCTGCCAGATGGTTTTGCTTGAGTCATGCATTTTCTCTAAATAAAAACCCCTCAAACATTTGACACGTCCTGTGTAAGCGCCAGTGCTCCTTTTGTGCCTTTGATAGTGAAGACCTCTTACCTACCAGCAGTGACTGAGGAATCTCTTGGAAAGGCATCATTCCCATCTTTCAAGAACAATATATTTTTTATCTTATCTAAGAGTCTTGGATCAATAGGATGAAATTGACATAAGTCTTTTATCAAGCCTATACATTTTATCAAAGTGCTGATCAAGAACTCAAAAGGGATTTGGGTCAAAATCTAAGAAGGAAGATGAAAGACCGTGAGCTGTGACATGTCTATCCCTGCCAACAAGCTCTATGTTCAAACAAAAGACCTCATTCCTGGTAGCCTTGCCATTGATTTTATCTTTAAGCACCTTGTCTGTCAAGTCTCACCTTCCTTTCTTCCCCTGATCCCAGCAGGGCTGGGCGGGTGTCAAGGGAAGGGCTCCAAACTGATCAATAGACTTTGGATCAGGCTATAGGCAATCACAGGGACGTAATAAAAGATTTTAGGTAAGATCTAGGGTGTGTTCAAGCCAGCTTTCTTATAAGACTAGGCAAACAGGGAAAAGATACACATAATTTA
Source organism: Erpornis zantholeuca (assembly GCA_013400515.1). Classification (NCBI taxonomy): domain Eukaryota; kingdom Metazoa; phylum Chordata; class Aves; order Passeriformes; family Timaliidae; genus Erpornis; species Erpornis zantholeuca. Next base: position 126,030 of record VZTN01006710.1, on the reverse strand, counting down.
CCCTTTCATATTTTTATTTCAGTCTGAAAATGTCAGCCAAAACTCCAGTTTATCTTTGCCTTTCAGTATTTGAAATATAATTATGTTTTATCCTACAGTGTATGGTTTTGAAAGGTACTTTAAAAATTTAAAATACTTTAAAAAGTGCCTCATTTTCTCTCATCTCCTAAACTGTGTTCCAACAAAGACACAGAAGCACTGAAATGTGATTTACAAATTTCTCTTACTCCCAGCAATTTCAAGTGGCAACTGAAAGGAGCGATTCCTCTGCCTGGCACTGCTTGGTACACACTCGTATCACAGACACCAACCTGCCCCTGCTGTGCCTCTCACCTTCCCACCACACAGAAACAGCTGCTGCCAATTCCCCTGGGCCTAATTCTTTGCTCTTCTGTCTCCTCAGTCCCTCAATCCTGTGAACAGTAAGTGTTTGTCAAGCTGGCTTTCACAGTCGCTAAATGGTTCTGCAATAAACATCAGGATGGTAATAAAGATGAAAATATTTTCCCTCCCCTGTGTCCTCAGTCAACTAAAGGCAATGCTGTAGGTCAGCGTAGAGCTACACAGCACACCTGAACCAACCACACAAACAGGACTTTCCAATCTTAAAGTTGTGTGATGGATCTGCCTTTTCCTACCTTTCTCTGTGTGCGGCTCATATATAACAACTTTTTATTGTAGGAGCAGTAGTAGGAGCAGTAGCACGAGCAGCAGCAGTAGGGGCAGTAGTAGCAGCAGGAGTAGCAGCAGTAGTAGCAGCAGTAGTAGCAGTAGTGGCAGCAGTAGTAGGAGCAGTAGTAGCAGCAGTAGTAGGAGCAGCAGTAGGAGCAGTAGCACGAGCAGTAGTAGCAGCAGTAGTAGGAGCAGTAGTAGCAGCAGCAGTAGCAGTAGTGCAGATCTCTGACGGTTTAAGTGAAAGACACAAGTATGTTTGTGCACCCACAGGTGCAGAGGCAATCTGGCCTCTCTAAAAAACAGCTCCTGAGCCTTTCCCCAGAGGCAGCCAAGTAGTTTCTTGCCACTGCAGCTCTCGAACTGCCAGGCAGCATTTACCCAGAGCTCTAAGAAGCTATTGCATTATGCCCTAATAGTGTCCGTGTATTGATCATGGGTAAAAGATTGCTAATTAGATGCGTTGCCATGATTAAAAAGCTCAGGCTGAAATGCTGTTTATAAATTATTCTCTTAGGCGATGGAAGCACTTTCCTGTTGCATCAGACCAAGGTGCTCCCTCCCCAGAAAGAGGGATCCATGGGTCATGCAGGGGTATGTGCCCCTGGAGCTGCCTGGTTCCTCCAGGTGCACGGGGAACACACAGGGCATGGCTGGGGCATTACAGAGGCCAGCAAGCAATAACACCAGCTTTGCTTTCCCAGACACTACAGAGTGGATAAACATGGATGGATCTCCTCTTACGTGCCAAGAAAAGTAATGTAATTATTAATCTCATTTCCTCAGAGAGGACAAGGGGTGATTTATTTGGTATTTTACTTCTATAACACATTCAGTGTGTGAGCTTTCCCTTTGATTTTATGCCTTTCCCACTGCAGCTGCCTTGCACCACTGAAATACTGTGGAAGTCTCATCTTGGCCACAAAGAGAAGGGAGTGACCAGGAGCAAAAGTCTGGGTCTGATGATCAGCTCCCATGGGGTAAAGCCTGTCCCTGCTTTAAAGTGGCCACATGCTCCTGGGGGAAGAAGAAACCACAGGGACAGAGAGAGTCCCCCTTGCTGGGGCATGTGAGAGGGATGAGCCCTGGTGACAGCACAAGGCCACATGTCTGGGAAGGTGAGAGTCATATCTTGGTGGCTGGGCCAAGATTAATTAATGCCAAGACTAATTTTTCTTACTGTTCCAGGAAACCATAGTTTCTTAGTTTTTCTCCAAGGACTTGAAATAGAAGTCCTGAATTTCTCCTGCTAGTATGGGCAATGGAGAGCTGGAAACTGAGACTTTTGCCATATGTTGTTGAAACTTTGATGGAGAGCTTTCCTTGCTAAAATAAAGTTGATGGGATTTGAGTATCAGAGCAGCATTGAGGTCCTGAGCTTAAGTTTCTCCTCTAAACTCAATTTTTGCTGTCTATCAGTCTGCACAATTTAAAAGATAAGTGAACACTGTTTGCCCTGTTTTGAGGATTTTCCATTGGTAAGATGCAATAAGGACCATCTGTTTTATGTCCTGTTCATGGACCCATTTTTAGGGTTGAGTAGGGCCCTCACATGTGAGACTGTAGCAATTTAGGATTTTATGAACATTATATTGCCTTGCAACAGATTTACAAACTTAAGTCAATTATAACAACTGAATTGCAACCAGAATTATGAGTTAGTGAAAATATTACATGTAATGAAAGCACAACCTGGCAAGAAGTAAAATTGGAAAGTTTGTTCCTCATAAATTTCTATATCACCATGGAAAAGATCTTGTCTCTTTCCTGTGTCCATTTCACTTCTTCATCTCCCTGCTTTCATGAAATCTATAGTCATTTACTTGTCTGTCCATTTACTGCTTAGGGACTGATTCAGAATTAGGGGATAGACAAACACACAAAAAATAACACTATCACATAAAATCAATTTTCTTGAGAAAGAACAAAAATAAGGCTAAGAAGCTCCCTTCACTACTTAGTAAGCCTTGAGATAATTTAATATATGCAAATGTATACAAAGCACCATGGAAGATATAAATTTTAGTGACCATTAATTAGAAGTGATCTATGATATCACATAGAGGTTTGAATGAGCAGGCCATTTCCAGCTTGCATTTATGTGTGTGAAATGTGTGTGCATGCAGATGCACACATGTGCACACAGCTCCAGCAGCGATTACCAGTGCTGAAAGCAATCACATGCTGCAGCTGACAAGTCAAAGATCAAGTAGAAGTTTTTCTGTAAAATGGGGGAAATCCTGCTTTGAATAACCAATGACTTGACCTTTGTCAGCTGTTAGTCTAGTTGGTAGCAATTATCCAAAGGAGATTAAATTATCAGTCTCAAGGCAAGGTACTTTGCATTCTGAACAAGACCAGGGATTAAACACAGATACTTTCTGAATGCCAAGGGAGTTTCCAGCAGGATAACGATTTCAGAGGAAAAGCATACTACTGCGAGTAAATTGCCATTTTTTTCCCCCTTCCTTGCTCCTTTTCCTTAGTTTGAGAGTCCTCAGGAAAGCTTACCATGGGCTGGTGACAGCACTGCTGGCTTATCCAGCAGGCTGCAAGTGGGACTGAAACAGCAGCACTTGGTGTGCTTGGAAACCAGGGAGGTGGTGCGTGAGTCCTGCTGTGGAAGCACCTTCACTAACACCTGTGTGCCAGGTCACAGTATTTTGTGGTCGGATGCTGATTTCTAAGGCCTGACACCCATTCCTGAATACCATCCAGAGTCCCAGGCCCACTCTTCAGGAGCACCAAGGTATTTACCCAGAGACAGGACAGCTGTGCCCAGGCTGGGCTGAGGGACGATTTGCCTCAGGGGTACATATGGAGCTGTGACTCCCAACACCATGGTGCCAGGACAGCTGGCACAGCAGGGAGAGCTGGCTGGAAGGCAGGATTCAGCCACAGCAGCTATCCCCACCACCCTCCTTGGCAATGGAGTGGTTGCTGCAGGCACTGTCCCACCTGCTCCAGGGCAAGGCTGCCTGCATGGGCTGAGGCACCCAGAGATGATGGTTTAAAACCCACCTCTCTGCTTACCTGGGAGGGGCTGATCACCTAAGTCCATCAAACACTGGGAGATCAGAACTCCCAAGTGAGGACCTGGTATGCAGTAGGCAGCACCCGCACCTGCCAGAGCTCGTTGTTAAAAAGCAACTTAAAACACCTGAGGGCTGGGGGTGTGGTGTGAGAGTTGCTCCCTTTGGGTGTTCAGATTTTTTCTTTTTGTTTTTCCCCTTCAGTGCTCTGAAATAAGAGTGGAAGTCTGCAGGATGTGACCTGGACTGTGACAACTGATCCAAATGAATGAGCAGGTTAGTGGTCTTAATGTGGCCCCTTTGAGGGGTCCTAGAGAAATAGCTGTGCCATACTTCCAGGGGAATGGCTGGTTCTGGCTCTCCTACCTTTGCAGCAAGCCTTGGGTTTTTCAGCATATTGCATAAATAAGAAAGCCCTCCAATTTACAGCTGGTAAGCAACCCTACAGCGTGTGACCCAGTCCCTAGGTCTGTCCATGAAAACACAAATTTACTTGAGGAAATTTTGTTTTCTAATAAACACAACTTTGAGCATGTTGTATGCTGGTGAGACCTGGTAAGTTCCAGAGGGCCTTTCCATCCTGAGCAGTTCTTCGTAAACTGTGTGGATAGGGCCAGCATCCATACCAGATCTGAGTGGATGGTTTAGGTGAATACTTAAATCCTAAAATATTTTTATTAGAAAAGATATAGACTTATAATCTGCTGACTTTATACTGGAGTCCTCACTGCTATTGTCTATATTTTTTTAAAATCCATTTGCAGGCTGGGCACAGGCAATAAATTATGTAGAATTTAAAGCATATCCTTGATTTTTTGAGTCCAGCATTTAAGTTTATAAATCTTGGGAGAGCTTTTTTGGTTTTTGGGTTTTTTTTTACAGCTGTCATATACATCTTTCCACATAGTAAACACTTTCATCTTCACTTGGTGGTGGGCTGCAGGGAACAGGATTTGCCCTGTTTGTAGGGTGGGGTGCTGTGGGGTGCTCTGGCAACCCTTGGCTTGGTGGGATGATGGCAAATATCTGCAGTGAGGATCCAGTGCTGATTGCATCCGAACAGTCCCCAGACGTTGGTTTCAAGATCCAGGTGAGGTTTTCTTCAATCCTGCTGCAGCAGATGGCTGTAAACATTTCTGTGGCTGTTCAGGCTCAAGTCAAGCTGGTTGAGGCAATGTGAAATTCTAGGTCAAAAGGTGAAATGCTGCTAAATTTAAGATTCAAGTTTATGTAGATGAGTAAATGGTTACTTGGACTTTTTCCATTTCAGTTGCCCTAAGTAAGGTATGCCTCTGCCGTCATGTCTCCCTGCCACAGCTGGGTATCACAGCCACTTCACAGGAGTTATGAAAAAGGTCCTCCCCAAACATGTTTTCCCAAGTATGCAAGCCTAATTGCTCCTGTGCATCCAGGCTTGTCTCTATAAATGTTTGCATTTGGCTCTGTAGGTTCACTTCATCATCCCTTATACAGGATTAAACAGCGTGTTCTCCTGTCAGTTTGTTCCTACCACTTGTCTTCAAACAGTGGAAAAACCTGAGCATTAGAGATGTTTGGGGTAAGAATCCATTTGCAGATACACAAATATATTTGATGGGATCCTCTCACTGGGAGAGATTGAGTTCTTTGGACTTCTTTTTTGTTTTTTTGGTCAGAGCTTAAAGACACAAAACTGGAATACCAGCAGAAAAGCGGGGATTTAAGTAATGTTTTAAAGAATAATTTTTGCACTTAAGTACTCCTTCCCCAAGCACGGTTTTGGATGAGGATGCTGTTGGTCCTTTCTGAAGGGTTAGGAAAATAGACCATTTTAAACAGCTTGTGAAACTCTTGGTTTGATAATTGCAGGTTGTCTGCACAGCTCCCAGACATGTTTAAATTGTACTGGGTATAACTCTTCCATTTCTGCGTCCAGGCTGGTGTGTGGTTTGTTTGTTGCTGAGTAACTGCAGTCCTGGGATAGGGATGTCCAAATTTAGCAAAGGTGAGGTTATCTGTTGCAGTGACCCGCCACAGAGGAGGCATGTATGAGGAGGACTCAGTAAATACAGGAATCTGAGCCTGGAGCCTCCCCCCTCCCTGGGCTCCATGGCAATTGCTGCCACCCTGCTGATCCCCTGCAGTTGCTATAGGTGATGCCAGGCACAGGCTCAGTGTAAGATCCTCTTCCTGTCTCTGGGGAACTAGTAATCCATACTGTGAGGAAGAATTGATGGGAAACAGCTTACAACAGCTTGCTATGAATTGGCTCTTGGTAATCTCCTGTAGCATTAACTTTCCAAGTGTTTTATTATCCCAGAAGCTATTTTAGACTTCTCTTTTTTTTTAAACTGACAACCTTTTCACTTGCTGGTCCTTTCTTTATCTACTCTTTCTTAGTAACTCTTTGATACATTGTGCTGATTTGGTGTGTATCTTTAATATCAAATTAGTATTAAAAGTTCCCTTTTCAGCAGTAATTTGCAAGTAAACCTACTTTTGTTTTATATATAGCCTTCTTCAAAACTGTTGGTGCTAAGTTATATACCTCTCCATTTAAAGGAATTTTTATGTGAGGTTTAGTGAAATTACTTGTCAGACTCACCTTGATTTACAACTGCTTTCATACAGATCTGTCCCAAAAGAGCTGACTTGATTCCTGTGCTTTGTTCCTTCATTTACCATCTTCATACTTTTTCTTCTTTTATTATTTTCATTTTCCACATAGTATTGAGAATGAAATAACTTGGATACTTGGTTATTACTAACAAACTGAGATTTAAAGTCTGCCAGACTTTCAGTAGTTCAAGAAGCAGAATTAGATACAGGTTCCATCCTGGATGAACGAGCTTCTGCCAGGTATTAATGTCTGACACTGAATGACAGTGGTTGAACATTCTAAACATAGGGGAAAAATCAATCCCTGTATGGCACTGATGTGAAGGGCTTGGTTCATTAAACTGCCACCTCAGGCTAATGTCATAAGAGCAGATTGGTGTTAGATGTTGGTCTAACAGAAACCTCTCAGTTGCTCTCTCCAGAAATCTCCCTCAGGGAGAGTTCACTTACCTCAAACACTTGAAAAAACCAACAGGTTGGCAAATATAGATTTTTCTGACTGCAATGGAGACACCAAAGTGATCCAGATGAGCTGGAGCCACGTGGGAATAGGTGTAGCACCCAAGCAGAGAACCAGCAAATACAGGGATGTTGTCTCCTTGCAGAGATTCTGACTGACTGAAGGCTGTGTAGGGACTGGGCTGCTCCCCCAAGTCAGACATTCTACTCCCTCAGGTTTCCCCTTGAGCCTTTCCTCAAAAAGAAACTGGAAGGAAATACCCTGGAGTTCATACAGTGGTATAGCTACATGTCATGTACATAATATGTGTTTTGTACAAATACAGCCATAACTGTATTTTTCTGGAAAATAAATATAAACTGTGTGTGTGACAAGAACATGCAGGGGCTGTGTTATATGGGCAACCAACAGGTTGTATCCTGAAAAGCTGAAACTCTTCTTTGGCATTAGGAATCTTAACTTTGACCAGATGTTGATGGTAATTGAGTTGAAATAGCATGATGGAAATTGCCCAGTGGGAAACAATTTAGCTTTTAAAATGTCGTAACTTAAACCTTGATTTAGCGTATTGCATAGAAGCGGGCATGACTTGATACATCCTCTTTTTTATTAGTGCTCTGCAAAGTGAAGTTCTTCACGTGCCTGTGGTGTGTGTGTGGGTGTATTCCAGCTTTGGGCTTCCTCAGTGCTACTTTTTCTGCTAACCTCTCAGCTCATAGGAGCATAGAACAGTTTACCTGGGAAGGGACCTGGAGATCACCCAGTGCAGGGTTGATTTAAAAAGGTTTGTCAGGGTCTTGCCTAGTTGAGCCTATGCTGATATGTTTGGCTCCTCCCAATCATTACTCAAAGGGCTTAAGTTAAAAAGTTTACTGGGGAAGCAAATATTGAAGATCTTACATAAAAGCTGCATGCACAAATAGATTCTTGCTCATGCTTGTGTGTATGTAATACATTACACTCAATCACATGGAGTAGGGAGCTATTATTATGACCACACTTATGAAAATATTTGAATTTAGCTTACTTTACGTAAACACTCTGGCCTTAATTCTGCAGTGAATGGTAACATGTATAGCACAGCAGTCCTGTTCTCAGGACAAATGCCTGAAGGGGCTTTCAGTGTTTCCATTCCAACCCTCTCAAGCAGGGGGCCATACCTTCGCCTTAAAATTTTTCTCTGAAATATTTTCTCTAAAGAAAATTCTGTGAAAACTTGCATGTTTAAAGGGGTAAAACTACTTACCCTCCCTCACTACCCCAGTAATTCAGTGGAGGGGAGAGTTGGCACATGCCTCCCACACTCACTGCTGGCTGACCAGGGGGCTGTCAGCAGGGTGGACCTGAGGCCACTAAGAACAAACCTGGTGCTTGAGACCTGTTCCATGTGGGTAAGGTCCTGGCTGAAACTTTCCAGAGAAGCTGTTTGGAAATCTAGCCATGAGAAGCATGTTAAAAACCCAGCATTAATGCAAACCACATGGCTGAGACTTCATTTAGCTATTTAGAAAACAGGAGCACTGTACAGTACATGCCTGCAATGCTCAAGCTCTTTCCCCCACCTTCCCCGTTTCATTAATTCCTGCTCCTGCAGGAAGGATGCTTTCTGCTCTGTTATGGCCTAATGATTTAACACCCTTAATTCCTGGAGCTTTTGCGTCACTTGTGTTTGAATCCTACACTGAGAAGCCCACAGATAATATTCTTGTACCTGACACTGCTTCACACAAATCCAGCTGACAACTGAGAATGGAAAGTGTCCAACTGACCCAACTGATCCAGCCTTTCACGTCAAGGACCAAAGGCAACAGCAAGATATTTTGGGAGCAGGACAGGATGTTAGCCTAGTGTATCCTTCCCCAAGCACAAACCAACTTCAAAAAGACTGTACTGATGGAGAAGAACCCGTGGACAGCCCTCCAGTGCATGGCCCTTTGTGGCAACAGCCAGGCACAAACCCTTTCCTGGGTTCTGGGAAGCCAGTTAGGAGTCCCATGCTTTGCTCACATCTGGCACTTCACCACAACATGGCTGAGCTCCTCTACTTCCTTGGTATAGCCGTGTTTAGCTGGAGATATGGGCATGACAAGACGAAGTGGCTTATAAGGAATTAATAAAAAAAAAAGTCACTATTTAAGTGGAAAAGATCATAGAGAGAGAAGAGAGAACAATATTAAATAATGAATGTATTTTATTAATGAATTCAGACAGGCACCATTTGTGCAAACTAAACGTTAGCACACAGACTTTATTTTCATGTTCATGGCAACTGAAATTCTGGAAGCTTGAATTTTAAACTATAAATTAAGAAACCTGTTGCACACATTCTATAATATTTCAATGTCATTACAGAATTAGTTCAGCAGTAGCAATAACAAAGTATTCAGTCATTACAAAAACCAGATCTTCTGATAATAAACAACCGCACGGTACTAAACACACTTCAGCAAATGCAGGGATAAGCTTGGCAAGCTGCCTTATAAAGCTGTGGTTCTGCCATGTGACAACGTTGCTCAGCATAGGGGCAAAGGTGGGAGTCCCACAGTCACATCCATGTCACAAGTACACCCACCAATAAGACTGATCTTGAAAAGTTTTCATGTTAAACTCTGGATGATGGCCTTGGAATCAGGGTGGCCCCAGGTAACATACTGTGGCAGCTTCTGCAGCTCGGCTGGTGGCCAATAGTTCAATCCTTTTGGATCATGACAAAGAACCAAAAATGCAATAGCTTGAGAGATTTTGGAGCTAGTTAACTAGATGGGGTGGGGGAAAAGCTACAACAAAAGACAAGTGGGCCATTTCAGCTTTCCTTGAATTACTGAAGCTATCTAAACAATATAACAAATCCTGTGCACATGACAGTAGAAAAATTACAGGATGTTTGTAAACTCTCAACTAATGATGTTTTAGGGAGAGACTGATGAGTCCCAGCGTGTGTGGCCTGAGGGGATAATAGGGAGACAACACTGTAGAAAGTATCAAACAGCAATTTGAGATGACTTACAAAACTTGTTGCTCAAACATCCATATCCATATAGAAGCCTCACAGGCAATCAACTAGTGCCACATTTAGGATCCCACACTGCATGGGGACAATTCCAGTGCACCTGCAGGGGAACCACAATGATTCCTAGAAAGGTGAAATTATGTATTTTCTGAATTTCTCTGGACAAAATGGAGGGAAAACCCTGTTTATTTTTCTTGTAAGGAAACTACAAGGAAAACTATATCCTGAAGCCACATTTACTTTCTTCCAAAACTCTTTGGCTATTTCTTGACTAGACAGATCAGTGTGTGCAAGACTCATTTACAACACTGTTGTGTGTATGAACAGGATTGAGTTGTATTTTGTAGCACAATTTAATAGAAAATATAAGAAATCTCTTTTCCCAGCAGCTCTGAGAGCTTGAATCTGTCTTTCTACTCATCATGATTGTCATGCCCCAGTCTAATTAAAGCATCCACAGTCTAGGCTGTTATGAGCTCTTTCGTCCAGTAAGGATAAAATATTAAATCGCTCTAGTTTTTACATTTATATTTATCTTCACAGCAATCCCCGTGGTGCTGGAGGACCATGCTATGAATAGCACTGAAATGCAGTCAGCAGACGTTTCCGTGCTACTCTAGGGAAGGCACAGACAATTAATTGTCCCCAGTTCGCTCTACTGTTCATAATTATAGTTTTGAGTTTATAAATAACGAAGCATGATTTTAAAAACCAAAACAAAACCCCTCAATTACTACAGAGTTCCTGAGATAATTAAGTCTCCAAATTTGGCTCTGTAGAAGGGAACCAAGGCTACACTGCAAAAGCCCATAACGTGCAGATGTGCGTAAGCAGAGCAAAGCGACAGGATGGGAAACGTCACCAGGAAAATAAACTCTCTCATCATTATTTCACCGCTTTTTACCTAAAAAAACAATGGCCTATTGTCTCGATTCACCCTATTGTTCTGTTGCACTTTTTGTTATTGAAGGAACCAACAGTCAGTCAGCGAGAGTTTCCTGAGGAGTAGCAGCTTGGAAAGTTAAAGGCAGTATCCTGTGCCTAAGGTTTGTTTTGCTAGGGGTTTAGGAAAAACCAGGAAAGTAATGTTACTGAGACAAATTAAAGCACACGGTTTGCAATTCAACTTGTTTGAATACCCCCTTCAAATGGAAATACCCTCAATTTTTACATGTGTGCTCGTTAAAACCTGCAAAATGAAGCAGAAAAAAGCTGTGTCCTGTCACATCCCTGCTTGATGGACATTCCTCTGTTGTTACTGGGCCGCTGTGTACTGCCAGGGAAAAACTCTAGGTCGGGAGCCAGCACAGCAGGAGGCTTCATTAGCCATGAACAGGAGCAAAACAGAGCTTCAGAAGGAGCAGTGCCCTGTCTGAACAACCAGCTTCACCACAACAAGCACATAATCAGCTGGACAGCCTGTAACACACGCTTCGGATAAAGACAGACCTATGGATACAAGACAGCTATGGCTTAAGTGTTTCAAAAGATCTTTGCCCGACAAGGAAACAAATTATACATTAAAAACCTTTTACAAAATACATGTTCTGTTCTTTCTCTGTTTAATATCTTCCTTGCTTGAAGCTTGGCTGTTGCCCAAATTGTTGTCCAGAGCAACGCTTGATGATAACTCAAAAATGTGCAGTTAATCTGTGTGTAGTTTCAGCTCTTGAATGCCAGCAGCAAAAGTGTGCTTTTCAGAGAGAAAGAGGCTTGGTCACACAGCATAATCATGTTTATGCAAGTTTTTAGATAGCCAAGATAAAGGAAATACTTCTGTGCACTCCTCTGAGAAAAGATGAAAACTCTGAGTTGAAAAACTGCTCTTTTTCAATGTTATTTTATCCACAAACAAGCGTAAGCCCCAGTAGAGAGCTTCCTGCATGACAGATAATAAAACTTTAGCTTGCTGGGTTGTTTTTTGTTGTTGTTGCCCCCCCCACTTTTTTTTTTTTCTTTTTTTTTAACCTTACAGCTATATTTCATCATAAAAACTAGTTTGAAGAAAGAGTAAACTTTTGCTCTTTGGTCTATCTTGACATTTCTCCAGAGACACATTACAGGAATATTTCAGATTCATTTTTTGTCTCCTACTTGCAGGAAACAGGAAAGTTGCAGTTCTTAATTTTCAGGCTTCTGAAATGACAAAGATAAGAAATTTATACATTGAAACAAGATATCTTTGCTTTCTTTAAAGAAACAAAAAAAGCGTCACAACCTAAAATGAGTGCTTCAGTGAAATTGGATATTTCTGTCTTAACCATAATAAACAAAAATGTATAGTTATGCCATATGCACCTCCTATTTATTATCTGTAGCCCTTCTAGGTGAGAAACAAAAATCTGTACTCGTATTCCAGCACGATACAGGCTTCAGATTGCACATTACTGTAGTAACTGCTGCTGACTGAAAGCCAATACCGTGGAATGAGACTGGAACAAGAGTAAAAACGTAATTTTTTTGTTCACGGGATCAGTTTTGTGGATGTAAAGTCAAGTTCTTAAAATACTTTCTATCCATATCTGAATAAATTAAGATGAAAACATCTAACAAATAGTTTTCAATTTTAGAACATCAGTTTCGGTGTCCTGCCCTCATGGGCTTCTTCATGGCCATGAAGATGCTCACAGGCTGAGCTCTGGGGGCAGCAAAGTATCCATGCTGTGTATTAAAATAATTCAAATGCTCTGCCAGTTTTGAAGAGGAAAAGAGTGCAAGAAAACACCAGTGGCAGTCCTACGAAGTCACAACCAACCGAGGAGGACAATTTGCCCCCCCTACCATCTACCCAGATACTCAGAGAGCCAAACTGGCACAGTAAGAGCAGGCACCCATTGCCACTGATTAAACCAAAGGGATCCTTAGAGCCCACAAGGGTCCTTAACAGACTTTACTTGTGCAGGTCCAGTTCGTGACTTCCCCTCACTATGCAAATATTACTTTTTTTTTCTTTAAATTTCTTCCTTTTGGCAGATTTGTCTCCATATAAGTCTTATTCTGACTGGTGCTCTCTACAGACAACTCCTAAGGTAACAATTTCCACTTTCTTAGTGTATGAGTTGGGCAGTATAATTTAAATAGGACAGTGGCCAGTGATGAAGGACTAGCCAGATTACTTTGGGTTCATTTCTGTGTATTAATGTTTCATTTTTTTGATAGATAGTGTTGCTTCTACAGAGAGACTGCAATATTGTGTGTCCATGTGTTGGCTATTTGTCAACAGAGAAAAACAGAGTTGACTTTTATGATAAGGTTTTTGCTTCTGTGACTTTTTAGAGCATGTTCAAATGACTAGTATGAAGTGGTAGAGAAAAACCAGAGTGGCTAATGACACCCAGTGTTTCAGCTCAGCCAGAGCCTCACAGAGCATCCCGAGAAGCAGGAACTTCTGCCTGTATCTCTTTCACAGGTCTGATGAAGATATGCATTGCAGAGGAGGATATTAACTGCACACTGAAACAACTGTTCTCTGCAGGCATGTTTATAATGAAACATCTGCAGCTCTTCCACAAATCTCTAAATATTTTTCAATTAAAACATCTTAAAGATCTGCATCAGTCCTAATGAGCTGGCACAACATCATATTATTAGTAATATTACATCATACACTAAAATGCTGAAGAATTCAAATTAAATGAAGAAATATCCCTCAATCTGCCATTACAAAAACAAACCCATAAAGATCTCAAAGCGTACTATCACCTACAGTGTGGGTTCACTTCAGCGAATGTGTGAAAACAAAGGATCTACTACTAAACTTCTCTACAGAAAGTTGGGAGTAAAGACTATGTGGGAATATTATTTCTCTCTTCTTCCAAAATTAGCAATGTACAAATCTAGCACATGAACCAGATGACTTTTAGAGCTAATGAACACTCGACTACCTTGTATGGTGCTCACTGGGTATAACCCAGTGAGACTATTACCATAGTCTCAAGACATTTATTTAAATTGTTAAAGGTAGGAACAGAGGTATGTGCCTATACTGATGAAAAATATATATGATGAAGATGTTTTTTTCTTTAAAAGGCTTAAACTTAATGAATCGTTCATCTGTCAGATGCCAACAGTACCTCCATAATGAAATTAAAATAATTCATTAACAGTTGGCTATGGATGTTTATTCCTACCTGACTCTTATGTTTTTGCAACACTATTAGCATTTCTTTTTACATCTGACAAAACACCATCACTGACTAAAAGCAAAGTTTAACATTTTCACTTCATGCATAGCTTCCAATGAAAGGCCTTCACAGTTGGAATGGAGTATTTTGTCTGCTTAATTACTGTTGTTCTTCCAAACTTATCAGTCCCTGGTTTATATGGATTTGTGTAAGACTAGGCAGTAAACACCCAATTAAGCAGGCTATGTGAATCTGCATATACATTTTACATTAGGATTCTACAGTAATTTCAAATGATTCAGAAGCAATTACATGGCTGACACATGATGAATCAATATGTATGCATGAAGCTGCCAGACATATCGTGAGTATCAGTAATAAAAATGGGATATATGCCAAGGAGTGGTATGTGTAACGTTATCCAGCCACAGAATAGTCAGGGATGGTTTGCATACAGGGCAGTAATTACCTGTGCATGCAGGTTAACTTTCAAGCTAAGTGCTTTTTACTTGTCTTGACTGGCACACACAAACTGGCAGAATCTGCTCTCACCAGCTGTTATACGTGGCTATTGTGGCATTCACATGTGGGCAAGTGAACAGTTCACTTGGTCTGGCTGGGTTGTGCAAACCTCCTCCCCTCCTCTGAACAATCCATCAAAACACAAAACCAGAAAATGAAAGCCCTTTCTCTCAATCCACAGTAGGCAAGGATTGCTAAAGCAGGGCTGAAGCACCTGGGCACATCTACCTCAAAGCTGTGGCTGATCTGGGGTCCCATCACAGTCCTATTAGCTCATAGTAATAGTGTCTTAAAAAAGAAAAACCCTTTTGCTCTCCAGACCAATCTACTGGGGGAGAGAGCTAAGTGATGAAAGGAGAGCATCCCATCACAGGCACACATGGTTTGTTTCAGTCAGGGTTACATTCTCTCTTACTCCACTTATTATGTTAAAAGGTTAAAATGGAGTAGCATGAAATATTTTCATAACATCTTGTATTTTTAAGTGAGGAACATGTGCTGCACAAAATTAAAGCAGGACACCAAGAAGATTAAGTACTTAGAGAAGGGGAGGAGGTGGTGGGGGAACTGCAACCTTCGAGGAAAAGGGAGAGAATCCAGCATGAAAAACAGGCTAAGACGACAGCTTTGTGTTCCTGAAATGCTTTTTACCATTTGAGAGAGATGACAGCAGTTATGAAAACAAAACATGAAAAAACAAAGCAGAGCTCATGAACAAACTGGGAAGTATCTTCCCTGATATCTATGTGATGACAGATGCACGCTGCCACATGAGTGTAATATCAAAGAGTATTTCTTTTGAGGTGAGTAAGATGACATGGTTTCTTCAGACTGGCTTTTTCCACAGCCAAGAACAGTACAGCTGCAGAGCTGACTCCTCCTGATGCCAACCTGACAGTGCCAGGGAATCCAAAAGGCACCATTAGTGGACACCAGCAAAGTGCCAGCCACCATTCAGCAAAGGAGAAACCCATGTGATAAAGTGCACGTTATGAAATATACCCCCAAAGTGTGTGAAATCCTTACTGAAACCAGAGCCTAGACAAACTCCTGACAACCTTCCTTACACACATACTAGGGACAAACATCCTCCCCCAAGCTGGAACAGGAAAACAAAGGCTGTTGACCGACCTGAATTTGGACGTCACTCTCAAAACAATCCTTTCACTTGCTCCGTGATGGGGTCAAGGTCAATGTCATAGAAGCATGGCCTTGTGGGCAGTCCTGGCATGGTGCTCATCTGTGGAAACAAGGACATTCAGTTATACTCCTGCACCTGTAAGCAGATAATCAGTCTACCCTTGCATGTAAACCTTAGATTAAGAGAAAGGCTGGATTGTTCAGCACGGGCTCGACCGTGAAGATGTGATCTTCACCACATTTTTTGTTTCTGTTAAAAATGTCAAACTTGGTACTTTTTGGATGAATTTTTAAGTATGAGCTTCTAAAAGACAGAAAGAGAAAACAAAAGCCACAAAATACAGGCTAGCACAGCAACCTAAGAATAAATTCTGTTACAAAATGAACACCCTTTGGAAGTTGCTTGTTCCTCAAAATATTTATCCAGAACATTTATCCATTTATACCTCCTGGAAAAAAAAAATTCACACAGCAAAGGGCAAAGATGTAATTGCCTGAATTTACCTGGTGATATGAGTGTGTTGCACTCAGACCTCTCCCACAGAAAACCAGAATACAGAAGCAGAATTAATCACAACACTTACCTAATGCCAGGAGCAAATTGAAATAGTACTACTAAACATACAGGAATTACAGCTGAATCTTAATTTAGTAGTTAGAATTAACAGGTTGAGATACGAAGCTAAAGCAACCCAATTATCTCAAACTATGCATAATTAAGATCCTGATCTAGCATAAGACACTAGCATCTGCATGACTTTAAACATCTCAATAGTTTAAGGGAGTTAAATTACACAGTTAACTACAGGTCTGCTCAGGGTACTTACACTATTATTTGAAACTGGCATTTTTAGCAACAATTAAAGACACATGACTGACATGGAAATCTTGAGGTTCTGGTCCACAACAGTTTAAGCCCCTTTAAATCAGAGGTTTGCCAGTTTCCTAACTCCCTGCCTCAGGACTCCTTGCTTCTCCCTTGCAAAGGAGATATCTGTAGAGCAGGTATGGTAGAATAATGATGGTTTTTGATCTGCTTCATTTTCTCCTGTTTCAGCCCCGTAAGCCAAGAAGGGCTTCCCCATTCCCAGAGCCACCACTGGCACAGGGCAAAGGCTGTGCCTGTAGGGCAGTTTTAAAACAGGACCAGTTTGGATCAACTTGGGTCACTTTCGATTCACACTCTGAATATCTCACTATATTTCCACTAATTCAAGGAACTCTAAAAATAGCATTTGGCCTTAATGACTCCTTAAACCCTTTTGATATCTTAACCTCATAAGTGGAGAATGGCCCTGCTATAACAGGCCCTATATTAATACCTAAATTGATGAAAGACCTTACAATCTCTGAAAACAAACCTGGAATTCAACTTAGCTTGACTGTTTGTTGGCTGAGAGTCTTTAAGCATTAGAACTTAGTTGCTAGATTTTGAGGAACAAACTTTTCACTGGGGCCAGTCAGCAGAGTTCATTCAGACTGGTAGTTAACCTGACCACAGGAGGTAATCTTCAAACATGGCTGTGCAGAAAACAAAATTTAGACTGGCTTGAGTACCAGAAACATTCCAAGCACAATACATAAAGGGTCAGATTTGGGTATGTCTTCATGAGTGAGCTGCAACAGCTTGCTGAAAGGGGACAGTTTCACCCTGGGATCCCCTGGGACGACTCCCCCTCAGAGCTGGCTCTTACTTAAACCAGCCTTATTCAACACACTGAACTGGTGTCAACACAGGGTTTTTGTGGCCTGGGCTGGTTGGCTGATGAACTAAATCTGTTTATCACATGAGCAGATAACCACGAGGCCCCGGGCTGCACCAGGAGCAGCCAGAGCACACTGAGGCCAGCCACTACCTCCAGCTCTCCCACAGAGACCTCAGAGCCACTCTATCCTCCCTAATTCTGCAAGAAGCACAGCTCGGCTGCAGGGTTTTCTCTGGCCAAAGGCAAGCCCCAACAGGATAATCGGCCTCAAAAGAGGAAAAACTTATGACCATCACCCTATCTGCTCCAGAGTGCCAGACCTACATTTGGGGGTCAGACTGTGCTTCATCCTGTCAACCTGATCTGCTGCATGTTCACTGAAAGGGTCAGGATCTCCTTCATGCTTCAGCTTTGCTCCGGACACTCACGTAATGACTCCATCATGGGAATACGAGAGACCTCTCCAGCACAGTCTCATTTACTCCAGAGGAAGAATGCTGCTGCCATTTCGGAGGTTAATCCCACACTGAGAAGGGGGAAAGGCCTCTCGGGCCTCTCAGTACTGGCGCAGGCCCCATCTCACTTGAGATCTAGCTCAGAGGAAAAACAACGCAACAAGCTCTTCTAGTGGCTCGGTACATTTCCTCTGTGTTTAAATATAGCCCTTCCTGATGTTTTGTTATTGTACGTAGTAGAATGAAAAGGCAAAACTGTCAGGTTGCATCGACCGAACCCTGCCTCTGAGTGCATGACATCATTTATTGGCTGACATTGCCTTGTATGTAACTAAGTACTAAAACACCTTGCTACTATTCTTTATCCATTGGCCACCGTGGTTGGACTACTACATCATTAGGGTTACTTAATTATTTTCTGTCTCAGATTCCTTCCAGTTTCTGAGTTAATGTTTGACAAGGAACTGCCTTAATGAATTACAACTCACTGGGAGGGGAACGAACAAATTGCCAAAGACAACTTTCTGGTTACTTTGTGTATGGCAGTTCAACATCCGAAAGCAAACTCCCAAATTCCAAGTTATTTTTCACTTTTTTTTTTAATATAGCTAATATAGAGGAGTTTTTCCTTTTTTTTTTTTTTAATAAATATTAAATACAAGTCCTACATATGTATTTCGTATTTTCAACTTGTTTTTTTCTTTCATAGGCATAGTTTTACACCAATATAACTCTACTGTATTAACAAATGAAAAGTTATTACATTTTAAAAAAGTGCAAATATCAAACCAGTTTATCGCTGGTTTGGGAAATACAACTATTCTCATATTGAAAACGGAATTTAGCAACAGGGAATAGGTTCATTTGAATTAAAATCACTGCTGCATAAAATGAAGTACAAGGCAAAAAGTGTTTCTTCTTTCTTCCAGAAGAAACACTTTGGGACAAATACTTATGTGAATTACAGACTGAAAATAAACTATGTACTGTCATTTTTCCCATGGCCCACACTTTCAAACAGGTAAAGCCATGTAGATTTATGATCATTACTCTCTGCTCTCATTATCTGGACACACAGAGGTAACATGCAGAAGAACCTATCCCTTTTTCATTACTTCAAGGTCAATAGGAGGAGATGGCTGGCTGGCTGAGGAGATTACTACTGATTATTCCCTCTCCAGCCCTCCACTTCTCTCCTTCAAACACAAAGGCAAGAAAGAAGAGACGGCTCAGCCTGCTGCAAGGCTGCAGCGAGGCTTCACCTGACTGGCTTTCCACATGGCTGCAGGCTCAGGATGATCCTCTTCCCTCTCACCATTTTCCATGGTGCTGAATGAAGGCGTTAGTGAGTGAGTTCACAGGCTGGTCTTTACTTCAGCAAGCATGATCCAGAGGCATCCCTCTCCCTGACCTCAGTCACCAGAGCCCAGATTTTTGTGCAGGGAGGGGGAAGCCAACCACCCCCAGCCATAGCACATACCATACCTGCACAGAGCACAGCAGACTACCTCCACCTCTCCAAGGCTTTCTGAAATAACTACTTACTAAAACTACTTCCGTTCTAAAACTTGAAAAAAGGAGAATGAACAACAAAGGAGAAAATATGCTTAAAACATAAATCACTTTGGTAATTAGCAGGTATGTACAGCACGAGAAAAACCCACAGAAATTTATAGTCATACAGCTGCTTGCTTGGCATCTCATAAAATATACATCCCCTATATATTGCCCAGAGATCAGCACAACTCTCCACTCTAATATAGCAACATTTGGGTTATAGATTGGTAGGTATGCAACATCACACAGCATGGCTGTGAGAAAAGAATAGGGTAGGAAGTAGAGAATGACAGCACATTATCCAACAAAAAAAACCCCTGGATTTAGATAGCTGAAATAATCAGTACTTAATTTGAACAAAACTGCTACTATCACACTTTTCCTGGGAGAAGGAAAGTAGGCTTAATGCAATTCATATGAATGCTTTATGCAGGGAAAATAGAAAAAAGAAGTTATACAAGTAATTCAGGAATTAATAGGAACTAGTTTTGTAGGAACAGACTGTTTTCTCTACAAACTGTGCAACTGTACATACATCCATGAGAGCAAATCAACTGCAGGAAGATGATGTGAAAAATACAATGCTATTTGTTACTATGGCTCCCTGTGTTTAGGAGGCAAGAGCAACAAGTCTTACAGTCAGCTTATCCTAAGGATCATTTACGGTCCTTGCAATGCACAGCTGGTGGAAGATAAAATACAATTTTAGTTAAGAATGCCTGAAGGCTACTGTTACATTAGGCATTTATGATCCTCCAGAAGTTTACTTACATGACTGAACAAAAAAACCATAATGAGCTTCCTTACAAATGGAGAATGCCAGTTATTTTCGAGGAAGTCATATGAAAGTTCTGCTCCACACCCTCTCCACAAATGCATCCACTGTTACTGGTAGAGTGACTGAGTTTCATTTAAATTACACTTATGTGTTGACTTGTAATTTTAGTTGGCCATAAGATCTACATAACAGTTGTACACTGTCAAGCACCAAGACTCTGCTAGCCAGATTTGTAATGGTCCCTAGAGGAACTATGCTGCTTACCCTCCTTTTTTTATCATACAAATGCCTATCAGTGGTTGACATATCCTGCCTTCAAGTGTGTATCCATCCATATATGTATCTATATAGTTTTTAATTTATCTATATGAAAAGACCCTAATAGAACCTGAAGTTGACTTGACAGGGTTAGCACAATGGCATGATTTGCAAAACAGATGGTCCCGAGGACCACATCCAACTCATGTTTAGTGTCATTTTCACCTATAAGACAAGAAGTGTCTGTTTTACAGGCATAAGATGGTTTCTGTTGAAGAGAGAAAGAAAACCAGAGGAATCAGTACTTACATAAAGTATGGCAAACTGATGAGAAAATACTGAAAAATCAGCAAAGAGCTTATTGGGTTAACCTCCCTATTCTTTGCCTTATGGAGTCAATACTGTGTTTGACAAGAAATGCAAGTAACTAGCATTATTTAATTGTATCCTTTTGTTAATTAAACAAGCTATGACAACTCACAACCATTTCAAACCTGAAATACTGCAGAAAACAGATGTTGTTTCTCAAGAGAATCCAGCATGCACATGACTGCGGATAACTCCTCAATAAAACCTGATGGGATGAATTGCACATCCCACACTCCCTCAGCAAGAAACAATACAAGAGGAAAGTCAAGAGATTTATAAATAGTGCTAGTGTGTGCAGATCTTTCTACTGGATCCCTCGTGGTCCCTGCACTCTCCATTTTAAACCTATACTTGGAAATATTTCATGAGACTATCCATGCAATGAGGGGAGTGGGTAGGACTACAGCACTCTGAAGCATGCGACTGTACAAACACTTCCAGTGAGCAGTCCCTTATTTCATCTTCAAACTGGACTTTCCTACAGCACACAGAGGCACTCGGAGTGTACTGAAAGAGTGCAGAAAAATTGGGCAGCATATACTAAGTATCTCCAGGATCAGCTTGAAGCTTGTTCCACAGAACTGGAAAATTCCTCCAGTCTGCAGAGCTCTATCACTTCAAAGGTAGCTCAGGTTTTGAATGCTGGAAAAAAATAAAATTACATGAAAATAACAAAAGAGAACAGTTAAGCAAACAGCATTTCCCCCCCATAATTACAAGACCATCAGAACGAAATGGCCAAAACAAAATATGCACAATATAGTTTTCACCTCATCCACCTGCCACGTGTTACAGACGGGAACGATACCATACCAAAGCCTGAACTGACGCTCAAGTGACCATTCACCACCCCTTAAAAGCAAACAAGCCTCCAAATCTCCTATTAGGAAAAGCAGATGCACAATGGAGGCAAGTCTGTGCTTCCTTCAAAAAATATTAACCTTTACAAACTAATAAATTCAGCTTTGGAAATGGCAATGTATTTTAAAAATTTACTTTAATAGCTACATAATGTTTAAGAAAATATTATCTCATTGTTTTTCATTGCCTGAAGATAACAAGGGTTTCTAAAAGCAGCCAGCCAAGGATTTTTAGTCAGTGTTTAAATAATGGTTTACTTGTAAGTTTTAGTGAAATTTTGCCAAACCTGATGATAGCCACAGGAGTTAGGGAGAGTGAAGATCACATTTCCTTCTCAGGAAATCTTTAACAAAAACGGATCTTGTTGCAATGTCTAAGAACAACCACAGCAAGAAACTCCACACATGAGCAGCTTTCAAAATGGTTAAAATAATGTTTGAAAAGATGCTGAGGCTACCCCGACATATGCTGTAGTATTCCTCGCAATAAATGGCTCTTTTTCACTGGCATGTTGACTGATATCAGGTGCAGAAGTCCATCTGGCATCAATTATTGTATTATAATTGCCTCTTACTTTGATGTTTTACACATTCTTAGCAACTGTTCGATTTTTGTGAAAAGGATTTACAACAAAAAAATGCATGGACATTCCTCCTTTGCTCTCAGCATCTGGATGAAGTTACAAAAGTAATGAATATTGATTATATAATCCTAATTCACCTTGCTGCCAGGTGCTCAGGTTAGGCAGAAGCAACTTGTGCTCTGCTACATGCTCTGAAGGATTACCAGGACCCAGCAAGTCACTCATCTTGAGTGGAAATGAACTGAATCCAAAAGTGATCTCCTGGGCACTCTAGGGAAAAATCAAAACCCACACAATAGTCCACATCTGTCCAGTACCACTTTTGGAAAGATCTGTGGGTGCATATCCCAAAGGAAGCAAAGGATTTCTTGGCGAATCTGTCAGTGTAATACCACTGGAACTCAAACACTGCTGTTAGTGATGTGCTGAAGCACCAAAGACCCAGAAAGGACATTTTCCTAGCTATTAAATAAAATATTTAGGAATAGATGTAATCTGTAAAAGAATGAGCAATTTTCCCAATTAAGTAAAATATTTATGACTCACATATATGACTGCAGTTCCTCTTGGCAGAGTTCTCTCAACTCATTTTCATCTTAGAATTTATAAAACCACACTTGAACAGAAGAAAATGGTCCCCATGATAACAGCACAGTGGAAACAATATATTAAATTTTAATTGAAAAAAGACACCTCTCTGAGTGTATTACACTTTAGATGTTGTTAGTTGAGAGCACTATATTCTATACAATCCACAACACACCATGTTTCACAGAGTATTCTGCCCTACACACGGTTATTGATAAACAAAATGCTACAAAAATGAAAGCCACAAAACTCAACCGAACAACTCCTCAAAAAAACAACCATTCATGAAGGAAATGAAGGAGGAGAGAAAAAAATGAGGACTACAAATTCCAGGTGACTTGTTCCAAAACCCTTCCTTCATCCCAGCCCACTCAAATCCATTTCCAGAAGCAATTGCTCCCTTGGCCAAGGCCTACATCCTGATTTTCCTTTCCCCCTTGGGCTTTAGACAGAATCCCTGGCAGATGACTCTTGCTCACTGCCTCTTGTACAAAATCACCTCCTCATCCAGGAGAAATCCTTCCCTGCAGCTCAATCCCGATGTCAGACGCTCCCAGGGCCGCTCCCATTCTTGAAAAGTGTCCAATATATCAGACAGTGCTGGAAATGTGCCTCTGAAGGAATAAATCCAGAGGATAAAGGCATTTTTCTCAAGTGCTGTTTCAGCAACAGGAATATTTAAAGCATCTGATGTTCATGGGTACATAATTCTCCCGCTTTGTTCAGTGTTTGGGTCTCCTGGTAAGGAGGAGGTGTCCAGATTGTGCCAGCAGCTCAGTTTCTGCTGAAAACTGAGCAAGTTTTGTGGGAGTGGGAAAGAAGAGGTCTTGGGTGACCCATCTCAGCTGCCTTGTATTTGCTCAGGGACTGGGCACCCTTCATTTCCTCTGAAACCTCTTTATTTTGTACCAAGTGTTTCTTTAGAAGTGCTGCTCTGCAAACCGTGGGAGCAAGTCCCACTTTGCGCTACTGATCTTCACTATGACACTTTGGTTAAAAGCTTCACAACTTTGATAAAACCTCAATTACAGCCCAGAAACTGGAGGCAGTGACAGCAGTAGACTATGTGAAGCAAATATGTGTGCTCGACATGCAACAAACTATATCCTTCTCAGCACACTGTGCTAGAAGAGCATCAGGAGCATCATCCAGTCATTTCATGGCAAATTACAAAATGTGGAAAAATCTAAACAGATTGTGTAACTGTGGTGAATAAAAGCACATAAAACTGCTGCCATACCAGCCCTTTTGGTTACAATTAACTGGATCCACTGATAGCTAAGTAAAGTTTCCTAAGAAACGTTGTATCAGGCAAAGATGATGTGTGCATGTGTGTATAAACATGGGAAGAACTGCTTCTAAAGAAGATAAAAGACTCCTTAAAAATTAATTCTTTTTGACTGTTAAATTTCCAAACTGGCTTGGTGTCATTACTTGATTTAAACTAAGTGCCAGTGATGACCTTTGTAACACCAAATAATACCAAAGGGTATTAGATTTTTGGAAACCCCCTCAAAACAACAGAAACGGAAGTAAGTGGAAGAGGAGGTGACTACACTTTGCTAATCCCATCTAAGTAGATACGATCTAGTTTTCAGGACTGGGAAACAATAAAAGCTAGGATGTACACTTCACGGGTGCAGTTCAGCTTTCTGGTCTGTAGCTACCATGGTAAGTGTCAGAAAGAAGAGCCTGGGAAGCTTTTCTTCAAAGAATGATCAACTGTGGTGGGCACCAACAGCATCAATCACCATCACTGCGCTGTCATCATGTACAAACCTTGACTTGTGAGCCTCTCTAACCTTGTTGGTTCAAGCTTCTATATCTACTTCCTCAAGTCACATGTTGTTTGGATATACAATTTAAATTATTTTCCCTTTGTATCACTTAATGTACATTATTTTGTGACAGACTGAAGCAAACAAGAAATAGACAAATCAAAGAAGCACCTTATATTGTAATTTTGGATGTGGGTGCTTTCTAACCCTACACAGTTTCACCCCCTCGCTCTGCAGACAAATTACTGTTTTGATATGCTTGGTCAATGCCATCTTAGCTGCACTGAAGACTTTTCCTTTCTGTTTGTTCCTAACCCAGAAGATCAGAATGGATCCAGCTTGGATGGATGCAAGGACACAGAATTATTAAACTGTCTGCGTAAATCAGATATTCTGAGTCACAGCTCCGTTGCAGAACTCTGGCAATACACACTATTCAATACAGTGTGCCCTCTAGAATCATACCAGAATGTACTGCGGTCCCCTCTGACAGGGAACAAAAGAGAAAAAAGAAGGATATTACTTAGATCAGCAGTTTTCCTCCTGTAGTCTATGGAACCACTATTTTAAGAAGTCTTCACAAAGCTGCTAAGAAAAGCAAGCCTTGAATAACCTGTGCTGGAGCTCACACTTCTCCTGGAAAATGGAGGAACACAGAAATGCTTTGAAAAAGGCTGAAAGCTACTGACTTGTGATGAACTCAAGCGTTCAGAAGAGCCAGCTCCTTT
The DNA here is from genome assembly GCA_013400515.1 of Erpornis zantholeuca. NCBI lineage: Eukaryota > Metazoa > Chordata > Aves > Passeriformes > Timaliidae > Erpornis > Erpornis zantholeuca. The sequence goes on along the minus strand of VZTN01006710.1, from coordinate 100,811 downwards.
GTAAGCCATTTTAACAGCACCAACAGCTGTAAGGAGAAAAGAAAAAATTCTAGCCATGAATGTGGGACTTAACTCTCTTATGGCAGATTTTCAAATTTTCTCTAAGAAGACACTAAAAACCTAATTTCTGTTCACTGAGAGAGAACCACAAGTTAACACGCTATCAAGACATTTAATTGTCAAAGGAAATCAAATAAAATTTTCTTAACTGAATGAGAGCATAATCTTTATAAAAATATGTATTTCCATTAATAAAGATTTATGTGGTTTTTGTTTATAAATAAAATTATTCTCAAAGTACTTACACATATGAATGAAACACTTCAAGTACACCTGGAAAATAAATCAAGTAAGATCTCCACTTTAAATTCTTAGATAGAAAGCAGAGAAGTTAAATGAATTGCCAAAAGGAGGTGCTGCCAGGATAATGGAACTTGAAATTGGTAACTGACTCTCATCTTAGTCTCATATAACTGAAATTCAAAAATAACACTGCACAAAATATCTTCTCCTATTACATAATGAATGCTGTATCAGCATTTTTATACAACTTTCTCAATTTCTCACAATTTGTTCTCTATGAACTTGCAGTAAGTCACTTCCCTAACCACAGTTGCTGTAATAAAACAAGGGATAACAATATATTCACGAAAGCACCAGAAGTGTTGTTAAACCATCTAATTAAAATCAACTCTATTTGGAAACACATTTTTTCAGTCTGAAGAACAAATCAACCCCCAAACAGATGTTTTGTGGGTAGTATTTTTCCCAAATGAAGTATATGAAAGGACAAAAAAAAGGGAAGGTAATGAATTTCTGCATCCCAACACAAGTTAGCACAATGCTTTTTTATTCTGACAAACATCTAGTACAGACACAGTCTATGGGAACTTCCTTTTCAAGCACTAAAAAATTTGTAGAAGTGCCACCACCATGGAAATTTTTTATGCACATACATAGTAAATCCTAAAAAGACTAAAACAAAAAAAATGGTAAGAGAAATAAAAAAACAAAAAGTAGAATATAATCTCTCTAATGCCAAAGTGAACAAACTAGCAGACAAAGCCATAAGCTTTATTTACTCTTATAGTATAGCCCCCCAGCTCTTCCTAATCAAAACAAGGCCAGTCTGCAATGAACTTTCATTTTTGGCAAAGAAATAATTTACAACTCCACTGCTCAGCCAAGGCATAACAAACACAACCCGTAACATATCCGCTAAAGTCCAGCCTTCTTCCTTTCCTCCTGTTATGCCCATGAATAAAGCTCCCCCCAAGATGGCACTTGAAGAGCTCAAACTCACCTGAAGAGCTGCAGTGCCCCAGCAGTGTGTGGCTACCCACCTGCCTGGGCACTTTCCTTGAGCAGAGGCTGCTGGTGAGCAAGAGTGCTCTCCTTGAATGCAGCCACGGATCCTGCTGCAATCTCATCATCAGCATCCCCTCCAGCAACTGGAATTCATGCAGTCATTCTCATTTGAAAATTACTTGTTGTTTATTTGTAGGAAAAGGATGCTTTATCTTTCTTTCCACATTGCATTTCTCAGACTGTGAGAACAAATACTGACTGTGAAGCTATTTTAAAATTGATTTTATTTCTGTGAAAGTTATCAAGAAATTTAGGGTTTTTTTATTTTTTTTTTCCTGAGAAAGTTAAAGAGACAAAGAGCTTCACAAACTCAGAGGGAGCATATTTGTGCTGTCACAAGCATGCCTTGATCCCATTCTGGACAGATAACCTGCAGAGCACTTATTTTCCATGTCTACTCTCTGCATCACATCTTTACTATAGGTGCCAAACACAATGGCTTTGATGTTCTTTCCTAGAGTCTGGAGCAGAGCTCTACAGTCAGCACAGCTCATTCAGGGTCTCAGACACAAAGCAAATCTGACATGTGCAGTGCCAGCAGCGTGATGGTTCTCTGTGCTGCATGCAGAAAAGGCTTTATTTACTCTGCTCCCAGTGCACCACTGCATGTTCTCTCTCCTTTGTTTTCCGCTGCTTTGCTGCAACTGTGCATGACCCTACAGGACAGTGTGGAGCACGTGGCTGGCCACAGCCGAAACACAGGAATGAGAAAGAGTTGTCAAAGCTAGAAGAAGGTGGGAAGAATCTGTACCTACTTTCCTTTGTTTGTGAACATCGTCTTTTCATTTGATTCAGTCTAGTAATAAAAGCTCCTCGTGCCTTGCCTCCTACACAGGCGGAGCAGCAGGGCGTTGTGTACGCACAGAGAGCTGGCGCAGTGTGATCAATGACTACACAAGTTACACGCTTTAAATCAGCCAGAAGGCAGGCAGGGAGTGTGCCTGTCCCATGTCACAACAAATGTGCCTGCCCCAGGGTTTTGTCTCGTGCGCTGGCTGCTGCCAGATGCTGTACGGAGGAAAGCTACAACTATGGAGGTTGACAAAGCAGTCTCTGTCCGACTGGGAGCTGATAGCTGAAGACCAACTGAATCCGTGAACACTATGCTTAGCATTTTTTCCAAATTACTTACTAGTATTAATTACAACCCTGTATATTGTTGAACGTTTCAGAAGTCTCATTAAATCCTTGGACTCAATGGCTTTCCTGTGTTAATGACTTCCACATTTTAATCACATGTGAAAAAGTATTTCCTTCTTTTATAGAAGTATTAATATAAATGCCTGGCAGCATGTCTTCACAGACTGAAAACTATTTTTAAAGAAAAAGCAGTTTTCAGGCAGTATGGAGTGGCTTCAGATAACCTTTAAATTATGCATAACACCACAGGGACATACTACAGTATAAATACCTGTCTGTGAAGTCTATGAAATTCACAAGACTTCAGATTTACAGATACAAATTCTATATGAACATGACAACATAAAAATTCTTGGCTTTCTCAGTACTTCAAATATTAGAAACTTGTTAACATGTCAAGAGTCTTAAAACATTTTTCTGTGAAGAATGATCCAAGACATTTTAATTAAATGGAGGGGAAGAAAGTGGTCAAGTTGCTAAAGAATATGAACCTTTTGCCAAATTGATTCAGGGATAACAGCAGAGCTCTAATAACATCGATTAACTCTAAACATACATTTTAAGTCAGCAAGCCTAAGCAAAATACTGCATGTCATACTGTGTGCAAGCTGATATTTAAAACCCAGTTCAGTATTTTGTTTTCAGAAGAGAATGGCCACATATTAATGTGCAGCTGTATGACAGCTCACTGTAGCGTTCTGTCTAGTTACTCACCCACCAATTCAAGTTTTAGCTGAAAAGGGTACTTTACATGAATTTTTTATTTTTTTTTTATAGCGTAGAATTAACCTGGGTTATATACGCCTAACATATGTGACAACCTTCACAACTGAAAAATTTTCTCTTTCTTGTGAACAGGGTTGCATTGCTCCTCCAGTTTCAACTTTTGAGTTTCAACATGCCAGCTGAAGTGGCTGCAACATCACACAAATAAGGATTTTTACTCTTTTGTGGACCTGCTGGGATTACTGGGGAAGGTGATGAAAAGCCTGGCAGACCTTCAGCTGGTGCTGAAAAAACCAGCACAGGTCAGAAAGTAATTTCTGGGAGCAGATGTTTGTTTTAAGTGCATTTACACGTGGATGCCATTCAGGGGGAAGCTGCCATTTAACAGGTACCGCACTCACCCATTTCACTGTCATTAAGGCTACTATTAAAATATATATATTAAAAAAGAGGATTCGGTGAGAGAGAAGGGAAAATGATCACATACCCAGGGCACAACTCCAAATAATGCAGGAGATGGTCTGTGACGTCCTTGTTACATTTTCTCTCATAAGATTCTGACCCTTGCCTAGCTTATCCTGATGTTTAAGGCTTATGGTGTCTTTGCTAGTGAACAGCCCTTAAAAAGGAAACAAAAGGCAGCCCTTCACACTGCTGTTCCCTCAGAGAGGGCTGAGGCAGGCAGGGCTGAGAGCCCGGGCTCCTCCCCAAGGCAGCACACATTTACAGCTTCCAGAGGACAGGCACTTAGACCCAGATTGCTGCCAAGAGGGGCACGTCTGCAGCCTGTTTGACCACTCAAAGGTTCACCAAAGGACTGCATCAGCTTTAAGACTGACTACCAGCAAGAACAGGGGACTTGGAGCAATAGCTGCGACAGACACTTGCCATCCCTCCCTTAACTCTTGTTGCCCAAATACCTCGGTCACTTCTCAAACAGTTTCTGGACAACCACTCATATTTTTTTAGAGTGATACAGAGCAAAGTGAAAATTCCAGAGGCTTACCTACAAAACACTAAATATAGGAAACTGTAACCACCGTGGAGCTGATTCAGTGAATCAAATGTTCACTCAGGGCATGGCCATCCTTCAAAGAGGCAGGGGCTGATACAGCTCCAGCAATATGATTTTCATTTGTAGACACATGTCTGTCAGAACCCTAAATCTCATACTATATTACCTTTGTGACTGATATTATGTTGGTCTGGAAATAATCAAAGGGCAGTCAGTTGTCTTGAATTTGATAAAATGTAAGAATTTTTCTTACTCAAGTGTCAAAAAATATTAACATAACTTGTACTTTATAAAGTGGAAAGACTACAAAACCAGGCAGTGTTCCATGTACCTGCAGTGATAAGTAGATGAATGGTTAGCTATAATATACACCTATAAAAAACCAGAACCCCCTTGTAAGTTTCTTTTCCATCTGGGAGCATACAGCAATTCTCCATGAAAAATGCCAGCAGCGAACTGTCATGCTGAATTTTCCTCTACAGTATGTATTTGATTCTGAATCAATCCCACAGAGAACAGCAGACAACATCAAAACAGAAGTCTTTAATTGCCCCATAAAAGGAAGATTACTTTAGACCCCTAAAAATGAACTTTTATGAGTATATCCCTGGAAAATGAAACCACTAGACATTATGCTGCAGTTATCTGGGATTCATCTCATAAACTACTATTTTTTTTTAAACTGTACTGGAAATCATATTGAAAAGCCTACGAGAAGGCACATTTTTGGATTATCAAGGCTTTTGTGTCTGGGAAACAGAATTTAGAACGTATCTCTAATGAAATGCTCCATTTGGCCTACGCAACCCAAGGAAAGAAAAAAGCTGCTTTCCCTTTAGAAAAATGTGATTTTAAATGTCTTCCAGTTGTAAAAGTAAATGTAGGCTCAGCTAACATTTCAGAGCAGATCCAGTTTACCTAGAAAAACCTAGAAAAAAGCACTTCTATACTGGAATAAGACCACTTGCAGGCATTCTGTTTAAATTTTGATGGTACCTCATTCCAGCATTGACACGTGCATGTGTGTGGTGGGTGTCTGTGTCCATATTCAGCAGTCCTCCCATCACAGCCCTTCTTACCAGGGAGTTGTGCCCATTTTGTAAAGTAGCATGTAAAGCATTAGGAAAAGGCATTTAAACAATTTGAAATGATTGCTGACATTTCCTTAAGGAAAAGATGAGAGAATCTGTTCTTACAACAGACTCTGCAGCAGCTCATTCATCAGTAATATAAGGAAGCGTGGTCACTGACTGACACAGCTTGCTCAGCTACCAGGTTTCTTGTTGTCCTGGGTTATAATGTAAAATGTGTCCAGGGGGGTGTATTCTATCACCATCTTCAGGTTTCTGTTAAAACCAGGTGGGTGAGCACTCCCTGCCTCCTCCCTCTGTGTTATTTTTTGTTAATGGCCCATCAGTGCCCTGCACATGACTCAGAGATAACTGGCTCCTACACTATCTCCTGTTAATGGCCCATCAGGTCTTATCTCATGACTCACCATCTCATTGTGAGATACTCCACCCAGGGGGAGGAGCCAAGCATCCCATCTTGGATATAACTGAGGTTTTGAAGACTCCAGTTTAGCTTTCTTCTCCACTGGATTCCCAGAGGATAGGAGCTACATACCTTTCCAAGGAAGACCAGACCCTTCTACTGGATCACTGCCTCAGCTGAACTGCATCCATCATTTCAGAGGACTGCAGCCACCATCCCTTTGGACTGCTACTGCTACCCTGACTGTCAGGGTGTCAGGTTGTATCTGGCTCTGTCAGTTTAAACCAGTGTGTTTATTTTTTGTTTTGTTTTGTTTTTTCTTTTATTTCTCTGCCTTTATTCTAATTTTCTTAATAAATTGTTATTCTGACTTGGTGTCTCCCACTGGTTTGTCTTTTCAAACCAGAACACTTGTGCAGATGGCCTTTATACATTCAAATCAGGATAACATGCTGAATAAGCCAAGCGATGGGAGCTCTTGAAGACAGGACACATTCATTGAAAGGCATTTTTTTCATGGTATTGTATCAGTGTATCCTACTAGCAAGTTATCCTAAAACAGATTCAAAAGGAAATAAAAGTGGCAACTCAGGAATAGCAACAACTCTCCAGCTCAGTGGAAACACAGCTATGGGACTTGATCCTTATGCAACGTGGGCATTTTGTGTAACTGAACAGCTGGAGGAATTAGGAAAGCTTATTTGCTTGTAGTCTCCACTTTTTTATGGCCACCTCTTAGGGATTTTTGGGTTCAAACGTTACCTTGGCTCTTTCTCCTTTCTCTCTCTCTTCCAGAGCACAGGTATTAGGATACTTTTTATTTTATTTTTGATTGCGTGTCTGGGAGAGGGAAGAGGTGCCACTGCACTTTGGAGGCACTCATGTGATTTCATGTGTCTTGACTTTTTTTTTTTTCCTTTTCTACTGGCTTTGACCATTTGAATAAGCTTCAGTATTGCTCTGGGTATCTTTCTGCCCCTTACACACAATCCTGTACAGATTACATGTCTTGCTCAACAGCAGGGGAATATTTTAAGCAATACATCTATTTGTATAGCTGCGCCAGACATTCTTCCTATGCTCTTCCTGTGCTGTGTTTGTAATTGTATCCGTCTTTCAAAAATTCAATTAAGGGACGGTTAATAAAATTAATTAAATTAGTTCTCTGACAATACAGAGCAGCACCACATAGATGACATATTACCAGTCCATGACGGTGCAATGAGAAAGAAGCAGCAAAGTACTGGTAAGTCTCTTCTGCCTCCCTCAAAATACTGAGGAAGGATGCTCTAAAGTGGCTTGTTACAAAGGATATCATGTGATACAGAATGTGAAACAGCTGCTGCTTTCTAAATGAGGCACAAGGGAAGCTAAAAATAAAGCAAGCAGAAAGGTAAAATGGATGAATCCTGGATGTCTTCTCCTTATTCATAATGAAAATAACATCTCAGCATTTTTTTGATAGACACGGGTGTAAAATAAACAGAGGAGGGTTAAGAAAGACTATGGATGAAGACATCCAAAGGAGGATCCAAATAATTAATAAACAAGGAAACAAATAAATAAATCAGCAACATTTAATCGGAGAAATAATTCTCCAACTGTCCCAACTGTTTTGTGTTCCAGCAAAGATGCAAAAATCTTAAAACACATTACATTATGTATTGATACAACTTTTTTATTTGATTCTATTCCAGCACATCCAATATACTGGGGTAGGGAAAAGAGATGTAAGGAGGAGGAAGGATGAAAGATACTCTTATCATCAGGAGGTGAGCCACTGTGAAGGATGAATAACTTATTTGCCAATCAAAATGAATGTGAGGATACACAGAGGAAATTTTATTTCCAAGAATCTTTACCAGTTGCTTCTTACTGTAGTCAAAGCATACAGATTCTCGACAATGTAACTTACTTGTGAACGTTTCTGAAATTTGATTTAAATGACTTAATTTCTCCTGAATATGTAAATCCAGAGGTGGAAGCATCCTTAATTGTATACTAGTGTAGTGTGCAGGTAGGTAGATACGTATGCCCATATGTGTGGGTAGGTATTCCCACTGTTGCGAATGCCTATGAATGGAAAGTTTTCTTGTCAAAAGGAAGCTAGTTAAAAATAATTGTATTGCCATTTTTATTCAAAATTTTTTGTGAAGTTTTCCCATCTTGTTCACAGAAGCTTTCAGTTTATGATTTTAATTTATATGAAACTTCTACTTCTTTCTTTTTGAAACCACCTATCCCAAAGCAAAATGATGAGGGACAGGATGAATTGACAGGGTTGACTATGTTAAAATGCTCCCACCATTCCTGGCTTGCTGCACCTGTGGTTCCCAGCCATATTAGCCACTGCTGCAGAGCCCATGCATGCCCCACCTCTAGAATCCAGCACTATTAATTGAATTTGGGGATGCAGCCAAACAGCTTAAAACTTTCCCTTTCATATACAATGCAGTACTTTGTCTTGTTAGGACAGGAACCTTGTGTGAGTTTGCTCAGGCACTCTGCAGAGCATTAGCAGTGGGCTGTTTGCCCCAGCCTGCCTTCCTGAGACTTCCAGCATGACTATTTCAGCAGCCACATTTCCCTTTATGGCAGGGCCTTTCAGAGCACCCAGCTGCAGTAATGTAACCTGTCTGTGAGGCAGGGCTGTGTCCAACGCAGCCTTGCAGGGAAGTTGATCCACCCCTCTGGCACTTGTCCTCTCAAGCGATGAAAACAACTTTATTTTAGAGTCCAATGGAAACCAATAAATATTGACACTTCTGTGCCACTCTTCATACCTTCTATACAAAAAAGAGGAAACTAATAAGGAATATAAATGTTCCAAACCAATTACAATTGATCACTCATTTCAGACAAGCACCATTCAGCATCATCTGCCACCTGAACTGTCAGCCAAGATGGGCATGATTCTGCTTAGCTCAAGAAGAGGACTGTGCCCAGCACAACATCCATTCACAGCTAACCCAAGGGATGCAAACAAGGCAGAAACATTGTGCTTTGAGCTAATGCTCTTAAAATGCTTCAGAGCAAAAGGAACTACATATTTGGGGTTGAGGAGTGAAGGGGGACTTGAAAATCTCAGAAGTGGATATTTCAAGAAAATGATAATCAAATAATGCATTTAAATACAGTCCAGTACAGTTACGTTGTAAGAAACCAATTAACCTTCTTTCAAGTATCATATAGGACCTAAGGACTCATTAAATCAATTAATAATATGATACTTCATGCTAGTTCATCAGGTGCTATTAGTAGCACACTGTTTTGTACCACTGTTCCTTTCCCACTTCACTACAGACCAGTATTTTTGTTTGGGTTAAAAACAGGATTATATGAAGTTGTAACACTGACTAGAAGCTATGGACAGTAGTAACTACAAAAAAAAATTATAACCACTATAAGTAAAGCAATTGCTACTAAAATGAGCACTTATTTTACAGCTGCTTTTTCCCTGATCCACTTTGGGTGTAAATGGATAAGTTCATCTGAGCTCTAGTCATACAGTTGCAGCTTGTTGGTTTACTGTGGGTAACCAGCAATAAATTTATATGATAAAACACACTGAGACACAACTGAGATCATTTTGATCATGATGTAGGAAAACAGCTAGCACAAATTTTATAGCTTTCAATAATCCTGTGTGTTTCACAGACCAGTCATATGAAACTAATAACTGATGATGAAACTTTTTATTAAGGAAAATCATTGCCAAAGTGAAGGAAGACATACTAATTCAGGAAACACACACAGAGGGAAAACCCTCCACTAAAGCATATTACACCCGAGACTGAAAATGAATGGACTTCATAGCATGATATGAAAGTAGAAATATCCATTCAGCAGACAGAAAGGGTGAGTTGCCTTCTCAGCAGCACAGGAAATATTCCCCAAAACTAGAGGGAAGACTTGTCCCTGGCTGTATGTTGGTCCAGGACTGCCATCCTCCCTGCTTGGTCATCATACCCATGCTGACAACAGCCAGCTCATCATAACATAAGGGTGGCAAAGCACACCCACAGAGTTTCTGGAAGCAAAAGCTACTTATATAGAGATATATATCTCTAAGTATATATATATGCAGATGAACGTGCCATTGAGTCAAAGACACGTTAAGCACAGTGCCCTGCTCATGGCCATCCTACCAACTTTGGAACCACAGGCAGTCCTTCCCATGCCTGCTGTGCCATACATTGTACCATCACAGATCATCATGCTGCACTGCACAGCACCCCAGAGTGGGCTCCTCCCACTCTGCAGCCTAGTAAAGTACTACCTTCAATGATTCTCAAAAGCATCAAAAAGTCAAACAAAGGGAAGAGTTAAAAAAGCATAAACACAGAGCTTTGGAGAAGCTTTAGTGATAAGATTTTGGCCATCTCCTTTCAAACCATTGTTGCCTCTCACACTGAGTTACCATGATGCTAATTTGATGTAATTTTTCTTCAATTCTACATGCCAAAATCAGTATCATAGCAGTGGCTATAATTCTCTCTCTCACGTCATATACTTGCAGTCTCCCTCCATGAGCTGGGAAACCAAATAAGAAACCAAAGAAAAAATCGTGTCATTGCCAAATTGGAAAGACACTAGGAAACAAATTCTTGAAACCATCACCTTAAAAACAGACTTCCAAAACCCTTAAAAGCTTTGAGTCAGTGACCAGACTACAGATGCTAATCCAGAACTGGAGTAAGCTTCTGAAACAACCAAAATATGTCCATGCCTACCAGACTTCCAGGACCACACTCCTTCTTCCCCTGTTCTCCCCATAAAGGCACATATGCCTGCCCACTTTCATGTCTAATACCTTGGCCCCCTTCCCAGAGCAGTGTGTGATATCCTCCTTCCACTCTTTAAAGATGGGACACAGAATCCAGCTGCAACTACACTGAGATTTGGCTACAAATACCATGTGCAGCCTATCAGTTGCTGGAACTTTCATTCTGACATACAAAGCAGCGAGTTATGATAGCTAAATAAATAAAAGATTGCACAATAGTAAAACCAACCAACTTCCTTATGGGATTTTGCAAGCTTCAAATGAATGCTGCAAAGTACTTTGTAAAGGAGAATCACTGTAGGAGTCATAAAGAAAGAAAATGGGCTGGGATTGTGATAATAGGATTACTTTGTCACACTGTCCATAGTTTTAAAAACTAAGCAACAAAAAGGTCCATTCCAGGGACAAAACCCCAACATTCAATAAGAAGAAGATTTCCCAAACTTTGTGACATTCAGATACCTAGCTACCCTTAAAAACAATATGAATTTTATAGTCATTAATTCCTACCTGGCTTTGTAAAAACTGACTCTGTGCTGCTCATTACAAGAATCAGTTTGCCTGTATGTTACCAAACCCAATTTCAGTAATACCTACTTTAATTTCATTAGACTTTGAGGGGCTGTGAAAAATATTTTAGCTGTGAAGAAGCCAGAGGAAATCTTACTGTCAGCAATATCTACAAAGAAGATGCCAAAAGATTTGCTTCTTAATTGTGCTATGCAGTTCCTTTGACTGGCAGCCACCTCCTTCCCTGCCATTTCAGCCCATTCTAAGAGAAAAATTCATACTTTTCCTGAATCAGTTGTCCCATGACACTCACTGGAGGTTCAGCAGCAGCAGTATGTGCACAGCTGCAAAACATGTGGCACACAGGTGTATGAAATGGCATTTGCTTGCTGTCTGGCTGGTCACCACACATTTTTTGGAAAGGTAACAAACAGTTATTGTGCAAAAAGACAGACAGTACTGTTGTGCTCACTACTGTAAGTTACATTTATCTTCAATGGTGTAATCTCCAGAGCAAGGAAGAAGAATAAATGTTAAGAAAGAGAATTTTATGGAAGTCAAGCATGGTCCTTCATGTTCGTACCGATAATCTAGCTTGGATCCTGGTTTATTTCCAAGGAGCAAGTGGTTGGGGCTGGAAGGTGCACTTTAAATAAATCCTCTGACACTGTCTGAAATGGAATGGGAGCAAATGCTTTCCTTCGCCAGCTTGAACTTACAAGTTAATGCCAGCAACATTATGAACATTAATCTTAAATATAGCACCAACAACAGACTAAACACAAAACTCTACAAAAGAAGTAAGGCTTTTATATACTTCTATAAAAGAAGTATAAAAGCAAATTTGATATACAAAAGGCAGCTTACACAGAGCAAAGAAGAAAATGCATTGCTTTCAGTATAAGACATTAGGTATTTGGAAAAAAATACGTAAAAAAATTAAATCAATGTCACATTTGCTAAAGCTGTTGACTACACAAAATTGCTAACTCCAGAGTTCTACTTAAAATAGTACAAGACAGACCTGCACCTCAAAACTGAGGAGGTAAGTCATGCCCAATGCCTACTATGAGCATGCAGGCACACATGTGTGAGCTTTAACACAACAGGTGCAACACTAGCAATGAAGATTTCACGTTCAGAGTCCCTCAACAGCTTACACTGCAGCTGGAAGCTGCATCTTCATCACTGCCACCACTTGGGTATGCGTTTGCTTACTCACAAATCCTAAATTTCTGCTTGTGTATCCGCAATGGAAGCAGTGCCTGCTATACACTTGCTCATTCCCCAGTAACTCATCAAGAAACTTGGTGAGACTCTGGTGGCACTACATCTTTTCCAACCTGAAACCTGAAGTTTTCAAACAGCAGTCCAAGGAACAGATCCTATTGAATATAAATGACCTGGTCTATATGACATGCCAACATCACGATTCAGCTTGCAAACTCAATGTCCTCATCATTGCTGAACTCTGTTCTTATCCTCTTTCTGTTAAGAAAGAGCATATTCTACAGCAATACAACACCAAACTCTCAATGTGGGCAACACACAGAGGAAAAACAACTGTGTAATCCAATCAAATTGTCCAAAGCAATGCTGAAACCAGAAAATACTGACTGGTCTTTTCCAAGCACTGTCATACCCAACAAAACATTTGCTTTTTCTTTCCATGTTAACTTTCTTCAGAAGGTTTTCTCCCCAAAAGAAAAGGCTCATCACATCTCTCAAAAGCCTATGGTTACTGAAATGAAATGGAACAAGAATGATTCAAGATGGATAGTCATGAAGGCAGGAAACATGAGACAGGCATTTCAAAAGGAAGGGCAAGCCTTTACTATAAATCAAAGCTTTCCAAATGCTTCCAGCACCGAAATGGATTGGCAGCATGAGGTGATAGGTGCTTTGGCAGAGATAAAACTGACAATGTGAAATGAAGTATGTGCAGGTTATTAAAATAGCGAGCTTTGCTGGCAGCTGGGGTTTGTTGAAATTCTAATCAAGTTTCCAAAAAGAATTCATATTTGGAATTAAAAAGGAATGCCTCATCTATTGGCAGAAGCTTTAAGGCTCATTTAATTAGTCCTGAAAACGAATGGGTGCAGTATTTTTCTTTACCTGATGTTACACAAATGCACACATGTCTCAGTTTACCTGTGTTTCTCCAGGTTTTATACTTCTCTATCCTTGCTGTTAAGGCAGCTGGAGTCAGTTAGCAAATGCCTCTCATTTTGATACTCAAATGGCAATTCAATTGCATCTGTAACTCTGCACCAGCTCTGTTCTCCATTGAGCTATCAGTACTGGACCAAGCCCTCTGAGCACATCATTGGCAACTTTTCGATTCAAACATAAATGCTAATGATTTACTAGGAGAAGTAGATTTACTACTTTGCCTCCTGCAAAACTTTCCACTCTGTTGCTAGGGTGGGAGAGGTGCCACTCCAAACACTTCCAAAACAGATGAAAAATAACAAAACCCTATCCTTTTGCTTAAGAGAAATGAATACTATTCTGATATATTAGCTACAGTGCTGAATCAGCAGCTACCTTTACCTTCTGATCATCCATAAAGGACAACGTTCTAAAGATGAAACAAAAACCTGAAAAAGAGCTAGTTTTTGCTAAATAAGTGGCAAGGAGTCAGAGCAATATTCCAGGAGCATCATTATGCCCGAATGTATCACTGCACCAACATTTCATGAACTATTTCAAAAACAGGCCTTGCAGCTGCTTGGCCTGGAGGATGTGTCATGGGATCAGTACACAAAACGAAAGCAAAACAAATACCTCAGATGCTACTGAAGATTTCTGCTGGAAAATACAAAGACTTTGTTTTCAGTTTCGTTAAAAAATTGGCAGATCCCTCCAAAGGATTGCAGATAAGCAACTGAACTTTAAATTACAACATTTAAGGTGGATTTTTTAGCCGTTTTTATTATGTTATTAACAATAAGTGAAAACCCAAACCAACAACTTACACCATTCCTATGTTCAAGACCCTGTGAACATCAGGGAGTGGGAAGGGTTAACCTGTGTATATTAACATAAGCAGGTGGGAAAGCAGGACTAAAGAATAGATACTCTGTGCAAAAATTAACACAACTCTGCATTCCTCACTCTGGTCTCCTTCCTACCCTGTACTTAAATCTCTATTCTGCCCAGGGGCTAGGTCTCCTCTCTGGAAGGAGAGGACTGCAGCTGGAAGGGGATGAGGCTGCCCCTAGGCACAGGTACAGGTACTCACATGCAGACTGCAGCCCTGCCCTCGCTCACCCACGGCCAACAGGATGGTCCTCTGGGACTGCAGGACCTTTGTCTTAGCTCTGTGTAAGCTAACTTGGGACTGGCCACCCTTCTCTGATGTGATAAGCTTGAATTTGTATACACACTCAGGTCAGCAGCTTTCTAATACCTGCTCGTTTATGGCATCTGCCAGTTAACCTGTGGGTCACTAAATGTGCCCTGCATATTAAATGGCTAATCTGTGGTTCTGGAAATGTTTTGGAATAAATACAACAAGCTTCAACATCTCAAAGGATTTTAAGACTCGGGTTGCACTGTCTTTCAAACAAAGCCTCAAGTGGTACATGCTACTGCTAACAGTACTAGCTTCATTTCCCCAAAGCCAGGTATTTTCCCAGTTGTGTTGCTTTTGATGGACAATTTCCTTCTTAGCCAAGCACAAGGATTTAACTTATATCACAAGTTACTTCACATACCCTTAGATAAAGGATTTAACTTATATCACAAGGATTCTACCTAACTTGTGCCTCCTCTGCGGCGAGTCAGAAAGTTACTGATGAAAAGCACTGTGTAAGACACAGTGTGTTACTGCAAATGTATTACATGATAGCCCATCAAATGGGAAGAATGGCACTGCAGATTGACTTTGAATAGCACATTTGGGAGTTGCTAAGGATGCCCATTGCATAGCAAACATCTACTGCCTGATATCTCGCTTGTCTGCCACTGACAACACATTTTATATCAATTAATGAACAACTTCCAAAATACACTCTTTGCAGCCTTTATCTAAGGGCATGTGAAGTAACTTGTGATATAAGTTAAATAAACTCTTCAAAATATGCAGCCCCCTCAAACCAGTCTCCTTAATGTAAGGTCATTTCTGACATACATTATTTATCTTTTATGAATGCCTCAAGGCATAAGTAGGTACAATAAGAAATCAACAACCACTTTGACAATTAGGTAAATGAGTCTGCAAATTGCAGTAAATATCCTCAATTCCTAGCTATCAGCTGAAGGCATTACTCAGAGGAGATGCTTAATCCAAAGGGAATGCATGAGAAAGACTGAAAAATAGCTAAGTGTGCATGTGGCACTCAAATGAATACAAAAATTTCTTTCAGAACAGAAGTAAGACATTGCTTGGAAAATCGTTATGTATTTTGATTACTGGAGCTGCAAAACAAAATTCTAACTAGAAAAATCAAAACTTTTAAAGTCTATCAGCTGGAAGGAAAAACGAACATTGAGAACACAGTTTTGGAGACAGGACAGAAAACAACATGCCACCTATGAAACAATACACAAAATGGGCAAATAAAAAAGGAGCCCTTCACAGCAAGAGAAACAACCAGATGCTGTGAATCACAGCGACTCTCAGATGCCAACAGGGTGGAGAGCCAAAAGACTATTTGTTATCTGCTGCCAAACCAGCACATCTAGAACAAACACATGGTGTTTGCTACTCCGAGCACACCTGTCTTGATACCTGGATGCTCGAGGTGACCTCCACAGATGTGCCTTGGTGCTAGGGAGTACATAGCAATGACAGCCAGAGTGACTGAAAATTAGTTTATTTTCCCGTCCTAATTTTGCCTCAAGATTTGCTGCACTGTTGAAAATTATTTTTTGGTATCTTGAAAAGCTATTTATTCTTTGAAGGGCATGTGGGAAAACAGTACAGGGAGAAGAAACAAGTGCTGTGAGGAGAATGAGAGGGACTGGGGAAAAAAGAGGAAAATATGTCCTGTGCAAACAGGGATGGTAGCAGAGCCACTTGGGAAAGCATAGCAGGAAGCAGAGAAAAACTCTAGCTGAACTAACACTCAGAAGATCTCATCAGCAAAATGCAAGGAACAGAGGGACTTGACTTCAGAAGGTAATTGCTAAAAGATAGAAACAATGAAGCAGTAGTATTGATATTATAGTGTCCTTATACCTCTCTGAGGCCTGAGAACAAATACCATCTCTAATGTAGTACAAGCAACATCCATCTCAGTAGCCTTAAACTTCAGGAACAATTCTGTCCTGGCGCCTGTGAACTAGGTAAAATTCCCATTTTGAAGACCTAGAAGTCTAAGCAGCCAAAGCAAACAAGGAAAGGAATATAAAGATGTCCAGGGTTTCTGAGAAATGCATTTTTAAAGCAGCAGTAAAGAACTACTTATTAAGAATTTATCATATGCATCTTAAAACCCATTCTCAATGGAATTAAGAATCAATATGCCATTGCATCCAAAGCCAGATAATTTTAAATGTAATTAATCTTTTCCTCCATGGATATTATATAGAGCTGTTAGAATTATGTAGGGCTGAAAATAACATTATTTAGAGGTTGTGAAAAGGCAGAAACGTCTCACTTACTTTTTTCCTTCTTTTTTGGAAAATGTATTCTTTCATTATTTCTACATTATTTCTAGATGTAAAAAAATGAAAATTCAGCAGCTGGTTTCCTCTGAAAGTCTATTTCTCCTATAGTTTCTTTCACAGCTGGTCTCAAGTGCATCAAAGGATACACAAAACAGAAAAAGAATGGGTCCAAGATGCATTTACCTTAAACAGGCATGGCCTTTCCCATTTTATCTTTGAACACAAAAAAGTCAATTAGTTCTTAAGTTTTTTTCCATAAAACTACAAAAATCCTTTTGAGTTTTGTTGGTTTTCTGTTGGTTTAAAACAGCTCCTGCAACTCCATTCATCATTTGTAAGAAACTGCTGTCCTATAGCAGCTGCTTTTAACACTTCCTCAGTAGAGTAGATTTCTTTTGAAGTTCTCACTGCAGTAAGTTGCATCAGACTCATTACACACATGGAACAAAACTAATACAAACTACCTGGCAACGCTTCCCTGTGACCTGCACTAGTGATGAACTCACTAACTCCTCTATTTAGAAAGTCAGACCTAACCACAACATCAAAAAGAGAACAGATTTGGATTGTCTTCCTCTGAATGTCTGGAGGTGTCGCCTCATTTTACAAATGAGTATTGCAATTTCAAGTTAATGTGGTCCTGTAGGTAATTTTACCTCATACAAAATGACACACTAATGCAACCAGCAGCACTGGCCCAAGCAAGAGAGATCTTTACACTTCACTTAAAATGGATTTAGGTGAAGGTTTGAAGTAATTTTACAATTAAAGCAAATGTATTTTATGCACTTTAGCCACCTTTCCACCAAACTTTCCTTTAATTTGTCAACTTTTTCTACTAACTTACCTGCAAGAAATTCCTTGAGGCTTCAAGAAATTGACTTTCTTTTTGTTAGTTTCCACTAAACTACAGAATAAACTTTACTGGAGAGCAAAGAACAATTTACCAAAACAAATTTAAAAAGTGGAAGCTCATTCTGTGGCAAAGGCTAAATTATGTTTTCCAAGAATTGCATTTGGCAGGAGCCTTAACACAGCAGACTGCCTTGGTTTCCAGAGGTTACGTCTGAATTAAGAGAGAGCCAGCAACACCAGCCCACAAACAGTAACACAACATGTGAATTAGAGCTGGAGCAGAGAGCTGAAGAGTGTGAAAAGTTCAGGACTTTCTGAGACTGAATTTAGGATGTAAAAGCTGCTTATTGCTCAAGCAAGTACCATTAAGAACACACCTTTCATTCAGTACATTCCCTGGCTCACTCGTGCCTGGAAGAAGCCAGAAGACTTCTAATTGACCTCCCTCCCCACCCTTTATCCCTTTTGGCAAGCCTGGAAGTACGAGACATAGTGACACTAATGCAAAGGGATGTAACACTTCACAGTCAAGGAGTAAAATGTGGATTTGAGTGATACAGAGATGGGGCCAGCAAGTCTCCCCTTTACAACTACACAGGCAGAAGAACGGAGGTAACAACACACATTTTGAGGGTATTCACACTCTTGCTCTTCTGCACAGGTGTTGCTGGCCCATGGAAACACCTCCATAATTCAGGTGAACTCAGGACCATTGGCATGCACATTTTGAAATTCTGAGCACACAGAAAAATCCCACGTTTGCATACAGATGCTTTTCAGTCCTGGACTGATCCCCATAACAGCATGTATGTGGTTATTGTTTGGTTTTGGGGTTTTTTTGGTTTTTTTTATATACAACTTCCTCTTGGCTGAATCCCTAAAGTTGTAAATGACACACTCTATGTTTAATGTATGCCATAATCTCGTTTTCCATTTTGTTACCATAAAATGTTAAGTTTTATGGTGCCAACAACATAGCTAAATTTTCTCTATTTAAATCAAGCCCTTTATTTGTAATTTTTTCTCATGTATATCCTGAGCTGAAACAAAAACTATTTCTATTTGAAGGACCAGAAAGAATATTCTTAATTTCTGCAGTGCAATGATTCAATATTTTTTCCCTCCACTAGCTTTTCTGCTCCCCACACTGGACACACTCCATCCTTTATGTCAAACATGTCAAAATAAAAACTGCCGCCAGATGCCAAAATAGCTCCAAGGTGGAAAAAAGAGAGAAGAAAGAAGGAGGACAAAAAAACCCCAAAAAACAAAAAAAAAAAAAAAAAAACCTAAAAAAAAATACAAAAAAAAAAAAAAAAAAAAAAAACCAAAAAAAACCCCAAAAAAAACCCAAAAAAAACCAAAAAAACCAAAAAAACAAAGAAGGAGAAGGAAGAGGTAGAAAATGTGGAAAAAAAGGAGTAAAAATATTAGGCTTTTGACTAGTATCATGAAGACATAATGGTCATCTATGAAATCATATCAATTTTCTGCAGTGAAATGTAGGGAAACTGAACACAATGAAGGTGTGGTTTAATGGGTAAAAAAATGCATGCATTTTCAATGCAGTCCACAATCCAAACAAAATGTGGATAAACAACAGAATGACGATTCCTGATACTCTCAACTGTCAACAGAAATCTCTCCAGTTAGACAGAAATTTTCCACAAATACCTGATGATCAAACTAAAAGCATCCTTCTATCACGAATTCATTCCCACAATTTACATTTTTCTGTACTTACAAGGAAATTCTTCTTACATCACGTGACGACTGCCCCAGTCATTGCACTCCACCTCCAATAATAACATTATGAATTAAGTCAGACATGTATAAACCGATGGGTGGAAAACTGCCTTTTCAACATAAATACACAGAAATCCTTGAAACACTTTCAACAAGAAAGGGGTATCACTCAAAATTGGTCAATGGCAAAGCTGAATAGCACATACATTTCCTCTGGATACTGATACTGTGCATACAAGAGCAGGAATACTCCCTGTTACAGCTGGGTTTGAGTGGGCATTTACAGAAGGTTCAACAAGGCCACGTGCTGGGTCCTACACTTGGGTCACAATAACCCCAGGCAGTGCCACAGGCTGGGGGACAGGCAGCTGGGAAGCTGCCCAGTGGAGAAGGACCTGGGGGTGCTGGTCAACAGCAGCTGACCATGAACCAGCTGTGCCCAAGAAGGCCAATGGCATCCTGGCTTGTATCAGCAATAGTGTGGCCAGCAGGAGCAGGGCAGGAATTGTCCCCCTGTACTCAGCATTGGTGAGACCACAACTCGGGTGCTGTGCCCAGTTCTGGGCCCCTGACAATAAGAAATACACTGAGATGCTGGAGTGAGTCTGGAGAAGGGCAATGGAGCCGGTGAAGGGTCTGGAGCACAAGTCTGATAAGGAATGACCGAGGCAGCTGGGGTGTTTAATCTGGAGAAGAGGAGCCTCAGGGGTGACCTTACTGCTCTCCACAACTCCCTGAAAGGAGGGTGTAGCAAGGTGGAAGCTGGCTTCTTCTCCCAGGCAACCAGTGACAGGATGAGAGGCTATAGCCTTAAGCTGTGCATGGGGAGGTTCAGTTTGGTTATTAGGAGGAATTTCTTCTCAGAAAAGGTGATTAGACATCGGATTGGACTGCCCAGGGAGGTGGTGGAGTCCTGGAGGTCTTTAAGAAAAGACTGGATGTGGCACTCAGTACCATGGTCCAGTTGACAAGGTGGTGTTAGATTATAGGTTGAGCTCCATGATCTCAGAGATCTTCTCCAAACTAATTGATTCTGTGATTCTAGGAAAAGAGTAAAATGATAGGAGAACAGAAGCAGTATCAAAGTCCTTTCAAACAGGCACATATCCTGCATAGTGGTAACACTCTTGGAAACCTGAAACTGGATATGAGCCAAAACCATGAGCTGGATAGTGAGAGAAGTTTGCAGGACAGCCTTCTGAACAACCACTAGCTGAACGAAGCCTGGAGATGCTCACGAGGGAACTCCTCTGTGAACAGTGAAATCAGGCATTTATAATCTCATAACATGAACAGTACTGCATGTAAGATACCAAACTCCACTAGCTTTTGTTTTCCAGCAAAATACCCATAGACCCTTGTATTTTGGGCTATTTCATGAATCAAATAAAGGTACAAGTCACAGCTTTTGTTGACAGTTGCCTTGTAAAAACCCTCAGGTTTGCAGTTCACTTCTGAACCTCAGCAGTTTTTGAGAGCTGTGCAAATACCGTAACTTCTGAGCAGTAAGGGGCAAGTTATGCAAATGAAACTGGGAAAAAACAACTCAGTGATACCACCTATGTGACTTTTAGTACTTCTTTTTGGGGGGTGCATTTGTCATATTATGATATGAGTAGCATTTCCTAAAAGAAAAAGAAGTGTAATATAAATTAACACCACTGAGATTCAACAGTCTCAGGTGTCCCCAAGTACACTTCTCCAGCAGCACTTCTGCTCCTAACAGCAGACTGAAAATAAGGATCTAGAAGCCAAGCAAGAACCCTCAAGTGGTGTTGAATTTCACGCAGTTTTGTGAAAAAAATATAAGTGAAGAGTAAAACTAAGCCAGGAGATTTATTTTCACTTATCTAAGTTAATCTTAAAAAATACTAGAAACAGTACAAGTTTCTACAGGTGACAAATTGTCATACTTCTTCCAGACTCAGTCTACTTGTTGTTTTTTATTGAGTGAGCAAGTAACAAAACCAGATCATTTCAGCATAAGAGTTTACTGATGATTTACTAAAAGGCAAACACATTATCCACATTTCTCTGCTGCTTTCACTTATGGTATGCTCATTTGGTTGCAACACTGAAACCAGAAGGCCACCTCAAGACACACTTGATATTCAGTATTTTTGGGGTGTTAGCTTGGTGGGTGCCTTACAAGATACAAAAGATTTGCCACTTTAGTGAGAGGTATTATACAATCCCTTCCCATGCAACAATGCAGCTTTCACATCAGCACATACCCAGTGTTCCCTCATAGACTGCTTTTGATTATAAAACCAGGATTTAAGGAGAATCAGAGCAAGATTTTCCGAAGCTTGCAGGGGATATAAATGATATTTCTGTGACTATCACAAGTCTCCATGTATTTAATAATTGATGTGTTGGTTGCTAAATGATTATTGAAACTTAGTATCTTTATGCCTTTTTGCATATGTGTAAAAATAAGAAACAGTTGATTTTGACTCAACCCCCTTTAAAAATTGCTGTAGACATGTAGTCTCCAACTAAAAGCAGTGAAGTAAAAACCTGTAAAAGTGACATTAGAAAATAGCCCCTGAGTGGCTGTGCAGAAAAGGAACCATGACCTGATTACCTAATTCTCACTACTTTTCCTGAAACCATGCACTCTGAGGTTAAGTTTAGACTCAAAGTCTTCAGAGCATTGCTGAGCTTGAAGTAGGACAGCTCATGTAGAACTTTAACATTTCTAAAATACTTTCTTTACAATTGCAACATTCCTGTATATGACTGAGTAACTCATTCTGAACTTCTTCTGATGCCTTAAATGGCTACTTAGAAACAGAGACTAGACAGAAATAAAGGAAAAAGGTGGTATTTATTTGAAAGGCTTTCAGGTGCATACTTTGGGCTCTAGAGGGTCCTGCCTCAGTGGATCTCAAAATAGATGACAGGTCACGATTTCTTCACACTTTTATATCAGCATAAATTCACCAACCAGAACCTAGTTAATGATGTGCTTTCCCCTAAGCTTGCCCCACTTTTTTCAAGATGATGGTTTACAGTCCTTGTTCTGGGTGTCTTTGGAGAGCAAGTTAGAGGTTTTGTTATGTCTACTTTAGAATAAGAGAACAGCACTTAACAAGCTACAGGAAACTTCAGAGTTACAATAGCAGTACAGGATTTGAAAAATATAAAAGTTAAAACCTAAGGCATCTCTTCATGTCACTATCTTTTCTTATTAAGCCTAAAGCCCAGCTCCTTATGCTGTCTAAAGAAACATGGTTATTAAAGAAAGGTGCTGTGGTCAGGCACTCCAGCCTAAAATATCATGCAATTATAGAATTTTATCTTCTGAAAATATGGAGTCCCTAGAGAGAAACTGTTTAGCCTACTACCTCCAAACTTTGACAGGTTATTAAAAAACATTATTAAAAATGTGAAACCAGTTAAAAAGAATGTTCCGTTTGCATCAGGCATTTTTATATGACCTCAGGAAAACTGAATGCCCAGCTGCCAGGCACTAACATGTAAAATGTCAGGCACTGGTATAGATAGCATGGGATTATCACCCCCTGGACAGCTATGGAGGTAAGAGTCAAAATTATTTCAAAGCAGCCAAACTTTGCTGTGAGAACGAACACCCACCCATCTGGTGCCACATCTTGGATCTTTTGCAGCTGTCCCAGACTGGCCCACTATCCAGTGTGTTTCATTGGGAATACTCTCCTGACACAGCTTCGTGCCATTCCCTTGGGTCCTGTCATTGGTCACCAGAGAGAAGCTGTAGATTGCTATTAGGGCTCCCCTCAGTCTCCTCTTTTCCTGTTCACTTCATAAACCGAGTGATTTCAGCTGCTCCTCATAAGGCTTCTGCTCCATACCCATCACCATCTTCATAGGTGTCCTCTGGATGCTCTCTAATAGCTTTATATCCTTTTTTTATTGTGGCGCCCAAAATTGCACACAGGACTTGAGGTGAGGCCAAGGTGGTGAAAAGGTAATGCTCTAATCATGACATTTCATCTTTTCACAAGTAGAGAAAGATTGCTCTTTTCAAAGCAAACCCACTACCACTTATCAAAGGCAAAATTCAGTATGCCAGCTTTGTACCTTTTGGGGTTTTTTTTAAATAAGGACACATGAGGAATATCTCAGGAAATACTTTAGGACTTTTATGTGGGCGGGTGGGTGGAGTAGAGGAGGAGTAGCAGCATAACTTATCTTTTAGCATCGTGCACTGAATGTAGGTCAGCCTACTCCAATGGAATAATCCCAGGCTGATCCTTCGCATTCTTAGACATAAACATCTCATGATTTTGCAGGCCAGGAAATCATGAATTTTGTTCATTGTCGTGTCCCAGATTTGTCAGGGGGACCTTACTGTTTGTATCTCTGGACCCCTTATTTTAAAAAAAACACGTCAAAATTTTGCTTGTCTAGCAAATTACTAATACAAAGAGATAGCATGTTGAGTATTATAGCTTCTATAGTCCATATCACAACATAATATATTAGAGAAGTTCAGTTTCTAATTTCTCAGTAAATATTATTTTGTCCATAACAAATGCAGGATGCATCTATTTCAATATAAAGCAATCTGGAAAGTGCCCTTCCTTCCCTATAAAAGCTATTTGTTAACTATTAATAGATACATATTACTACGTAAAAGTATAACCTATTTTTAACCTCACATTGTCATACAAAGTTTATGGAGAAAATACTTAAAAAAAGGAAATCAGAGTCCATTTCCTGTTTTAACAAGGATAACCCCGTGACCAGAAGGCACAAATATTCATTCCCCTTTAATGTTAATTAGCACATGTTGTTAATTATATTTCTTTTATATTTCAGAATTTAATGAAGGAAAGCAAGTTGCTGGGAACATTATTAAGTTAAAAACATCTTTCACCTTACTTATCCAGAACTCAATAAAACCGTTCAGTCACAGACTTGCAGCCTCCAGCTAGGTTCCTGCTACTAGCCTTAAATCATTTTTAGAGTTGCAGTTACAGTAAGTTGCCAAACTCAAATATACAGCTATCTACATCTGCTAGATAGTTTGTCTTACTGGATAGTCTGGAAAAATTTCAGTCACTTGATCCAAACGGTAAAGTTTTTTGCTGCTACCAAAAAATCAATACTTTTAAAATCTGCAAATCAACATTTGAAAAATGCATCTGTAAGAATGTTGAAAGGACACTGTTTTTTTTCCTTTTAGGGGAGCATAAGACAGCCTCTCAAAAAAATTGCATATAGACAGGAGTTTTAAAAAGTAGCTACTCCTTCCTTAATGAATGGCTGAATCTCCAAATTTTCCATTTGAGCCATAAAGAACCTTTCCAGAAACTGCAATTCTTTCAACAGAGAAGCTTATCAGGCTGAACAAACAAAAACAGGGAACATGAAACAAAATTTCATTTTCTCCCTATCCAAAGGAACAGCAGAAAGCTGGAAGTGACACGAGTATGGGTGCTGCTACCACACTGAACCATGACTGGCAGCAGCAATATGCCCCTGCCCCAAAGCAGTCAGATTCAGTGACCCCTATGTCTGGCAGCATCAGCCTCTTCACATGGCAAGTCACCCAAAATATCATGAATGGGGGAAGAAATACCTGGCTGCCCTCTCTGATGCTCAAGTCTGTACATCCTCTGTATGGAGAGCACAATCAAGCCCTTAACACTGCTGTTTCAAGGCATTCCATAAACGGATTTTTGAGCTCTTCACATTTGATCAAAGTCCACACATTGGTTGATTGAATGAGCTCTTAACCAAACCCATTTACCTGCTCTGGACACACATCAGATGTGCTAACCAGCATGGTCAGAGCAGTAGGCTGGGACCAGGGTGGGCAGGCAGCACTGCTGCACCGCAGAGAAGCTGCCAGGATTCACCCACCCACTTCCCTCTCTGCCTTGCAGAACACCCAGCAAGAAGCATTCACTAACTGCCCAAACTTGCACGTGCCTGCACTTCCACTGCAACATCCCCATTTCTTGTCTGAAGTCATGCATAAAATCCAAGGGCAGTTGTCCAAAATTGGTGCTGGCTTCTGTCCAAATTGCACTTCCCACTTTTAACTGATACATCTTTGTTAAAAGCGAGCCCTATGCAAATAGTACATCATTCAAAGAGCCCTGCTCCCCATATGGAGTATCAGTCTCTTTTTCCTTCCTTAACTGATGCAGCCATATCCATTCTTGTTTGGGACTGTGGACTGTAAATCAGAGACAAGGGAATGAACAGATAGAAGACATCCCAAACTGGTTATGATCACAGTAGGTCTCACAGGAACAGACAGTAGGGACCTTAATGACTCCCAGACTCTCTGAAGGCCTTGAGCAGAGGATGCTTTCCCAGAGGTGCCCCTTTGGCTCCATGTGTGCTACAGGTGATTCCCATTTGCCTAGGCTGATGGCATCTGCACACTTCAGACAGCTGCACTGAGTTCATTACATACAATTTCTCAGGTCTGATGAGGGCAAGGCATTCACAACCTCACTGAACAAAACTGTTCCAGAGCATAACGAGGTCTCTCCTTTCCAGCACCATTTAAACTCATCCCCACTAGCTAGGCACTACCCCTGATCAATGAATCCACACTGCCTGAGCTGGTGTGTCGAGTCAACATATCTGAACTGAAAACATGTGCTCAAGCACTTGTGATCCTGGCATACCAGTCTGAGAAATTCCTCTGCAGCAGCTCTGATCCACCATACCTTCCATGCCCTTCCACATGCAAAGCAAAGGAGGTTAGGTAAAAATCCCGCAAGAGATGGGACACTATCAAAATGCATTTTCAAGGGATCAGTGTGAAACGTTTTCTGGCTAAAGTGAAACATGAAAGTCACTTCTTGTACTTGTAAATAAGTTTTAATCTTAATGCATTCAGATAAACTACTTCAGGTTAACACTGACATGTTTAAGAGCTTGAACCTAATGTTACATTTCTATAGATGTATTTAATATAAATATACTTGGAAAAGATGACCAAGGAAACCCTATTGATACAATAAATACACTTGGTTATTTTTTGTCACTAAAAAGTTAATTTTATTTAGAACCAAATTTAAACATTTGCACAGAAAAAAATCTCTGACAGGGCTTAAAATACGGTAAGATAGGAAAATAATTTTGGAAAAAAGTGGACACTCTGGAAACAAATAATTTCACAAGAGTCATACTGAAATTGCTTATAATGGATGTTGCAGTAAGAAAAAAAATCTCATCTAAACTAAACACTAAATACCAAACTATAGGGTCTGTTTTCTTCTTTGAAAGGAGAAATAATTTTTGTCTAATGATTTCATTCTGCCCCAAAACAACAGGTTTTCCTTCAACCATTCAATTCACTGAAATGACACACACACACCTACTAAACTTCTTTTTTCTTCTCAGTAGAAAACAAAGCAAAACCACTCATTCATTTATCTAACTACAAGTGCTGGCCCTCGAGGAATAAAGGTAGGTGGAATAAAGCAGTAATAAGCTACAAATTTAATCTGGCCAGAAGTGGAACATGGTCTTTCATTCAGAAGAGGCAATATATGGTACATTTTTATGATGTAGGTTAAGTAATGCTTGCTAGCAAACAAACAGCAGCCAAGAGAGACAGCATGAACTACAGAGAACCCAAGTTAAGTGTCTTGCCTCTATTATCTGTCAAGATATTTCTAAATGCCAGAGGAAGAAGAGAGGCTGTTTTGTAGGGTTTTTTAGGTGCTGTTTCAGGTTCTAAGACAGTATTTTACCATATGCCTGTGTCACAGCCATGGCATGGAGGTAAAGTGATCCAAAGCAAAGTATATTTACACTGTATTTCCAACACGCACTGGCTTATCCACATCAGTTTAAAACAAGTAGAGAAGTAAATGCACAGACTACATGGACATTTCTATCATTCTTTTCTATGCACTTACATAACTTACAGAAATGATAATGATATTTTCAAGCCAGCTAAACTCTACTCCTTTCCTCTTCAATTAAAAAAAAACCCTTAGTCATCAGCAAGGCATGTTCTGTTCTTCTGTAACATCCATTACTCACATGACTTCTTCCTGCCCAGATATCACATCATGTCATTGTTTTAACTAATGCTTTGGACCATCTTCAAATCTCTTTAACCCTTGTGGCTTTTATTTCAGTGTCCTCTTCCAGGTCTCCATGTACATCTTGGATGCATCTTCAAATCATTTCACAGGTATCTCCTCCCACTGGTGTAATTCTCATTCCAGCCAATCCCATCTTTCCAATCCTGCCCTCAGTCTTCTATTCCCATCTTCTGATCCCAAATGACCATAGCCATCCTTGAATCTTAACTTCCTCATGGTCCACACACCTGGGATGCTTGCAAAGGCTGCCCCATACCCCATTCCATTATAATCTACAACTTTTTCCTCAGCCCTTCAGCTAAATCATTCACTTAGGACTATTTTTGTCTCATCTACAGAGACCCTCCCCTCTCTGGCCAACCCAATACCATCACAACCACATCATGCAATCCCCCAAGGGCCAGAAGTGGATTTCCTGTTACTACACTAAACCTCATCCTACTAACTAATCTCTCAGCCTCTAGCTTTTAGACACAACAAAGTGAAGTTGACTGTCCTCATACTCACTTCCAGCCATCAGTCATACCTATCTGGTCACCCCCAGCCCATCAACCCTACCCTGAATAATTTATCAGCCAAGTGTAATATCACTCAGCATTTCCACGTGTGCATAACTGGCCATTGTACAGGAATGATGCATCCTTTGTAATTCAGAAGACCTCTCTCCCTCGTTGGGATGATACCTACTGTAATAGATACAAAGGCACATCAACTATCAGAGGACAGCTTTTCTTTTCCTCTTACCAATTTTCAATTTAGAACTAAATAACTGTTAACCTACTTTCCTACATTGAGTTGAACTTCATGGCGTTCCTTTACTCTTCCTGCTTACACACTTATTGCAGTTACCTCAAAACCATCCTGCAGAGTCTGTGAGTACCTAGCTTTCACAATTAGCTGTTCTGAGCACTGCTGCAACACAGCAACTATCCAACACCAAAGGCAGGTGCCAAATGCTACTTCAGGGACATTTTTTGGACCAAGAGCGATCAGAATATCCAGCAGAGCTCAACTCCTTTGTAAACAATCTAAAATTGAACTGTAAGCTAAATGTTTTACAAAGCAAATATAAACCTCACCATCATTTATGTTTTTGAAACATTACCCTGTGTTACACAGATCATCAGGATGAGTTGAGCAATCCAACAATTATTATTCATCTCTCCCATAAAAGCACCTGAGAGAAGTGACGAAATGACAGTTTGGAGACAACCTGGGCATCATGCACCACTGAAAAACTGCAATTTCACTTCAAGTGGCCTGGACTTCAGCTCATGTTCAATAGACACTCTCAAAACTTCTAAAGCCCTTAACCACTAAGAAATAAGAAATTTATTCATCAGGGAACAATATTTTCCTTCTGAAAGTATTATTAAAAATATTTATTTTCAAGGTCTTTTCCCTCTTACGATATCCAGGTAGTATTTTGGCAGGACAGTCCTGACTTTCACCCCCAAGTGAACTAGAGCTTTATTGCTCCCATACACTGATTTCAAACTACACTGGGTCACACCAAGAGTTCCTTCCCAGAGGATATAGTTTCAGCACTAGTTCCAGAGACTTGAAGTTCCTTCTCTATGAGGAAAAAAATATTTCTGTAATAGGTTGACCTTTCTTCAGATATGTTGATATCTGAAGGATGTCAGCTCATTGTGAGAATTTGGAAGCTGGCATGACTCCAAAGGTTCAACATATTTTCAGAGTGACCTTGCCTGTAATTTTAACCCATTAAAATGAAAGTGCATGGCTGGATAAGAGCAATGCATACTTAAAAATCTCACTGTGATTCAAACACAGATTTATTACCTGCACCAGTGATTTGGTGACATCACTTCGCAAAGGAAAAAGACAACACGTTTTACTCCTATGACCTTCCTGCATTCTTGCAACTCACATGAAAGAGAACAATGGAAATGTGACTGAATGTGAGAAAGCACCAAACTGCTATGGCTTTTTGGGTGGGTGTGGAGAGAAACACACATACTACAAAAAATCCAATAATTCCCCACCCAAGCATTGCTAGTGAATGACCTCACTGGTTTCCTACATATACTCCAGCAGCTTTCCTGCCATCACTCTGTTAAGCCAAGCAATGATGTCAACAGTCCACCTGTGAGAGTGATGTAGCCCTCTGGGTCATGGTCTCAGAGAACTTGGATAAAACCTGTGCCAGTGTTAATTAAATACACCTCTTGTTTCACTGCTGATTTCCTCTGATAAGGCCCAGCTCATTTTTCCTGGAAAGACTTCCATGCTGTATGGGAACTGGAGCCAACCATAACACAAACCAAGTATTGCTTAGAGAACACGAAGACAACATGCTAAATATTTAGTTTTTGAAAAATGAAATCACTGCATATCAGTGCTGGGATAAATACAAATCTCATTACTTTGCATGTGCTAGTCACAAGGCTAAACTACAAATGCTAGTTACTGCAGATAGTTTATTATCTTTCAGCAGTACTTATCTCTCTCATTTGTAATGCTCTTCCCGATTACACTGGAGCAGAACTCTAACAACCTGCTTTACTGATAAATCCTGACAGGTTAGAATATGAGAAGTTCGCCTGGCAAAAAATATGCTTTGAGAATGGAGTTTGACATTTAATTAGCATCAGAATTATCACTACAACTTTAATGAAGACCAGCATTTTTTCCTGCTATCAGAAAAACCCTTAGCCCTTAGTAAGAAGGTTCTGAGCAGCTTAAGTATTAAGGGACGTCTTCATTAATACAATTAGCCAACAAGCAATGGAAGGAAAAAAACATATATGCTGCTCCTTCTTTTTTTCCTATATAAAGAAATCTAATCTGTCATGACTGGATGTCTTCACCATATGCTGTCACTGGGATTTCAGTAATCCCTCTACTCATAGCACTGACTTCTAACCACTTTAAGCCCTCAGGACATGCCCTTTTATATTTGCTTTGCTCTTGCGGGCATTTTCAGATAGCTTTATTAGTAAGAGAATTGTCAAAGGAAGGCTTTCAGTTTTGAAACCAGACATCAAAAATACTTCTTCTTGCACAACTTAAAAAGTAACACTAACCCTAAGACTTAGTTGCTGACAACGCACACAAATAATCTGAAGGTGGCAAATTAGAACAGTGATCTCAAAAGTAGTGGTACAATTATATTATGGGAGTTTGTTTCATGACGAACACAAGTCTCCACTCTGGAAGGCAGCAAGTTGGACCTCTTATTATAAATTTAATTCTAAAGAAAGAACTGCGTGGTAGCGATGTTAGGAATACATTCATATTCATTCATTCACTCTGATTTGTAGCAATTGTGATGGTTCCAAGAAGTGTTCTGTCCCACATTACATTCCTGAGCACTAGCAATATTTCCCAAACAACCAGTGATCGATGTCTGTGTATTTACATTTTTACCTCTTGGGGATCTTATGTTTATACAGTACCTCGCCTACGAACTCTCATGGAATACATAACACAGAGTATACTGCCTACTCAGCTCAGGATATGGGAGAAGTTCCATGGCTAATACAACCTCTCACTGAAGTCAGGCTAGC
The DNA here is from genome assembly GCA_013400515.1 of Erpornis zantholeuca. Lineage (NCBI taxonomy): Eukaryota > Metazoa > Chordata > Aves > Passeriformes > Timaliidae > Erpornis > Erpornis zantholeuca. The sequence continues at coordinate 69,956 of VZTN01006710.1, read as the reverse complement.
TAACTTAGATGTATTTTTTACACTCTCCTCCAGTAAGAAATCCCATATATAAAATGTCCTTCATAAGAACTGCATTTTTTGGTTCTAAATGGAAACAGAAAATGAGAGGTAATCCTTGAACTTGTTTGGTTTATACAGCTCCTATGAACAGTTTCTATGGATTTATGACACTTAACTGCAGCTAGTTTGTAGCAAAGCGTGCAGGGTGTGACTCATTCAGAAAGCTCAACCCAAGAGAATTTCATTCTGACATCCAACAGAATAGCTCCCTCATGGATTTAAATTAGTTGCTGCCCATTACTCACATGCACTCCTTCTCATAACTTCATGACACACAACTTGCAGTGCAAATTTGAATCCAGGCCATGAAGGAGATACTGGAAGTTCTGACAAATTTTATCCTGTCACCAGTAATTGGAATTTGGTCTTACACAATTTAAATACACAGCTGCACTCAGCTTCTGGTGGAGGTGCATAATGTGGTCATGGAGAAGGAAAGCATATCCCCAAGTCCAGTGACTTAAAGTGACACAGTTTCCTGAACTCCAGGAACCCTCCTGGTCAGAAAGTACTTCCTTCCTTGTTTCAAACACTTGATTGTTTCAGAGGGAATTCAAAACAATAGATTAGAAACTTTCAACCTTTCCTAAGTGTACTGCTACACAAGGAAATCAGGCCATGCTCTGGGAAGATGAGATAACATTGGGAGAGTACTCTTTCCGGAAATGCAATGGCTTTTGCATCCCTTCTCTAGCACCATCCCATGAATCAGCTACATGTAAGTAATAACTCTAGCTATGAGATGTCAGATGCAGTTCAACTGCTGTTTGGACTAAGATGTGCGTGGTTGGCAGAAGGCAGGAGACAACTCACTTCTCAGCTATTTCGATAAGGCCTGTAAGGGAAGAAAGTATCAGGAGCTTCCTAATCCAAGTCTGTACTTGTAAGGATGGGCAGGAAGAAAGGATGACGATTGCCTCTTTTTAGCACCTCATTGCTTAAATCTCTAAAAAAGGAGAAGGAATGTGCTATTACTTCTGCAGTTAAAAATCTACCCCTTCCCACTATTACTTAGTTTTGCAGGACCAGTAGTGATGCTCACAAAGACTGGGAGCAGATCAGGCTCATCAGCTGAAGAGGAATTATTTTAAGTGTACTCTATTCCCCAACACAATTCCTTTAATCTAAACACATTAAAATTGTTTGTAATGATTGAGGGAAGATTTAAAATTTAGAATACAAATACCTAACTAGTTATTTACAGTCTGCAATTTGAGTAAGAAAAGACAAGTAAATTCATTTTTCTGCAGCATTAGGGTACATAAATACCCTAGGCTAACCTAAAAACAACAGCAACAGGAACAACAGCAAGAACCCTTCTCTCAGACTCGACAGTCAAAGCTCTTATATGACATTGCATTTTCTTGATTATCTTTTCCTATCAAAGCAGAGCTATGAAAAGTTTGAGGATAAGATTATTATACAAAAACGAGAACTCACATGGTTCTACACCTTATTTTTAGAGGCAAACAGGAAATGCACTTCCCTGTCAAGCTGGGTCAAAGGGGAGTCAGCGAGTTGAATACTCTGCACTCACCGTTCCTACCAGAGGGTAGATGAATCCAGCTCCAATGCTGGCTCGCACATCGCTGATCGGCAAAATAAAATCACTGGGAACACCCTTCCTTTCAGGCTGATGGGAGAGGGATAGGTGAGTTTTTGCCATACAAATGGGAAGATTTCCAAATCCCTAATAAAAAAGGGGAAAAAAATAAAAAAGAAAAATGTTTTTAAATTCATGGTAAAGACACATTATGTTTTGTTTTGTTATCAGTATCTTTTAGAAACCCTGAAGTCCGCATAGCAACAGTTAACTTCAGTTTTACAACAGCTAATATTTCAATAGTGGACCGAATATGATATTATACTCTCTCAGCTCACGCCTTTATCTCCAGAGACTTGGCTGTAGTGATACCCAGCTTCTAGAGTGGGTTCTTAACCTAGAGTTAGGTGCCAAAGTTGCCTACCTAACAGCTAAAGTGTGATGTTTTCAGAAAGGGTCCACAAGAAGTACCCTACTAAACATAAAACCTGCACCAACTTAAATTAAACTCTAGCACAGCAGCTCCTTCTAGGCTCTAATGACCGAGTTAGATACCAATTTGAGGCCAGGATTCAGAGTCCAAAACTTTCTAACGATATTAATGTCTTCTTGGGGGTAAACACAGATGGTGATCATGATGCTTTCCTTGGTTTCTAAACAAGACAAAAACTGCATGAGGTGATGGCACCCACTTCACTAATGCCAGTGCATTAGCTACTGAAAATGTGGGAGAAACTCAGGGAAAGTGGCCCAGAAGCTCCCCCCCATTATTTGTCTCCAAGTTATTGATTAATCTTCAGTCAGGCACCTTCCACTCTTCTGTTCAATTCTTTGACAAACAGGGCCAGAAGCAGAGGCGGCACTTCAGAGAATTGTCTCTGCAGCCCAGTGCTGACAACCCCTTAGTGACATTGTGAAAATATTTCCTAATACTACTAACACTTAGGCTAAAAACAGATTAGAGAATCACAGCAGGAAAAAATAAAGGCATGGATTATTTTGCTTCAAATGCACTAAGTAATCTTCTTTTCCATTTAGAAAAATCAAAATAATTCTCAGGAAGTTTGCATTATAAGGAAGAGGGCTACACTTCTGCCTGTCTGACCAAGTTCCTGACGTTTACTCAGGGATTTTTCCTTGACACATTGTCCATAGTTTCCACTTTCTGACAGAAAGTCTCCAGCCACATTTATGTCCAGAAGCCATTCCACTACAAAAACCATATTCACCTCTCCGCATGGTTTAGAAACTTTTCAAACTGTAACATGCTCCCACATGTTTTAGGATAATTGATCTATTTCATGTCCTAGTATTCATAACTCCTTGAAAATAATAGGAACAGAAAGAAATCAAAATATTTTACAAATATTGGGAACTTTGTTTTGCAATGTGCATAGCTGTGCACAGGCCTTACTGTGTGTGCAAACCCTTTTTTGCAGGTACAAATGAACACACATATGCTAAAATTGGTTAGATTTGCTAGCCGCAACTTTTGCAGCCATGGAGTTGCCACATGTAAGAGAGTCACCCAAAATTATCACCCTGCACAGAAAGTACAGTTTCATGGACAATCTCAGCAGTATTCTGAACGGTGATCATACCTCACAGGAGATTGCTTTCAAGGTGAAAACCACTCTGTTCTATTGAATCCAAACCAATCCATACTGACCTCCACAGTTTAGTACCATGGGTAAGCTCATGCCTTTCAGCAAAGCTTGACTTAACGTTCCAGTCTGAGAACATTTTACACCCTGATGTTTCCCTAGAACTGCATCCAGCAGGCACCTGCCTGCATAATTCCCTGGTGCTCTTACCTGCCGGGTGTAACGATCGACTTGCGACTGCGCCGTGGGAGACAGCTCTATATCCTGAGCTCCATACACCTTCTGAGCAATGATCCTTATTTTTTCAACAATAGGAAGCTGCAGAGACAAGGAAACAATACAAGGATGAACATTAGCCAAGAGAAACTGGGATCCTGTTTGCTGAGTGAGGTCTCTGAATCTCTCATTTAGATTAATCCTTGTTAAACAAGCATGAGACAAAGTAAAGAGCACCGGTGATGGATATGATACATGGCTACAGGTACAAGAATTAACAGCTGTGATTTCAGCTACTCCATCATTTGGAAGCTGCACAATTTGTGCATTGCAGAGTTGACAACATGAGCTTACGCTCACCCAAAGTGGGGGAAGAAAATTACTGACATCTAGTTATAAGAATCAAGAGCTAACTCACACTGCAGATAGGAGGAAGCAAGCTTCACTGGGTTAACAGGGATCACTAGACAAAAAAGTTTCATTTCAGAATAAAGATAACCTAAACAACAAGTGGATGATGCAAGGTAGGAGGCAGCCAGGGAATGCTCCTCTGAGAAGCAAGGAACTGTAGCAGAAAATTCCTGACCCATCACTGCTCCTTTGATTGTGATTTTCTTTTATTATTTATTATTATTCTCCCCTCCTATCCTTCCTAACAAGTATATTTTTAATTGTAGCTTTGATATCGTAAAGCACTTTCAACACTTTTAAAAAAAAAGAATATGAAAGCATTCTAGAATTCATTTTGAAACCTCAAGTCACTAAGTTCAATCCCAGTCTCTGAGAGTATTCACATCATGTTACTCAGCTCAAACTGAACAAGTTCTGCTTTCATGGCTTCTATTTGAATGCAGATGCAGACTCTCACATTCAGTCTGTTAGAAAACCCTTAACAGATTTTTAAGAAATAGATTTTTGTGGTGACATTTTGTGCCATTATTTTTGTGTAAATTATTTAGAGTAAACAACTCTTTCCTATTTCCTCTTTCTCTTTACTTTTGTTTTTAATGACCCAGGAGACAGCAATTGTGACTCCTCCAACCTACTTCAAACAAGCTGTTCTCTGACTTCTTTCAATAGGAACAGGATGATGAAGGAGGGATCTTACCACCAGTTCAGCTAATTCAGTGCTAACTACAGATGGCCAGAGATGTGTGCAATATTAAAGGGAATATCTCATCAGTAATTAAACAGCATATTTAATTAACAACATACGTGGAAGAAGTGCTAAACAAAATCTGGAGACAGCACTTGGGGAGGAAGACTTGGTAATCTCAAGCAATCTGGTGCAAAAAGCACCAGAACACGAAATAGAAGTGTTCCATTTTATTCTAACAAAGGCAAGAAATTAATTCATTTGTGAATAACAAACTCTATGTGGTGCAGTTGTAGGAAGTTCCACAGTTAACCACATTTTTGCAATACCTGTCTGGAAGTAGTTCTTTTTCTGCAAAGGTACATCAGTTGAAGGGCTTGTGTCAGATAGACCTTTTTTGTATTTATGATTGAATTTTAGAAAAATTAAAGCTTACATTAATAAAGAACTCCAGTAACAAAGGCATCACAAGAAAAGAATCTCACCACACTTCCAAGTACCTTAAATGTAAGGCAGTTAAAAGCTACTAAGGCTTGGATAAAATTCCCCCTCAGATCTGAAATTTCAAAGACAGGTTTAAAGAAGCTTCACAACACACTTTCTGAATATGCTCACTATACAATTACTGCACCTTAACTGAGTGGAATAATGTCACATTCCCAACATCAGGCTTTTTATGGGAATCCAAGCAGTGCAAAAAAACCTAATCAGGATTGGACATAGCACATCGCAAATATCCTGGGTATAATTCCTGGCAACAGTAAGATGAATGGAATAGTTATTGTCATGGACAGCCATCATGAGATGAAGCTTGTCTCAGGGTGATTATTAAATACGTTCATATCCATGGCAGTTTTCAACACAGTGGGAGAAATGCAAAACATGTCTGTTAATTTGCCTTTTGGGTGCTGTTTGCTTGCAGTCAAGGACTAACAGCAACAGCAAATGGAAAGGCAAAAGGAATTCCATTCCCTGTTGTCAGCAGGCCAACATCGAAACTAACAGCTTTCTGCTTAAACCTCAGTAAATTCATTGAGATGGAGATGGACATTTAGATTCAACTTGCACTTGTGTCAAAACATTTCAAACTAATTTGACAGCAGCATAATCACTGTGCCTTCAGCCTCCTTCCAATGACCATAGCTGTATTTTCCCAGAGAAACCCAGCAGGGCTCTGGCTAACATCAGAGGAGAATGCTTTAATGACAGTGGTGGCACTCTGCTTCTCCTGGGGTATGAGCAGTGTCTTGCATGACTGAGTCTGAGCTGGCCAGTCAAACTGTATCCCTCTGGATTTATGGTTTGAGGTTTTTTCCTGGTTTGTTTTTCCTTTTACCGGAATTTCAGATACTTTTTGGGTCGCTACCCACACCTCAAATTTTGCAAATGTAACCTCAGAAGAATCACCACTAGGGAAGGAGTTATGTGAGTGTGAATGGCAAAAAAAAGTGGTTTCCTGAGCCTGTCATGTTTTTGCCAGGCACGCACATACAGACAGGTGAGGCAATGTGTACATGGTGCCAGAGGAGAGTTTGAGCCTATTTAACCTCAACAAGACGAGTCCTGGCTGAGCCAAATTCAGACAGAAACAGCAGGAAGGCACAGATGTGCTACAGACATTAACACACTCTCAGATATGCTTCCTTCCTGAAGTTTCAGTAGGGAAAGGAGTACACTACACCATGCTAAGGATCCACCTGTTTCCTAGTATTTAGTGGGACTTTTAAGGCATTATCTATTTAGAATCACAGTGTAACAGGGCATTTCAAGCTAAAAAGTTTCAGTTTGCATTTCAAGCTAAAGTGTTTCAGTTATCAACTAATATTGCTGGGAAACCTTGCTTTAACTTAAAGAAACATTTTCCACACTAAAAACGCCTAGTGGTTTAAACAAGAAATAAAAATTCATTTTGCTTGGAAGTGCCATTATGGTATTTAACAGAAAATAAATTCTACTAATTCAAGAGACATTTTACATAGCAGAAGCCTGGATGTTTGCAAGACACTTGTTTAGCTTCAGGTTTTCAACAAAACTCTTGATTATTCAGCACTTCACTATCAAAATAGTATCACTGATGGGCAAAGACATCCACCATATGTACCAACAATTCACATAGAGAAGTGGGCTGAAAAATAAGACCCATATTGCACAACTAAATCATTAGGAGGTTTTAAGCTGGATTTTTGCTCCAGCTGATACCAGACTTATATAGGAAACAAAAAAATCATGTGATCTACCTGTTTGTGCCTTATATACTTTGGTCAAATGTCTGCCAGCAGGAAACACCTATCTCAGATACTTTAACAGAAGTTTGAGAATGGTACTCCCCAGTTCAGTGTGCCCACCAAGACTCTCCAGGAATGCCTTCTCTCAGGAAGCAACTCCTTTTCCCCAGCAATTAGGTGACATGCTATAGAATAACCTCCTGGCCATGCCCCCTTCCAACTACTGCAAAAATTAACCCTGTCCTGTCCAGAAGCAGGACAACGTCTCTCACTTTTTTTTTTGTCTGAGAACTTTTTTACAATGTCCTAGGCAATTCCTGAACCAGTTGTGGATTCCTACCAGCAAACTGCAATGCAGCACCCTTAGCTGCGCTGATGAAACCATTTGTCTGCAGGCCATCAGCAAAACAGTCTTAAGGAGAGGAGGATGAAAAGCCTCAACTGAATGGTGTGTGCTGATGCACCCCTATCAACAGAAACTTGATTCCACAGCACCTCTGCCACCTGGACAGGTAGGGGAGACGGAAAGTTGTAAAACGTCCAGGGTGTCAAAAGCACGAAAGATTTCGGATCAACAATAAAAGCTATTCCTCTTCTCAGTTCCCTTACGTAAAGTTTTGACTGCTGCACAACTCAGTACATTTAGGCGACGATTAGGTGACAGACAGACAACAGACAGTATGGATTTAGATAAAACCTGACTTTTATAGATATGCAACTATGTATTAGTACTAATGCTGAAGGAATTATGGCAGCTTCAGACAATTTGTTCCAAATTCAATGCTAGCTCCCTGAGGAAATGGTAACATAAAATACTTAATGTAAATTTACATTGAATATGAGAAGATGCTACTGGGCTAGTGGGCCACACAGTACAAATATCTGCTGACAATTCAGTAGGTTTGTCTCAGAAACAACCAATCTTTCCAGTCCTGCCAGAGAGAATGTGCACTTCTGAAATCTCACACATTTAGAGCTACCAAAGCCATATGCTGCTTCTGAGACAAGCACAAACACACGTGCTTGCTGAGCTTCCAAGCACCCACAGCATAAACAGGATTATCTCCTAGGCTAAAGCATAACAAATGCTAAAGCACAAACTGCTTTCACAAAAACAGTATCTGTGTAGCTGCACATTTCATTACTTGATAGAGAATGAATGAACCATGAAATCAGCACTGATAAAGATGAGAGCCTGTCATTCCCAAGGCTGTATTGATTATCTAAGATGAAATAATACCAGTGTTATCATCCAGCCATACTGCCACTTCCAGTCCACCTCACTAGCAAGACATGATATTAGTGCAAAGGGGTGCTGTTTATTATACAGTCTTCTTTCTTCCCTTACTACAAAAGCAATGTTTTCACCAAAACATAATTTAATAGTGCTTAATTTATGCTAACCTTTTCTTACATTTCCTTCACCCTTAATATCTTCCTTCACTGCTAACAGCTGACTTCAGATTATTATATTTTCATGCAGGGCTTTATAAGGATTTCCATGGACAGCAGACCAGCTACAACGGATTCTCCTTTCATCCTCATTTCCTCTGCTGCTCACACTCACCCATGTGCCAGTGCAACCGAGGCAGCACCGCTGTTTGTGCAGCTGCACATACCAGAGAAAGTGATCCAGATGAAAACACATCCCAGGAAAAAAAACCCTATTGCAACCCATATCAGTTCACACATCCACCTTATCATAAAGGCGAAGCCCATGCAAAGCAGGAAGAATTGCTCAAACTGTTCAAATCTGAGCACTGAAATGTACCAGCAGAAAAAGCGAGTTGGGGCAAGGACACACACCTTGGCTGGGATTCCTGAAATCAGTCTTGTTGCCAAAAGTCAGTATTAAGTGAAACAAAGCATGCACATTTATCAGGGATCTGGTCTGAGACCATGCTCAAATTTCCATCTTTTTCATCCTAATTTGGACACCTGACTTTTTAAGCTCTTTAGCTACTGGAGAACGGAGTTAATTTTTTAACTCCCCACAGCCAGTCCCTGAGACTGCTGAAAACAACCCCTGTTCCCTTCCTCCTTCATTTCTTCTGCTTTTAAACATCCTCCTGACTTCCTCACCAACAGAACACATCTCTGCAAAGACAGAGACAACAGCACTGAGTCCCTAGTCATACTACATTCCACTAGGTTGCAGCTAAGCCACACTTCTAAGAGAAGCCCTGGTATTATCTAGTTTAAATTGACTACCATAAGTGAGTTCCCATCAGTGCAGCACTGTCTGACAGGATCTCTTCACAGTAATACAACATAAATACTTAAGACTACTTTATTCTCCAATAAAACTAAGATTCTGTTGAGAAAACATGCATTTCATCAGAGAATATACAGAAGCACTGTTCACTTGTAACTTAGACATTTAATACTTCAAGTACCTTAAACATTCACTTTAGTCTCAATTCCTATTTTTAATTATGACATCACCAGTTTAATTATAAGGTGAGAACCTCTGGGCTTACTGTCATCAAGCCATTTGTCTTTTAGCAGAAATACTTAATATAATTCAAAGTTCAAGGCAGTGGCACGTTTTTTTTAACTTACACATTCACTGAAAGCAATAAAGAAGAATCCCTGGTTGGCTAAGTGAAACGGTATGCAGGCATCACTCATTCCTCTTCTTGGGAAGGCTGCCAAATGAAAACATGATGGAAGTATGGCTGAAGGTGCTGTGTGGGGTGACAGAGAGCAGTGCTAAAACAATAGCTGACTCTGCACATTCAAACTCCTAGCTTTTCCCTTGGATAAAATAAAAACACATTTAGTAAAGTATCTGTATATTCTGGTTCCAGAAGATCTGTGGCTGACAAATGGATTTCCAAGTTTTTAGCACTCCTCTTCCTTTGCTGGCACAGGACAAGAGTTTGTTTTTTATTTTGTGGAAAAGCATTTTCAGTCAAGTTAAACAGTTTGTGAATCAACACCTAAGTCTGTGGCCTTAGAGATTTGTTTGCCATTTCCCCAACTTTGAAATCCCAGCTGTGCCTAAGAAAATTGCTTCATGCAAAGAATAGGGAAATAACGAAAACCAACACAGAAATGCAGTGCTGTCAAGAGCCTACATCCACAAATAAAGAGATGGAGTGGCAGAAAGATAGCTTCCAACCCTAGAATACCCAGTTCAGTGAAACAAGTGTCCAGACTTCACAGAAATCTCTTTGATGGGAGTGGGAGGAGTGGGTGGTACAGCCCTATGGAATTCCTCTTTAATGTGGCTTCACTGCTAGATGTCTAACTAGCAGTAGAGGGGAGGGGGGAAATAGTTTAAAGCCTAGCATACGCTGCAGGGCAGCACAGCCTGCATTTCAAGAGAAGGAATGTTTGCCATCAATTATTAGGCATACATAATTTTACTGATTCCCACCCCAGTAGTACTTAAGGACTTTCCATTAGGTGCACACATGACTGAACTCCATGCTGTACAGAGAAGAACACAGAAGCTATTTGCTTCCCAGACAAAGGAGCAGAGGTATGCTGGGCTGGTGTGACGGCAGACACACGATGGATGGCTTTCACGGCTTAGTGACTCCATGGTATTAGGAGAAGAAACAGAAAATACTCCTGGCACCCCCCACACCTCCCACTCAATCACTGGGATTGAAAAGATGACAAGTTTCCAAACTATAATAAACACTATGCCTTGGGACATTCCCCTGGAGTTCGGCATCATCAAAGCCAGGCCCCACGACCCCTTCTTGACTGTGCCTTCCTCTTTGAGCTGCTCCTCTTCTCCCGCTACGTGCACCAAGAAGCCTTCCCCTCCACTGGTGGGGCTCTTCCTCCTTCATTACTCACAGCTCATTCTTGCTTTTGGAGACCATGGCCAGAGGACAGAAGAGAAAATAATGCACAGAGAACTGCTGCAGGCAGAGTTTTCTCTGTTTCGATGCTACCCTTAGACCCCTCTGAGGGACCCATTGTCTGTGACAGCTGATGCGAAGACTGGAAGAAATGAGATAAGTGACAGCCCACACTACACTGTCACAGCACAACAGAGGCAGACAAAACTCCGGACTCAGATGCTCCAGATTTGCCCAAATTATTATTATGCTCCCAGCAGGGGAAGAAAAATACCAGTGCTGAGGCTGCTAACTGCTTGAATGCCTCCCTGAGAAGTGCTGCTACTCAACCTTGCTCCCAGTGGATGGTCCCAAGCTGAGAAAGCTCTCCTTTGTTCTGCAGGCTGGACAGGCAATGCACTGCACTCTGCCAAAATATTTGAGCAATCTACTTTCACTGTATAACCTGGAAATATTTTCATTTGTCTTTGTGTTACCTAAAGGCATAGCACAGTCAATAAAAGGTGTCATCTGACAAATCTGGAAGACTGGAACAACCCCTTCTCTTCCCTCCCACTTGTGATCTTTACAGCCATCAATTTAGTTTTCCAGTGCAGCATAAATCAGGTGATTTGAGGCTTTTCAATAATATTTGTCAGGTTACCACATCATTCTTTCAAGGGGACAGCGCTAACTCATTGACCAGCCAGATATGCTGATCCTGCCTCATGCCAAATGTCCTGTTCTTGTATCTCCTGAGAGCCCACTCCACTCCAGCTGCTGGCAGGAAGGGCCAATGTATCCCTCAAAGGCCTTCTTTCAGAGCCATGCTTCCTGCCCCAGGCTGAGGTGGGCTGCTCTAAGCCAAGGGAGAGTTCACCACAGCAGAAGAGAGGAGACCAGGATAGTGAAGGCAGGTTACTCAACAGGCATGCCTAGTGAGGAATATAGCTTCTCCCCTTCTCCTGATCAAGAACAGGCACTGAAGCCAGAGAAATTTGGGAATGGGATGTGTTTCCACCCTCTCCTTTCCTCCCCCTAGTTATCTAAACTTACTTTTAATGGTTCAGTCAACTTTATTTTGAGTAATAGCTTTCTGCTGCAACTTAAAGACTCATACTTCAAGAAAACTGAACCCAGAAGGGAAGTCAACAGTGATAAGAGGATTGATATTTTGATATTTTCCATATGTAGCAAGAATATATATTAAAATAAACCACCACAGATGATTTCACAAAGAGTTCAGGAGGCCTTTTAAACAAACCCATCCTTCAAACACTGAAGGGAAACATTCTGCAAGAAACCAACTCAACAGTAACTTAAGAGAGGTTATTGTGCAGAGGGGGCAAAAATCCATACAATACTCACACAATACTGCAGTATTCACTTCAATTACTGCCAATAATATTTTAAGCTACGTTAAAAACTCTGAAGTCTATGATATGAAGACTTATCCTTGTTCCTGAACCAACCCCCCCCTTCCCCACCCTGTGCAATTCCTAATACTGTAAGCATTTCATGGTACACTCTGTTTATGTCCTTTTCTTACAATTTTACAGTGGCAATGGTGCAGTATTCACTTGCCAAAGGTCATGTAGTTGATCCATGAAATGACTGCCACACATAGGCACTCCCAAAACCATATATGAGCTATTCTGTTCTCATTTCAACTCCCCCAAAATATTTGTTCATCTTATTCCAAATGTCAAACAAACCCTGGCTATAATCAAGACTAAAAAAAGTCAAACTACAAGCATCGGCTACTAAGATATAAAAAAGGTTGCCTGCTTATAGAAATAAATAAAAAGAACTCAAAAAGCTACCTAAAAGTCAGACTAAGAAGAGTGTGTCATAGAATGACATCCAAAGAATTTTAAAGAGACCAAATTAAAATAAAATTAGCAAAGTCTTCTAATTAGACCAGCTTGCTATGATACGGAAGAGGAGCAGATCCTGAGTTGTGTCCAACATCTAAAATTGCTCATTCAGCACATGCTCAGGTATCACTGGACAAGATGGTATAAATGTATAAACATACCTCAGGATTCAGAAAAAAAAAGCTGATTCTCGAGCTTTAACCAGCATTTGACAGACCTAGAAAATACTTTCTTCTAGTGTTCGTCTCACACTATACACATTTGTAAACATCTTTCAAGGAAGCTTTTGTTTTCAAAGATATATTTGGAAATTACTTAAAGCACTGCAGAGATAAATGCATTTGGAAAAAAACTGAAACAAAGAGAGCCCACTTGACCTGGACTACCCTCTAATTACATGTCTGACTGCACACTTACAATATAGTTTACTGCAAAATTTGTTCTAACTAGAAAAAAGGATATAAACAAGTTTTACATATGAGGATCTGATGCTTTTTTTTTTAATAACCTGGGTGATGCTTTCTAACAAAAAATCAAAATTTTGAATGAACCTGTTATAGCTACAGTGCTTTGCGCTGTTGGAAATTTTTCTAATTATAGCCAGGTCTGGAAGCAAATTCTGATGAAGTTTTCCAGACAGGAAAACAAGGTGCATAGACATCAAAGGATTAAACAGAGACATGGAGTAAAGGGAGCAGTAGAGCAATCTCAGGAAGACAGACACATATGAATGAAGTGGTAGTGGTTTTACACAGAGTATTTCCCCTCTTTGACCTTCCAAAAGGAAAAGAAAACAGAAAAAAAAACAACCACAGCAAATCCTGTGAAACTTGAGGCAACCAGGACTTAATATTATTCAAGTAACTGGACAAATCTCACAATCAGATAAGGGATGGAACTATGTCCTTTCACTTATATCCCCCTTAGGCACAATGAGGAGGGAAATAATCTGTCTGACTCCCATTTTACTGCTTCTTACTTTCCTTAAATTTCTTAATTTTATCCCTTTGAACAGCAGAAACCACATCTCAAAATTGCAAAAACAACAACAAAAATAATCAGGGCAGGCTTATTTGGGAGAGGTGGCGTTCCTTCACTTCTCCATGAGCCTACTAACCAATTGACCTACATACTGTAAAAATGACAGCATTGCTGTTTCACTCTCCTCCTTTCAACTGCTTCAGTCCCCATTCTTTGCACAGTAAGGATGAAACAGAAGCCTGAACTTTACACTTTACTGTTTTTGTTGGCCTGAAGGTACTTCTTTTACAGTATTTAAAAATCTTTATATGTTTTTATAAAATCCCTTCAACTTATTTTTGAGGCTTATAGTACTTGTGTGAAGTTACAGGATATTAAGCTGATGTAAAGATGTGATTCATTCCCTTTGTGCTTGAGATCATGCTGCTTATGCAACACAGCACGAAACGATGTGTCTGGGAAAGACATTAAAGTGGAAATCAATCTGATTTTCTTTAGAGGCAGAGTCCACCCCTACCAATCCTTTTCACTCGTTCGTACCACCAGACTGCTAGCCACACAGTGTATAGTAACATCAGAGAAAAAATATGGGCCTTGTCAAAGGCTGGTGTGCTATCCCTGTAACACAAGTGTCCAGTGGGGAAAACTATTATATGCATTTCTCAAAGAATTTTTTCCCCCATTAATTACACAAGTCCCATAAGATGATAGCCTCAGTTTTCAGAGTATCTATGTAGAGACAAACTTAGGAAGGCATATACATGGGCCATTTCTCAGCTGTAAAATTGTTGCACAGCAAAATGCCTCAAACAGATGCTGCAGCACTAATATTCCCAACATATTTCCATCTATTCTGTCAGGGCAGTGGTTAATGCTGATGGGGGTTGGCTGGATTACTGACATTTTGTAAAACATGGGAGGAGGTGGAAAGAAAAAATAAAATGTGTGCAACAGATAGAGTGTGCGTATCAAGGGGAAGAGAGAATGAAATTCGACAGTAGGGCATATCTACCTCAGGCTGAACTTTTTGCTGGAGAGAAGAATCAAAACAGGAATTTCCAGCCATTTAAAAGAATGAAGCTGAGGTTCTGTTGTAAAAAAACAGCATTTGAACATTTTCTAAAGAAACTTAAGCAGCACGGTCAACTGGGGCACAGGATCTGGAACTTGACAAGGGCTTCCTTGGAGCCAGAAAAGTCTGTTTGGCTGTTCAGATTTAAACCCACCCACATCTGGATAGCCAGGGAGGCTCGGAGAAGTCATTTATATAACCTTCTTGGTCGTATGTCCCTCCAAAGTGTTCTGCCAGCACAGGGGTACCCCAGCAGCTCCAGTGCTCCCAGGGGTGCAAGCTCCTCTTGACGGCTCACAGTGCTGTGATGTTACCTTGAAGACAACCCCTGTAACAGTCTCCAAGACATGGAAAAAGAGTCACTTAACTCTGGCAGACATAGGATTGAAACTTGGAACACACTATCCTTTGTTGGGTTATCTAAGGGCTAAGCACATTAGCCACAAAGTCACAAAGGATCAGAGGAACAGTGATAGGTGGAGGAACCCTCTGTAATGTAATCACTGGAAAAACCTAATCAGTGAAAATCAGAGTACACTGAATTGCCTGTTTCCTATGACAATCCAAGGGGAAGATGAGACCACTGTCCTTGGTGTGAAATGCACCAAGGTAGGTCAATGGGGAAACTCTGATCAAAACTTTGCAAGTGAAAGGAAGTGACTGCCTACAGCAGCACAGGACTCTGGGATGTATAAAGAAGCAGATTTTGGGACTGTGTAAACCTTATGATGGGATTTTCAAAGAGGATTGTGGGAATATGTAAAGATTGTTTAGTGGAAGGAGGAAAGATGGGGAAACAGAGTAATCAAGGTAGATTGAAAAGGGACAAGTATGGGAAGAAAATGAGAGGATCGAGGAAGAAGGGGTCAGTTGTGTGTAAAGGCTTCTGGCCAGCAGTCTGACAAACCCAGCTCTGTGCTTGAGGACCTCTCTATTCTTATTAAATCCGATTTCTGACTGGGTTCTGTGAGGGTGTGCTCTCTGCTCTAAATGTGTATGCATGAGGACTAGAGAGCACAATGAATTGTAGTGAGCTGCAAACCTCAGGGGCTTGTGGACTCTGGTGCCATCAGCTGGAGCAGGACAGGAGCCCTGGGGGCTGCTCCTGAATAGACTGAGGACTTGAGGCCAGCAGCAGCAGCAGCAGCAGCAATCCATATATTGTGTGCACCATATTGTACAAGCAGACTCCATCTGACCATCAGGAGAGAAGGAACAGGACTGGCTCACCCGTGCTCTCTGTGTTCACCGGAGAGCCGTGCTGTGTAAGTGGGTGCAGGTAAAGGCAGTGCTTCCTCTCTGTGTTGACCTGGCTGGGCTGGGCTGGGTGTGGGATGAGCATGGATGTGCTACCTGTCACACCCTTCTCATGCACACAGTGACTGCTTCAGGATATTGGTGCAATACCCGTGACTCTGAGACAACAACTACAACTCATTTTATCCAACTGACAGGACAAATACCATGACTGTGAGACCTTTGGAAAAGAATTCCAAAATAGCAGGTGAGTGTTCCATCTGCACACATACTTTTATGTTAAACATGAAAGTATCAGAAGTATTGTTCAACGTACTAAGTAATGATCATTACCAACGAGTTTCCCGCTCTCCGATTAGACAAGCCACGGATTGCTTGGTCTCTCCAGCTTTTGTGATTTAAAACCAAATGTTCCTTTCCGAGCATTTTAGATAACTTCGTTTCAATGTTCTCAATCTTCTTCTTGTTTTAAATCCAACTCTGATGCAGAATGCATTTATAGAAAGAAAGAAAGAAAGAAAGAAAGAAAGAAAGAAAGAAAGAAAGAAAGAAAGAAAGAAAGAAAGAAAAAAAGAAAAAAAGAAAAAAAAGAAATCTTACCTCCAAGCTGTAGAGATATTTGAAACTGTTTTTCTGATTGGCTGCCTCTTCCACAGCTTGAGCTAATTTTACTGCTCCTCTACCACCAGCCGACCAGTGATTGCAGGGTACAGCATCAAATGCTCCTGACTCCTTTGCAATCTTACACACCAGATCAACCTCAGCTGGAGAGTCAGTTCTGCCAACCAAACAGTCCCATCTCATTATTTTGTTTAACTACTTCTCTTTTATAACCTTATAAACTTAGACTTATTTTACCATCAGCAGTGGTAAAGCAGGTATACATAGAAATTGTGTCATATACATAATGCATTTATATACAGCATATGTATTTACGTGTTTCAAGAAAACTTTGTATCTGTTATAGATAATTAACATGGAAGATTATCAGTTCCATTATAGTACATTTTTTTTTGTTGATTTTAAAACCTTAAGAACAAGCTAAGGACTTAAATATCTTTATATTCATGATGAAAAAAGGAAATTCTTTAATAGCTTCTTTGTTCATGCCAAATTGAATAATTTAAAAACCAAGAAAAGTGAGAAATTTGAACTGTGTATTTACTCACAAGAGTAACAAAAGAACAGACTTACTTGAAGACGTTTAGAGCAACCACAACAGGAACTCCAAAGAGCTGAGTAATTTGAATCTGTTTCTGTAGATTACAGCAGCCATCAGCTACCAGCTGGAGGTTCTGTGCAATTAAATAAAAATTAATGGAAATGGCAAGATACATAAAGTCTTCTCCAGCCAAAGAATTTTCCATAAATTTAAGTGAACATAAACAGTGCTGATCATGACAGTTGCAGGCAAGAGAGATGTTTCCAGACGAAAGTATTCTGGCACTTATTAATTCTCATTCCAATCAATAAGCATCAGACATATTTAAGTAACTAAGCAATGTCCAAAATTTGTACAGGAAACCATTGCTCTCTTCTGAAACACAGGAAAATGTTGCAGCTGATGACTGGTTGCTTGTTGTGATCGTGAAAGGGATGTTTGTCTGCCGTTTGCAAGGTTTATAAAGAGACTGCAGCAGTGGGGTGGGGTTTGACATACAGATGTGTTAGATGCAGAGCTCATACATACACACACATAACCCAGAGAAAAGCACATTACTGAATCTCCTTATTTACTCTTTTACCTCACACTTTGTAGGCCTTGTCTGAGTTGTAACAAAACACATATCCTTCACCTCATACAAGCAGAAGACCAGAATTTGTCTGGAGTGAAGTGACAAAGAAAACAAACCAGCAGAATTCACTCTTCATTTGAAGAGTGACATCCACCCCAAATGTGAAGCAGAAACATAATAAACTTGTTGTTTAATGAACAGGTTATGCTATTATTAATTTCAGGGAGTGTTCTTGACCCCTACACCACTCTGCTTTTGTGCTCCTATAAATGTTTGTATGTTGATCAGTCTGAAAGCTTAGTGGTCCTGGAAAAACTATTTCTGCTATTTCAGTTCCTCATTGCAATCCATCATGCAGTCACACACATAATACACACAAGAGGGATAACAGAAAGGGGCTGAGGGAAGATGAGGTGGTTTTACTTGTTGTCAGTGCCTGTTAGAGATGTACATTGAATGTCAACATTAGAGCATGCTGCTCTCAAACCTGAGGCTGCACAGTATCCAGCCAGAGCAAGGAGAAGTTCTGATTCCATGTACACCATATTATTTCGTTCCTTTAAACAGAAACCTCTATTAAGTTTTATAACAGTTCCTCTTACCTCTTCTGTGTATTCTTTCTTCAAGGGGGCACCAGCAGTCACCTGGGATCAGTTAATAATAAACAATCAAAGTCATCACAGATTGATACTTGTGATATAGCCCTAAAGGGTCTGAAGTGCAATTTTGCTCGCTTTCTATGCTGCCAGTTAACACATACCAGTGCACAAAACATCACAGCCTGACTGCAGCTTGTCTTTTATTTCCAGTTGCTCCAGTATGCAAAGAACAGCAACACTTCCTATTGTATTCGGGTAGCAAGGTACAGGCTGTGCCTCAGCAATTAGTTGCAAAAGGCTACTAGGGAAGGCAGCTGGATCTCATTCTACATGTTGTTACAGCACACCAGCAGTGCAAAGACAATGGGCAGCAACTTCCAACAGCTAAAGAAATAGCAGCAACACAGAGGAACATCATATTTCAGTGTCCTGTAATTACTGCTCATGGCAAGGAACTGCATGCAAGTAATTTGCTGGAAAGCACAAAGGTATACATGCTGAGTGCATCACCAGGGTACGGGGGTACTGTACTGAGTCTCCAAGGACCACGTAACGTCAATCCCAGGGCAAGCACCAGACTTACTCACTTTTCTCTCTAGCATTAGTCCATTTTATAGTTAATCTCCCAGTAAAAGGATCTGGTACTCTACATGCCTCAGTGATGAATGCATCACATTTGTAAACAAACGAAAGATTTAAACTTCTAAGGACACAAGTGAGACAGAAAGAGAGACAGTTATTAAGACATATTTAAGTCCCATTTTTGCTAGATTGAGTAATAACACATGTGAAAATATACCTGCCTTGATAGGGATGGAGAAATATAATTCAAAATAAAGAAAACATGCATTAGTCTTGCATTTTAGTGCAAGACTAAAATGATAGAAAGTTATATCATTATATCAACCTGAAAAAGGGTAGCTCAGCTTTAACTCTTAGAGATGATTAGCTGTAAGGGAAACCATGCATTCTAAAATTTTGTGGCTGTGGAAACAGCTCTGGTATTTTCACCCAGTGAGACTGTTTCTCTGGCAGCATCACTCTCTAGCATGCTGCTGGGCAGATGAAAGTGTTCCTAGGAGTTAAGTGTCTGTCTCCTTGGCTAGCAGAGTCTGATCTGATCACACATTTGAGGAGCTTTTCTACAATCAGTAATCTGTACAGTCTCTTCATGGCTTAGACAGAAAAAGATGATACACTGGTGACACTTGGTACACCAGGAAAACACTTGCAAAATTACATCAGTTACTTTCCTGAGGGAATTAATCTGAGCAAAATAAAAGGACATAAGGGGTACCCCATTAGTGGAGTGAATGAAATCTCAAAACCTTCTCTAACAATGTTCTCTACTTCCACTCACATGCTGCAACTCAAACTCCTCCTTGGCCATCAAATTTCCCAGCCTGTGATGACTTCAGTGCACTTACAACTGCTATTTCAAAAGTCAGGGAAAAGAATATATATATCTATATCTTACAGCTCTTTTTTTATGCAACAAACTTCCCTTGCTCTGCAAGATACAGTACTTCTTCAGAGCTGTTCCATCCCTCTTCTTTCATTTGTGCCTTAACATTGGAGATAGCACTAATTTTAGAGATAACATCTATGTAATGAGGTATCTCAGAAGGGTTATCTAAATACTGCTGCATAGACTATCCCAAACATTTCTTAAATCAAGGTATTTTAGTTATTTCAAATATTAGCAACAACTTGATTTTTCCAGGAAAGGTGCAAAAACTTACATTTGGCCCACCTCCATGCATCTTCAAAGCCCTCACTGTAGCAACAAGTACAACCACACTGGGAACCAAGCCAGATGCTCTGCATTTGATGTTGAAGAATTTCTCCATCCCAATGTCAGCACCAAAGCCAGCTTCAGTTACTGTTAAACATTAAAAAAACAAAACAAAACCACACATTAAACATGCTTTTGGTTAAACACTGGGGGATATTTCTACTGTAGCATACAGTGCTCTTAAATACACACCAGTACTCAGTTTTGAATGAACTTTCAAATAGAGGTCTATTTACATTACTGAGTCTGATTAAAAACCTATTCCCAACTCAGAAATAAATTCTCTTATTCTTGATAGGTACAATATGCCCTCAAAGGTAGTTCCATGGGGGGAAAAAAAAACCCAAGCAATCAAAATTAGCTTGAACCAAAGTACTTAAAAAATATCTAGTCCTCTAAAATCAATGTTTCTGTGCAATAATGTGTAAAATGATTGCAAATGTAAGACTTTCCTATATTCCTCCTCCTTTGATTTCACTGAAGATGTGCTTTCATCACAACTAATGGACCTAAACTCTCCTAGTTTGCTGAACTTCTGGTGATCTCTTGCTTTTGTGGAGAGGATGTTTAGTTATAAACACAAGTTACAGTAATATCTCAGTATTGAATATGCTGTTAAATAGCGAATTTACTAATGGGATTTTGCACTGAAGAAGTCAGACATGAATGTAACATGACTTGAGAAAAATCTGTGCAGAATCAGGATAGATCTGATTCAAAGTGTGTTTAGTGGAGCTACAAAAAAAGAAAAGATAATCCATATTAAATGACACCAGTCTCTTCAGAGTGAATTTGTTCTGATTTGTCAGATAGAAATTATTTCAATTGCTTCTTTTAAAATCCAAGTAATTTGTTTATAACAGACAAAGACAAGCACACAGCAAATAAAAAATTTAAGGGATTAAATCTCCTGTTGGTTGAAAATTTGCTGACGCAACCATTTCCCACCAGAACACATTAAAGAGCTGGGCTCAATGCATGCCTCCAAAAGATGTGAAGGGACTTTCAGGCAGACAAGTCAGGGCAGGAAAATAGCTTGCTCCAGAGGCTTCTGGACCTGACTCCAAGCAGGGCTGATAACATGTTCTCATAACCCAAATCAACTTGTAAAAACTCGTAAATTCCTTTTTCTTTCCCTTTGCCAGCAGTTTTGTCTCTCACACTTAGGAGGGTAAGGGACCACAAACAGTTGATCGAACATTTCAGGGTTGGCACCCTTCAGCAGGTTCAAGGAGGAGGAGGTACAGATCTGCTCTGTTGCTGTGGCAGAAAGTATCTCACTGTTGGCAGCCAACGTGCTTTAGGAAGTCCCAGCCTTTGTGCATTTGTCCTAACCCCACTGGTCCTTTTCCACCTCCTCTTCATTTTTGCACAGGCTGAAACAACTGCCTGGATCTGGTCTGAGGGAGGAAATGGCTGCTGGGGCTGGGAGAGGCACCAAGTAGTAGCAGACAAGGGGGTGAGCCTGCCGGGGGGAGCAGGGACCTCTTGAAATAGTAACATGGCAAGTGTCATGATTAACATTCTCCTCAATCATTGTAATAAGTATATCATCTTTTTTTAAATAGCCCTGAGAAAAACAGACACACCAAACATGGGGAAAAAAAAAAAAAAGGAAGGAAATATGTTTACACAAACGCAGTAATTCATAGGAGCAAAGCTAATGTCAGGATAAGTCACATTAAAAGCAGAGCCAGGGATCACATTTCTGCTTTCCACTAACCCTCATTCTTCTTCTCCAGTCCCTTATGTGGCACAGGGTGATTAATGAGAACCCTGAATTAGGAATATATAACCACAATCAATCTTTAATATAAACAACAGATAAACTACCAAGTGCTTGAGAGGGTGGGAAAATAATTTGTCTCTTACAGAGATTGCCAGCACATACACATATAGCAGTCTCCTAACATTTCCAAACAAA
This sequence comes from Erpornis zantholeuca, assembly GCA_013400515.1. NCBI lineage: Eukaryota > Metazoa > Chordata > Aves > Passeriformes > Timaliidae > Erpornis > Erpornis zantholeuca. Next base: position 48,174 of record VZTN01006710.1, on the reverse strand, counting down.
GTTTCCAGGGAGTTAATCCATTTCATGCCAAGCCTTTTCAAGGGTCAGTTTCCCTTTGAGAAAGGGAGGATTGCAAGTCTGCCTTTCAGTGGGAGAAAAGCAGAGACGTCAGCCTACCACAGCAACTGCTTGCACAGCAAGCCAGCCTTTGGGCAGTCCAAGCAGCCAGGGCTGTGCATATTCCTCTATTCTTTGCAATCTTTCCTTTGATATGGAGGGCAAAATTCGCATTTGCCTAAACATCCCAAATACTGTGTAAGAGTTCACCAGAGTGAGAATGGGGTATTTTCACTGGAAGTGGAGGAAAGGGATACGGACGTCAGTGCTTTCTCCAGTGTGCGGAAGGAAGCAGGATGTAGTAGAAAAGCTGCCTGGATGAAAGTTGCAACTCCATTTTATTTCCTCCAAGGAATAGTAAGAAGACAGAATAACATGCCAAGCTATTATTATATTTTAAAATCTTTGCGCTGAAACACTTAATACAATTACTTTCAGATTGTTTCCTGCTTTCAAATGAAAGCGTCAATGAAAAACACAGACTACAAATGGGAAGTTTCAAACTACTCTACATTTAGTGATCATGAGATAAACCAGCTAATCACTTTAAATGCAACAACAGAAATTGAAAGTAGTGCACTGAGAGCTAATCACTTTACATGTAACAACAGAAAATTAAAGTAATACTTGGGTCCATTTATTTTGATAATAGTTTCTCATACATAGTTTGTCAATAGAAGAGAATTACAGATTACAGGTGGACTCACATAAATTTTGGACAACAAACATCTACTCAAGCAGTTGTGGTCTGCTCTGCTTCAGCTGGAGAACAGTTTGTGACACAAGCAGTGCTATCTGCCTACACATTTTTGCCCAGCTGCAGCTCCCCTCCCTGGATGCCTGTTTACCTCATCCCCTGCCAAGCAACCATTTCCCAGCCCCATGAATCATGGCTACCTGGGATGCTGCCCTGAAAGCAGGTAGGGGGTTTGTAATAGGTACCAGCATGGTGTTAACTGCTTGCTTTGATTTCCAGGCCACAAACACAGTTCCAATGCAGTTTTAATGAAAGTAAAGAGGTAAATGATCTGCCTTCAGCAAGCTCACAGAAAACACAGACATATTTGCACTTCCAGGCTGAGAACACAACTCCATGGCAAACATATACTGACCTAGATCAGTGTTATTACAGTCCCAGGCCTTGATTTGCATCCTGGACCCCCTCCTTGCACTGCAAGACTCAGTGATGAGCTGGACAAGTGCTAAAAGAGTATCTTCTGGGTGCAATTTTCAGTCAGTACAGTTCTCTGGACTCTCACTGTGTGGTCATATAAACTGCAACACCTAAAGTGCAAACCTGTTGTTTGATTTTACATTTCAGTTTTAGAGCCTAAGCATAATAAAGAACATTGGAATGAGGACGAAAAAATAAAATTTCATGTATCAGAAGTGCACTACCATTACATTACTATTAAGAGTGGGCTATAGGCCAAACCTAGCAATTGATTTACACACATATATATATCAGAAGTAAACTGCATCAAAATGCTCAAATAAAGCCAAATAATTTGTTCTCATAAAATGAGCGTGACCAAAAGCAGCTCATTCTAACACATCAGGGTGACTGCAGGATCTTGGTTCAAAAAGCCAGTAGGCAAAACACAACATACAGTTACTACAGGTCTTTCTAGAGATAATTTATGTAACATCTCCTTCACTCACTCCTGCTACCATAATCATCAATAAACCATGGTTTTCATGCAGAGTAGGAACCCAAAAAATCAAAATTAGGTACAAAAGGGAAACGAGAGGCCCATAGGGGTGAAATTAGGCAATAGAAACAAGTCTGTCTGGTGGTGTAAAGTCAGAACAAACTCTTTACTGGAGTCTTTAATTCTACTTCAGGATTCAGGAAAATGAACAAATCACTCTGGTTTTGTTTCTTGTTTATAATTATCATAACCTCCTTCATGTAATTACTGCCTTACCAAGGACATCTGGGAATCACCTACATGTGAGAATAGCTTAAATAGACAGTGTCATGTATTAAGCAGCCAACCAGATTTCACCATCATTCTTAATGCAAAATGTAATTTTTCTCCATCTAAAAATACATCTATCTTGCTAAAGCTGCATAAAGTGGTTCAATGTAAGACATTAGTCTTACATTGATATAGTGCTTAAAAGCCTTACAGAAAGTGAAGTTTAGAATATTTTTTAAAAACCTATTTCACCCACAATTGAACTTCATGCATACTGAGGGTAATTTCTAGTGAAAGTAGCTTTTCCCTAGTCAGTCCTTTGTATTAACAAATCAATGTCAAAATAAAGCATTTGTACTGTAAAGGGCCAAGTCAGATGCACACACATGAGGCAAAGCTTGAGGATGAATTGTGAGCCTGGATTCCTGAACAATGAAAGAAGGAAATGGAAACTCTGAGCTTTGAGTTGCCATTTACTCCCCACATGTAAACATATCTGTTCTGATGCAGCTGTCTGCTGGTAAACTCAGGAAAGGAAGAGTTCAAAGTCACAGAAGCACATGAACTGTGAACCTGGAACTGGAGATATGCCAGATAGAAAGTACTGATATGTTATTTTTTAAGTGAAAAATACCAAGGTGCACAATCGCCAAAATAAACCAGGATGATCAGTAATTTGTCTAACAGGATATCATATTTTTGTTAGCATAGTTAGGGATGAATAAGCCAGATATTTGTCCATTCTGACTCTAGCAATTATTTGATGTGAACTTCCATTATTATGACTGATTCTGGAACGAAACAGATACTTTTTTCCCCCCTCCCCTTCCCCCCAACAGAGGGAGTTTTCCTGTTCATTTTTTGTTCCATGCATTTTCAGATGTCATGGAACACAGGAACTCACTGTTACCACTGCTGAACACAAAGTCCAGCAGAAAACTACACGTGAATATGTTAAGCCCAAACGTTTTCTGTGCCATGAAGAATTGGTTGCATGGTTGTCAAAATTCTATGTTGTTGTTGTGAGGTCTAGAAGAAAAGGTAATAGGAAAAGTATTTGCCCCTAAGTTTAACAGACCATAAGCTAATTGGATGTAATGGGAACTTTCCAGACTTTGCTAAAGAAAGATGCCGGGGCGGTGTTTGCCTTGCCGAAATCGGGCGCTGGAGGTTTCTGATTGTTGACACACAATCCAAATCCATGCTTTGGACTGAACCAGCAGATATGGCAATTCATTCTGCCTTCCTTCAAAGGACACTTATTATCTCCTCTGGCTGTCTCTGGCCTTGGCTAACAGTCACTGCGTCCTGGCAGCAAGGTCTGCACAGGAAACTTGGCTCCCAGGAATACACTTAAATTAAGTGCTGATTCCCTTGGGACTCCATAACAAGCTGTTTCAATCTTTTCCTCAGAAACCTTTATTTTTCCATAAGAAAGTAATTTTACCATTGAAATGCAGAGCAGCTTTAAATGAGCAACTAAAGGCTACCTCATAACCTCTCACAGTTACTCACTTTTAATATCAATTGCTGTTAACTTTCCAAGAGCATCCCATATATTAAACAAAAGAATAGACACAATGACTCATATAGATTATTCCCAGACTATACACAAAAAAAAAAAAAAAAGCAGAAAGTTCATTTATTTACTACAAGCCAGACAGGTGAAGAAACTCCTAAATCTCAATCCTCTGACAATTAAGGATAAAATTCCTTTTTGTGGGTGTTAAAGGCCTGTTTATGTATGTATGCTGCAGATGTTGGATTTTAAATTCAGGGTGGGAATTAAACTGAAAACTCCCGGAGCTGACAGGGGTAGTAGCACTGTGTGACAGAAAGCACACTCTGCACATCTCCACAGCTCTTCTTGCCTCCCTGTCTTGAAAATATACAGAAGTGCAACCACAGTGATTGCTGCCGCCAAACCACCAATTTAGGGCATGGTTTTACACTGTGGCTGTGTAAAATGAGCACCCAGCCTTGCTGAAAGATTCCTGCTCATTCTTCAGGCTTCTACCTTTCTCTCCTGCTCTGTCCCTGCTGCCCAGACATTTTTGGCATTCATTTAATTGGAAGGTAAACTGCTGGAATTTGCTGAACAGAAAGTGAAAACATACAAAAATACAGAGCATAAGAAAAATGGTATTTTTTTCCACAGGGCTATATTTAGTTGAAATAAGTTGAATTAGTTGAAGTAAGACCAGAGAAGTATCTGAACGTGTTCAAACATGCAGCAGAAGCAAAGGAAGGAAGAGAGACACATTTCAGCAGTAGAAAACTTAAGTCTTCCCTAGCCACCTTGTCAAACCGTATTTGGATATTTAAATGTAAAATTTGACATTTTCTTGCAGCTCACTAGAAATGAGCTCATTATTTAGATTTATTACTAGAGATTAAAAACCAGAAGATGTCTTACAAGTCACACACGATTCATTCTAATAGAAATTAAGTGAGCCGAATGTTTCTTTGAATCCCTCTGCTAAGCCTGCTGGGTTTTACAGTCACTCTCTCTTAATTTCTGTGTCCTATACTCATGTAAAGACCCGTAACTCATTGGCTAAGTGTTGGGCCCTGACATGAATTGTAATGCATAGCTGAATACACTAACCAAATATACACAGTCCCCCCTTTTGTAACCTCCTTCTCTTACAACATTAACCAGAAAAATTCAAACAAAAGAACTGTGAATTTTTGGTTGTATCCTTTCACCATTCACAGCACGTTTTCTTTGAGGTAACAGAGTAACATTTGCTCATAAGACAGATGACCACGTTTGGAGCACAATTAATGGCACAGGAATAAGGCAATTACATTACATACTTTAAAGATCACCATGGCCTTTGGCAAAAGAATTATTAGTCTTCTGGTAATTACCAAATTAAAACCTCACCACTTTTTTATTTGGAATTGCATGGAAGGAATAATTAATAGCAGTACTGATGGATCTTCATTATGGCTATTCTCCTACAATTCTGCAAGGAGTGTATTAACTTATGGTACCCATGGTATTCTCCTAGGGGCCTAAAATAAATTTCATCACACTTAAACCACGTTACTCAATGCATATCTGACTACCAAACTTTCATTTACTTTTAAAAGATCCAGTTGGCTGAAGCTCCTGCCATCAATTACACCTTTCGTCAAAGGGAAACCGCCTTCTGTTGAGCTCTCAGGTTTTGGGTCCTTCTACACTCACCTTGAAAAAGCTACTGGAAATGGCCTTTGAACATGATTTGAGAATCCGTGTTACAAGCATCTGGAAAACACTAACTTCAAGGGGCAGGCAGAGAGCCTGAAAAGTTCTTGCCTGGAAAAGTTCTAAGCATTTCTTCAAATGGTTGTGAAGCAGTGCCTGCTTTAGCACCAATATTGCACTGTTTTGTGAAAGAGGAAAGAAGGGAAGAACCCTATTGAGACAAACCACCACTGGGTGAAGACAAACCACCCTGGAAGAACACATACTTTCTGAAGAGCAGCAGAAATAAAATGGGCAATGAGTAATACAGATAGTGAATGAGAAATACAGAACTTTTGCAGCCAGACAAGCTACCATCAGAGCCTATCTCAACTCAGAGACAAAATCCATTTAAGTAGCACCTCCCGGGCTGTGGGTGCTCTCGAATGCCTTCATGGCTGGGAGAGGGGGGGAGCCCAGGGAGTCACTGCCAGCCGCCCACGCTTCTCCTTGTTCCCACCACACAACAAAAGCATCTGTGCACGGACAGCACAAGAGCGGTGTCGGCCGAGGCTGCGGCGAATGCCACACAACAAAGGGGCGCTGAATGGCGATGATCAATGCTCCTGTCACTTGCGCAATCAGCCGAGGCACGGCAGGCACGGAGCGATCCATCAGGGCCGTGTGAGCCCTCCCCGCGGAGCACGCAGCCATCGCCCAGGGCAGCCCCGGGGCACAGCTCCCCCCCGACTCCGCACCGGGCACATACTTGGGGGAGCATTCTCCACTCCGCCCTTCTAATATGCACTTGCTTATTATGATAATGATTTTGTCCGTGACTCAGGCACGGGACACCCTTCTCCTAGAAGGACAAACAGGCTCTGGTTTTATTTCATTCCACTTAATGTCTGTGCTAGGAGACAGAATACCTTCCTTTCGTGATTGGCCTGGGAGAGGACGCCAACAACACTATTCTTGACAGCGCAACTACATGTCTTAGAAATTCACGGAAAAGGGCATCTCCTGTTATGTATTCCCAGGAATAAGAGTATTCCCCTGCATTAGCAGTTTGTCTTGATGTAAAAATGGCCTTATATCTGATGCGAAGGCTGTAAATTACTCTACAAGACCATCCTAAGTGCTTTGCTGGAGAGCTCTGTGAGAGCAGAAATTATTCTACATACAGAGTGCAATATGTGTATCAAACGCACCTAAAATTTAACATATCAATAAACAGAAGGACTTTCCACGGAGACAGAGAATGCCAGGTACTGTTAGTAGTATTTTAAGAGACAGGAAATAATGCCTAGCAGTGAGCACGAGCAGCATAAGCCACAGAAGAGCAGAGGAGGGAAAAAGGAGTAGGCAGGTAAAGCCCACTGTGCTGCAAGATTTCATGAAATAGCCATATATGCAAAGAAATGCAGCAGAAGCAACTTCAGAAATCACGGAAGCTTTTCAGATGTAAGCTCTCCAATACCTTTTGCAGGTAGGCGTTAGTTTGATTGTAACCACCTATTATTGTAAACAACCTTTGGTTGTAATCACCTATTTATTTTTAAAATAAAATATAATAAACTGTTATTTGAACTTCAACTCAAAGTGTAAGATTGATGATCTGTGACAAACTTATATTAATATGTATTTACTGTTTTCCCTAAAATTTCTTGATAAGAAAAAGGAACTCAACTGGTTAAAACTGCTGTGGAAAATAACCATGTCTGTTAAATGATATGATGTCATGCATAATTTATCTTACAGAAAGAATTACAAACTGAGGAGAGAGAAGGTACTAAGGTCACACACCAACAAATCCTATCTTCCTACATGGAATTCCTAATTAAAAACTCAGACAAAACCAAAATCAAACCAAACCCTAATTCTGCTGGTTTACAAGACAAATCCTTTCTACTGCTCATGGCTAAACCAATTCTTTAATGCCTATTGGGAATTTATCCACTTAACCACAATTCATGTAATCCGGGCAAGAAAATTGCCACTGCAAACTACCCATTACCATTTCTGAAATATTTCTACATTTTTAGTTGATCCCTCCTTACTACAGATTATAAATTATTATTTTTTTTCAGTTTCTCTTCATAATTGCCCATCATCTTGTCAGCTCAGCTACTCTATCATCCTTTATCCCTCCCCCACATTTTTGTGCTTTCTTACTCCTTGTGCAGTGAAGAACCCCAAAATGTACACTGAATTCCTAATCGGCTTCTGGAAAGGCTGAACCTGCCACCCTTGATTTATGAAGCTGTTACTCAGTCTCTCGGGAGCTCTGTTTGAGATGCAGGAGATGGAGGCAGCACAAAGATACCGTGTCCTCATGCATGCAAAGCATCTGCTTGTCCCTGAAGCTTCATTCCCACTCAGAGCTTGCAGCCAACCTGAAAATACATTAGAAGCATGTGCCTTATTCCTGCAGGTAGCAAAGCTGAAGAGCTTGAGATTGTCACCTTCGATAAAGCTGTCAGCATAGAAAGCCAACGATAAAGGGACCAAAAAATAGGGCCACCATATAAAAAGAAAGGTATGGCACCCAAAATTTAAAAAAGGCTGTAACCTACATTTTTTATTACTGTATCCAAATATAATCTGTTTTCTCAATCAAATCCGATTAATTAAACAGCAGTTTTATATAACTGCAAAAATTAAATTACAAGGTCAGAGCAGTAAACTGACCCTGAGATACCATTTAGGATATTAATCTTTTCTTTTAATGTATTATTTTATAGAATCAGAGAACACTTTCAATTATTGTCAACATCTGACCTTCAAAAGCATTTTGGCTATTTGCCAATACACCCCTCTTACCATTAACAAATCATACTGGCTATACATAACCTAGCATTATTTGCAATCTCATTAACATGTTTAAAAATGGTTTAGAAACAAATTTACATCCCTAGACATGAATTCTTGAGCTTTTCTTTAAACCTAATCCAATTAGGTGATAAGATCAGATATGTAAACAAACCTATTTTCTGTTTTCAAAGAGAAATAACTATTTTTCTGTAATTATTTTCTGTTAAAATACCCAACATACAATAATACATATAGTTTGTTGCCTGAAACCTAAAAAAAAAAAAACGAACAAAACAACGATTTAAAGTTAGCATATTTTCAGAGAAATCACACTATTTTTCTTTTATATTGCATTACCACAGAGTACTTCATCTCTGAGGCAAAACAAGCCATCTGTAAATGAAAATATTTGGAACCTTTAGCATCTGCATTTTCCTTCCAGGAACATCTAAAGACATAATCTTAAGCTTTTCCCCAAACCACATTATTTTAATTGGGCTGGTAGAGAGTGCAGCACAGGATGAGAAGAAAATATATCAGAGTTCTGATCCCGAATCAGAAAGTGTAGCTTTAAACAATATTTTTTGAAACACCTGTTAACAGAGCTCTCGGTGTGCCTGAGCTTATGGAATACCAGCAGAAAACAGAAAAGCAACTCTCCGAAATGTAAACTTGTACTAGATGATATTAAAACTTTGCCTACTATAATTACCATAATCAAAAATGGAAATACATGTATTTATGTCCTTTCCACATTCCACACTTGTATTGACTTCTCTGGAATCTTGACAAATTAAGTCAGCCATTCCAAAACTAAATACGCAAAGTAAATAAACAAAGAAACATTTCTACCTCTGTATGTGTACATTATTAACACTTTTAATTAGAAAAACTTTCAGAAAACAAAGCACTTCTGCTTGCAGATTCAGAATGAGTCAGAAAATAAAAAGCAAACACTGGTTTCTCCAACATGATGTAAATATCTGAAGAAACCTAATTCTTATACAAGTTGTCCATAAAAAGAACGTTAGGTTCAGTATCAAAAGGTCAGTAAACCAAACAAAAGTCTAACAAAGAGCTAACATTTTCAACTGATATTAAAAATAAACCATCCACTAAAATTAAAATTCAGCCTTTGAAATGGGACTTGAACTCTTCATGTATACTCTGCCCTGCTGACCCTTGCTAAAGGGTGTAAGTCAATATGAAATACTCACAAATGGAGAGAGGATGATGGATTTTCTGCCAAATAACCCTAAGCAAAAGTAACGCTGTTAGCTAGGGACCCTGCTTTTATTTCCTTTGCCAAGTGATGAATTAAGAGAACTTCCTAGCATACATGATGTTTTAGTGCTTGCAGTTTTTTTAACCCCTGGTTCTTCTCTTCTTATAAATAAAAATAATACAACCAGTAGGTAACGAGAGAACAAAAGCAACTGCTTCTTATGTGCTGGGAGTTTTAAAACTAGGTAAGATTGCTAACTTGGGGAGGGAAGGGAAAATAGACAGAAGTTGCAGTGTCATCGGTTTCTATTCAGTAGAATGGTATTTTATTTATCAGGAACTGGGCAGTGCCTCTACTTTCTGAATGAATGACAGATCCTTCCTATCTATTTTTACCTCTGGGTAACTATCCTGAGACTGAGAATAATGGATAGCCCTTAACAGTTGTACACTCCATTTAGTTTATGAATATCACTGCCAGAGGAAAGAGTTGTGTTAATCTCTAACATGTTGCAGAAGAGGTCAGCATACAGGACATTAAAATACCATGTCAGCTTGTAAGTAAATTCCTGATGCATGTTTAAGTACTGGCAGCTGCCATGGCTCTACAAAAGCCCTGTTACCTTAAAGTTCCTGTTATAGCAGTGCTTGTCATCTCCCCATTTACTGTGGTGAGACAGTTTTTGCCCCCAAGAAAGTTTGTAAACTGAAAAAACACATCAGGAAGAATGGGATTATATGTGCAGGCATGGAGGCTGAAATTACTTGCTTAAGGCCAGAAAGCCAGTCAAGGATGGAGGTAGGAATAAGATGTATGGCTCCTGTCAGGAACTGCAAGGCCACAGCAACATGACAGACCAGGAGAACTCCATCAGAGACTGTGTGCTGCTGGTGGCAAGTGATGGACTCAGCAGCTTTGTCTCCTTGTCTTTCTTTCACTGGGCCAGAAAAAGGAGACAGGACAGGTTTCCTCACGGCACCAGCTCCTCAGGAGCCAGCCAGAGCCTGTTACCAGCCAGCCAGAAGGAACACTCACACTGCCCCCTTCCTGCCTCCCCATCACCATCACAGCACATTCCCCAGGCATTCAATCCCATCTCAAACACTATCTCACTGCATCTCCATTTTACTCTGAAATATGAATATTCATATATGAAAATACTCTGAATATGAAGGGAAGAAAACATGGATTTCTCACACAAGCTACGCATGTCCAGTTCTCTGTTTGTTTGTGACCCAGCCAGCCCAGTCGCTGTGTGACACTTCATTCAGCATACAACCAACACACATGTGCCCCTTCACAGGTCCTAGTCTGCAAGAAAACCCTTTAATTCATTTTCCAGTGAGGCACAGAGCAGCATCTGTCCACCCAGAAACAATAAAAACCCCATTGAAAATAACTGTGAGAAGGCCATGCTATCTCTTAATTATTTGCTGTCATGTAACCATTAAAATTTCTTTTTTCATACTGAAATCACCCATTACTTCAAAATTCTCTAAATGTACAAATTAAAATGCCTGGTCTCCCACATGAAATCTGGCCTGAGAACAGTGGTAGCTTCTGGTCACTAGGAGGAAAGGCAGTCAAATAAACAGCTTTGCTATCCTGCAAGGTGAACTTTTTGAATGGAAGATAATGTCACTATCAATTACACAAGCTCTAAAAGAGAGGAAAAGACAGAGCGAGCTGCTATGCTAGAGAACAAGTGTCAGAGCCTGCAAAGGAAATGAAAACAAATTAAAAGGGTCTTCAGCCCCACAAATTAAAAAATAGAAGCTAATGATGTGAGGTAACTGTATTATATTAAAAATGGAATTAAAAACCCAAAGTACACAAGAGCTGAATGCACTGCTCTTAATAAAATGTGAAACAGAATTTTCAAAATCCTGGAAGAAGAAAAAAAACAAACCACAAAGCTTGTATCAACATCTTAAATAAGTTCCTTTCTTTTGGTGCCTTGTACCTGAAAAGCATCAAAACCTATTTTCAAGTAATGTGCGAGGAATGGGGGGACATCTGAGTGACTACAGGCTTGATGGTTTCCAAACAGATTTTTAAGAGGAGAATAACTTAAAAAAAAATTGAAACAAATAAGAAGTATAACCTTTGTCTACCAGAGGCAAGCTATGACAGATTAAAAGCTTTCTCCAGTGATGAAAATTCAACAACATCTCATCAATGATGAGGAACAAGAAAACCTGCTACAGCAATACATAGGAGTCTGTTAGCAAGGCCAGAAGAATGTAACTACATGATTAAGGGAGAGAATAGGCAGCCACTACATGAGAACTGTGGGACAGGAGAGAGGACCAGCCCCCAGGCTTTCATCTACTATTTGTTAAACCACCTCAGCAGAAAGACTGGGAACACTGATGGGAGTTTATCGGCAACAACAAAGCTTGAAAGCATATCGCACAGGAAAACATTCCTGTGTATTTATGAAGGAAAGAAGAAAAGCAGAATGAAAGGTATTAGTAAAGAGTTAACTGCCACTGAAGAAAAACAACAAAAATCTGACCTGTGATTTGGGAACTTCATACTTTTGGACAGCAGGGAGGAGTCTGGGAGCCTAGCACTATTAAGTAAATCACTGTGATGTACAGAAAATGTGCTCTTCAATAGTTAGAGACAGTATTATCAAATACTATCACTTGAGAAAGAGAGGACTAAGCTGTAACACATTATTACAAAAAAAAAGAACAAATGAGTCCAAACTGCCCATGGAAACCCAGCCAGCTCACCAGCAGCAAGAGTTAAAAATCCTAGCTAGTTTCAAGCTGGAGTTCAGTCAGTTTATGAAGGAGATCCCTTGATAAACATGTCAGATAAAGCAGAGAACTCAGCCGAATGGCTAATGATTTATAATCGCATGTCATTTTATTCCTCTAAATTACCCCTTGAAATAAACAGCAAATTTGGGAACAAACAATTACAAATATGCTTTGCAGCAAGGAAAGACTTGCTGAATTTCTAACATGTTTTTTAGACATGTTTTTTTTTTTAAAGGAAGAAGGGAAAATCTCACTACAAGACAGTCCATAAAATTTAGGAGGTTTTGTCTTCAAAACAGCACCACCTCTCCTGACTGGGCAAAACATCACTTTTTTATGCCAAGTGTAATATTGGTTAGACATAATTCAGTAGCTCATGATCAATACCAACTTTAAGTTTTGAGTTCAGCTTTGCATAATTTATAGGATTTCAAATGAATTCAGCTCTGAAATACAGTGACATATGATGCTGAAGTCAATGCTAGAATGCTTCCTTACACACAAAAACATTCACAAAGCTCTCTTCTATCCAATCTTCCCTTATTTTGCAATGCATGCTAAAGAGCAGAAGAAAAAATTTATAGAAACATGCAGTGACAAGGTGGAGTCAGAACTTTCTTAAGGACTCTGAACACAAAAATAGAAAAAAAGGTTTGATTCTCATTTGACATAATAATTCATAAATAATTTCAAGAGTGTTTTAAGTACTTATTGCAACAGAAATACATAGTAATTTAAATCATTCCCACCTGACTTCCAGTTGGAGCAAGCTATAAGCAAGCATGATTTGCACCCAGATTATTTGTGACAAGGCAGTAAGTAAACTCAGCTTTCAGGAACTCGGACTTCATGCCACTGAAGAAAAGCACATTGCACTACATCTCATCTCTGAAGTCTTTCCTGCTTACTGGTAAGAAAATGTGCTAAGATTTTAAAAGCATGAAGGAGGAGACGAATTTTTTGTTTCCTCTTTACAACAATTGAAGGCAATGGAATTTGCTCACAAGTGAATAGCACAGATTCATGGATCCTCTAGCAGTAATGGTACCTTATTTTGCAGTTTGTGGTACCACTGAGACTTGTATTATTAGACCATGACTTTAAGAGCTTCACAGCCATACCAACTAACACAGTGTCACCTTCCCTCCCCCTCCCCACCACTGTCACAGTTGTGCCCAGCACAGCTGCTTGAGCAGCTGCACCATGAATGGGGTCAGAGAAAACACTGTAAAGTTTTGAACATCCTTCTTCTAGTTTCTACTACACACAGATCAGAGTAGGCAAGTAACACCTACACTGGTAATGCTGTCAGCCACCCCACACCGTGAAACCTTACCCTTGCTTTAACACGAAAAGCCACACTGTTCAGAGAGCAAAATATTGGAATGCAATCACACCACAATTTGGGGCTTCTTCGTGAAAATAGGAGTAAAGAAGTCAGAGATTAAATGAATGCAAGCTAGAAAGATGCTGGACAGATTCTTAAAAATTAAAGCTTTCTGGAGGGTCACTGCATGGAATCCCCTTCTAATGGTATCAAGCAAAAAATATTAAAAATAAATCCTTGAACTTGACATTTAAATGTAATAATATCACATGTACTAGTGGTGCCAAAAGAAGTTTAGCCAAAGTTTTTGGGCCTTATTTCTTTTTTTGGAAAAAGAGTACACTAAAAATTGGGTTGAAGTGTCTTATGACATTAAAAAAAATCTACTGAAGATTACTCAGTGTATTAAACACATACAGTTTTTATAAGGTGCTTTATAAACTTGTTAAACAGTGTCTGCTCTGAGAGCATGTAAAATGGATACCCTTTGAAATACAAATCTGTATGTACTGAAGAGATACTTAGGACAGCTAGCATCATTAGCTTACTCTAACCAACAGAGTACAATGCAATAAAAAGAGTCAATTACTTAGCTTATAAAAATTTACTGCTTCTACAAATTCTTTCCAATTACATCAAGTGTACCAACTAAAGAAAGAAACAAAAAAGTGAACTTTTCTTAAGTCAGCAACAGTTTGACAAGAGGATTCCCCTCTTGTCACCTGATAAAATGCACCAGGACAAAGTTGCCCAGCACAACATGCTGCCAGCATCAAATGTGACGTGCTTATTGGGAGCAGCAAAGAAAGCAATTGACAAACATAAAGTCCAAACCTGAAAAACAAACTTGGAAAGAACTTTGCTTTAGGGTTCCAAGGATCTACTCATGCTTTGCTTGTCTTCTGATTCACAGTAACCCCTTTCTTCAACGGAAACACCAAGGGATTAAAGAGAGGGATGGGGTAATCTGCCGAGCTGTGTAGTGCAGTAATTTCTGACCCACTGACAGCCCAGGAAAGGCCCGAGTTCAGAGAGCCAGAAAACCTACAGCTGCAGGGACACGGCAGCTGTGATGATGGGTACACTGACTGTGCCACAGCCTGGGTGCTCCCCATGCAGGGGCTGCCTGCGGCCGTGCTCCGTGGGCCACTCTCACTCGCAGCAGGGCCGGGGGGAATCTGCAGGGAAACACTAAAAGGCTGAGAGGACAGACAAGTGCAAACCAGCCAGTGGCAGCTGCAGCATTGCACTCAAAGTTCAGTGGAAAAACTCATATGAGGAACTCAAAATTAGTGCAAAAAGACTGAGTTATCACTACAGAGCAACAAAGCTCTCAGAGAAAAAGGAAAAGCTGAGCTAAAAGGCTTAGGCTATCTAAAACCTATGAGGGCCTGTGATGCACTGGGATGCCTGAAACTGAAGCAGGGAATGCCTTCAGTTAGGGAGAATTCACAGCAGGACTCAGTGGTTATACTTTTATATTTTTTTTAAAGCAGACTGTCTACATCACTGTTACCTGACACTACTCAAAAGGCACAGCATGATGCCATTCCAGCTGAAAAGCAAGCAGAGAAACAGACAATGCAGGCCAGAGAGAGAAAGTAAGGTTTAAAAATAAATTTTAAAAGAATATTTTGAGGGGTTTTTTTTTTTTTTTTTTTGCCTTGGCCGTGGCACATGGACACACAAGCAATTGGGTCTACACACCAGATTGGTTTCTCACTGCTGGCTGTCCCAGTTCACCCTCTCCTGCACCAGCTCTGGTGTTTTTGTGACTCTGGGCTGAACTGCTTCTGTGTTAAGTCAGCAGAAAACTAAGCCAACAAAAAGGGCAATAGGTTTCTGCCAGGATGTCACGCAAAAACAGTTGAGCACAGACTGAGAAAGGAGACAGGCTTAGCTGCTCTGGCAATTCAGGCTCACTCTGATCAGCTCAGTCTGATCATCCACAGTAGCTTTACTGGCACTTGAAAGTTCCAAATGCGGCTATAATACCATAAATATTTATTTCAGCAAAAGCACCATCTTATGTGGCATTATCTCATCTTCCTCCTGTCACACAAAGCTGTTTGACCAGACACTGTCTGTGAGGGGGAAGGAAGGGGTTTTTTTTTGGTTGTAGTTGTTTTCAGTCGAGACCAAGGCTCCAGTTCAGCTTGTCACGTGGCTCTGTGAACAGGTGTGCTGCTGAAACAGAGGGGTTGCAAAGGACTGGAAACAAGCAGCTGGAGAAAGCAGAGTGCTTAAACCAGGACAGAGAGTTTAGAAAGTCTGTATTTGTAAAACTGTGTTGCAAATTCAAGCCATGCTATTCTCCTTAGTACTGTCCACACACTTAACAGGAAATTCTGCTCTAAAATAAATACGGTGTAAGTGAAAAAAAAAAAAAAAAGAAGAAATAGCTGTAAACACAAAATATATAAAATGGTAAATATTTGAATTATATATCTTTTATATCATCATCCCATCTTACAGTGAGTGAGCTAACATACATAAATTAAGGTAATTATTCTACTATTCAGGAAAATAATTTAATTGCAGACTATGTCACAGATTTCTTATGTTCCTGCTTTGGATGCAGCTGAGAGGAATCTCGTAGCCTGTGGTCCCTAAGATGCCTCTCCCAGCCATGTGTTTCTGCAAGATACCTTTCTCTATTCCTAGCACCTTTTGGATTCTCTCCTGAGCTTATGCAACTAACCTACATGGCAGAACGTGAAATGTAGTCGCTCATACAAGATTTAAGAAGTGCCAGATCTAATGGACAAGAACACTGACAAAAGGGAAATGTGGAACAGTGAAAACTTTTATTTTTAGCAAGAATAACTAAACTTATTCAGCTACTTACCTAACTGCTACTTACTTCGCTGTCCTGCACCTTGGCTGTCTGAATTAACTACAAGATCAGCTTTCTCCATGGAATTTCAGTGGCCATAGGGTTCAGGCAAACTCCACACTGAGCAGGAATGCAGTGGAATTTCTTGCTACCTGCTCTGCTGTGCAGCTTCACAAGGCACTAGGCTCTCCATCTATATGGCTGTCACCTCAGTGTGGAGTGGTGCATGCTTTGTAGCTGTCATTTTAGACTTCAGTTGTGTAGCGTAGGATAGGACAGTATTTAATAACCCCGTGAGTACTACATGTAGTCTCTGCCCATGTGCTCTGACTAGTTACCAGAAAAAATGTATTTTTTTAAACCATAAAGCTTAGGGCAATTACAACCATTAGAACAAACATTTATGCTTGTAACTACCTGCAAATTTATTTAAGTAGGCCACTCTATGAACTATTGCTTTTAATAATCTAACAAGGATCTACAAATCATGCTGAAGCTCCTGACCCTGAAGAGCAAAGGCTGTCTTATTGTGAAGCCAGTTTCATGGGGATTTGTGTTCTGTGGAATAAAATCTGAACAAGAGCCTTTAGCTGGCAACACACAAAGGTTTTCCTATATTGAAGCTATGCTGCTTTGTCTCCCAACAGAGGAACTGGAGCCAAAGATAAACAAAGCAGAAAAGAGCGTTAAAGACAAACAGGTGGATAAGACTGAAAAAAAAAGCAAGAAATGCAAGAATATGCTCTCAGTGCCTGAGGGACGCACTCAGTAGAAGGGAATCCAAATCCAAGGCAATACATTTTGGGCTCTGAAACCTGGATCAAGACTCAAGACTGTCACCAACATACTTTCATTCAATTGATACACAACTGACTCTGCACTTGAAAAGATTGCTCATTGCAGAAACAAAGTCATTTCACATGGCTTATGAAAAATGTTAGCTACCCTAAATGCTTTTGCTTTTCATTCCACAAAGCCATGTAACAACAAACATGGCCCAGTGAAATACAAATTCAACTATGATTAAATAAATGTATTTAGAATGCAAAATATTCTTTGAATGGATGTTTGATTAATAGAGGGAAATAAAGAGATCTTTAAGCTGTACAACACTGTAAAAAACAATCCTTTCCAATATGTAGGTATGACATAAGCATGTATATCCATGTTACTCTAGTAGTTTAAGGATGCTAGTGTAAGAAACCTCATGTTTCACATTGCTGCCTCTTTTCAAGAGCATTGTCCCACAGGTACTCGAACTTCAGCTTTAGGATTAATGTAATCCAACCTGGGTGTTCAGGACACAGAAGAAAATGGCTGCAGCAGTGCAAAGGCATTACTGCTGCAAAGCAGCAACATCCCTTTTACTTAATTAATTCTGAGGTTTAAACACTCACAACAATTTTTATAAAAGCTAGTTCATCGTTCAGCCACAAGTTTATTTTGCCTGCAACTGTAAGCTCTAAGTGTCTATTGTTGCTTGTGCAGGCTGAATTCCTAATATAAAAAGAGTCTGCCCACTCAAATGCTTTCATGGGAACATAAGGGCCTCATGGTGAGGTTTGACAATGCAGCTGGACCAACCTAATGGCTCACAGCCACCAAAACGAGGCAGTATTAATCTTTCTTCTACCATCTCGCCTCTGCTAGTCCTCGGCACTGGCTCAGGGACATCTGACCTCTGATTTGGCTGAGTTTAATAAACTGATAAGGAAATAATTCAGCAGGAAAGAAGAATGGTTTCTGCTGGTTTATCAAGTGAGGCCAGATGGGTAACAATGGAATGAACAACAGGACACCTCTTTCAATGCAATGCAGTAATTTGACTGGTTCAGCCACCTTGTGGAGTCTCAAACAGCACCACAGTGACAGGACTTGAGACAAAAGGCAGGTTAGGAGAAGAAGTGCTTTTGGCTTATTACATATTCACTTTAAGATTATTTTATACTGATATTAATAATAAATTAGCATTCTTACCTTTAATTTTTCCATTCATTGGCATCACTGCCAATTTACCAACTTATTAAATCATAACACAATAAACTGAATATTTACTTACCTACAAATCCTTTCTCTCCAACTAATTTAAGGGCAATTTTATCTGCCAAAACAGAAGAATTTCCATGTGCAATGTTAGCAAAAGGTCCAGCGTGAACAAATACTGGTGTTCCCTGGATGATAAAAAAATATATGTAAGTAATTCAGTGTAGAGATGTCATGGTTTAGCCCCAGCCAGCAACTAAGCCCCACACAGCTGATTACTCTCTATCTGGGGTAGGGGAGCAAATCAGAAGGGTTAAAGTAAGAAAACTTATGGGCTGAGATAAGGACAATTTAATAGGTAAAGAAAACACACACATGAGCAAAGCAAAACAAGGAATTCATTCCCGCTTCCCATGGGTGGGCAGGTGATCAGCCCAGGAGAGCAGGGCTCCATCATGTGCAATGGCTACTTGGGATGACAAACACCATCACTCCAAATGCCCCCCTTCCTCCTTCTTCCCACAGTTTTGTATGCTCAGCACGATGCCACATGGTCTGGAACATCCCTCGTGGCAGCTGTGGTCACCTGTCCTGCCTGTGTCCCCTCCCAACATCTTGTGTCAGCCCCAGCCTGTTTGCTGGTGGGGTGAGAGACAGAAAAGGCCTTGACTCTGTACAAGCCCTGCTTGGCAATAACGAAAACATTCCTGTGCTATCAACACTGTCTCCAGCACAAATCCAAAACACAGCCCTACTAGCTGATGTGAAGAAAATTAACCCTATACCAGACCAAACTTCAATAATTTTGCAGACCAATCAAAATTATGTATTAATCAAAGCACACACAGCAAGGAAGTGCCATTTTAGGCAATTTAGGGGTTCTAGGTACATCTCAGGTGCTTGAGACCTCATTCACTGACAGCCCTAGATGTCAGAACCTGCTTCATTCCTAGAAAGGTAACAGACAGTAGTCCAACCTGTAGGTAACTTACACATCTTCCCCACCCCACTTTGTACAAATTGAGGTTTCATATTTCCACAGCTCTAATACTGTGGTGTGCTCTTCTGGCACACAAACTACAGCAAGCACTAAATGCATGGCTGCAGATGCACAAATAAGAGCCCAGCTCTGGCCCTACTCCATCCCTGTGTGCTCCTGTTTTCCTCAGTGGCTGCAACAGCCTTTCTTGTGCAGGCAGAGAAGCCAGCAGAAGTCCAGAGGGACCAGAGTCATGGGTTAAGGAGCTGGAGAGGGAGATGGCAAGGGACATGCTGGGCTGCAGTGGGGATAGTGACACAATGGAAAACATTCACTGCTGTTGGGAACCCAGGTGCAGAGCCGAATTCTCTTGCACTAGACACTATATAAATACACAGGGAAAATTGATTCTGTAGCATGAACCAATCTAAACCAGAGACAGGGGAGGCAAGGAATAAGCAAATTGACTAAGTATAGGGAATTTGTCAGGTAAGGAGCAATTCTTAGCTTCGCTATTATGTTTTTAGCAGGCATCCTAAGGAAAGGAGGAATTAGAAAAAAAGCATCCACATAATGGGATTAGGATTAGGTGAGATTATATTAACTGCTACTTTTTCTCTAAATCAGAATACACAATCAGACAGAAGATGTCACTTTAGCTGTTTTACTAGAAAATACTTAGGCAAACAAATGACCATAGTTGTGTTTATGCATCTTAAAGTGCCCAGTTGGTCAAAGAAAAGGTAAGCAGACAATTTCACATTATCTCCATTAATGTTCTTTTCACATTCTGTACTAGGAACTACTGCCAACCCTCAAAATCTCAGGCAAACTTTTTGGCAAACTCCCTCAAAGTTCTGACCAGAAACACCAGTTAAGGAGGACAGCGTTCTATGGATCAGCTGCAGGGCACATCCAACAGTCCCAAGCCACAACCTGGAAACTATTAACCATATAATGCAAGTTGGTTCTTCCTCCTCCCCTCCCCCAACCACCAGTGTCTTAAGGAAACAACCTACATAGGAAAATCTCTATTTCACTACTGTAATCTAAATGGTGTTTTACAGAAAACATGGACATTTTGGTAATGATGAATAGAAATTATATACAAAAATGATGTATCAGTCAAAAGCTGGCTCTTCTTATTGCTTCCTTTATAAGTAATAACGTAGAATTAATGCTCAGAGGAAAGACAAGTAACTTTTTAGCCACTGCCACATGCACACAAATGGGTGGGGGCTATTCTCCAGGAATGACCCAATTAAGCTACAACTCAGGTAACTCTGCCTCGTGCCTGTTAGAGTAGAAACAGGAGCCAAAAACGTAAATAAGGAGAAATCATGCCCTGTAAAAAGATAATTAAAGTAGATCACTATAATTATAACACAGTGACTTCACAGCGTTTATTTAACATTAGGTTTTTTTTCTTGTTTTCTGCCTGCTAATGGACACATGCTGCAACATCAACTGGGACTTCACACAGGTACACAAAAAATTAACATGAACTATGTACGCCTTCAAAGCTTAACTGGGCATCCATTTAATAGGTGCTGTGCAAAATATGTTATCCCTATCCCAAAGAGCTTGTAATGTACAAAATAAAATGCAAACAACTTCCACCAAACTAAGTTTAAGCTTTACTTCTACTTTAATCCAGTATTTACGCTTCTGGCATTCAAATAAGTAAGATCACAACTTTTCAGTTACCAGACTCATATCCATGTAATTGATTCCAATTTGTCTTCTATTACTCAGTAAATCCAATTTTACTCTTCCAATCCCTAATTCCTTGTGGCAAGCAATTACAGGGCCAGTCTTGTTAGAGCCCAGTGCACACACGGGCAGGTCAGATGCACGGACCCACAGCCAAAACCAGTGTCTGGGCAGCCCAGCACATTCTGCAGCAGCAATGCAAAGAGAGGTGCCAGAAGGGCACCTACGTTCCCTGTGCAACTGTGCTTCCAAGAGTTCATCCACACAACATGGATACGAAGGAAATTTGGACTGCAGGATCCCAAGTCCAGAATATTGGAAGTCAAGAGGCTCCCATGACCAACTTGAAATCCAAACACACTACTAAATCACTGGCATAGACAGATGCTCCCCTGGAGCTCTGACATACATCAGAAGAGAAGGAAGAGCTATTGGAATATTTTTTTACAAGAGCAATCCTGGCAGAAAAGTAAAGCCTAGGTACTGAAGGGAGAGAACTCCAGCAGGACCTCGGGAGCCTCAGGCACACCCTGGAATAGGGACTGGAATAGGGACAACAATGTCTTCCCAGGCCAGCTTCAGTGACTGTGCCAGTCCATCTGTACCACTTATTTTTGCTACGCTCTTAATAAACTATATGGAGAATGAAACAGTGGCACAGAGATGCATTCTGCTGACTGTTTTCAGTACAGAAAATTTTACTATCCAAGTTTCAGTAAAAGAAAATAAACCCAGAATGTCAATAAATAGCTGAAGTTATCTGGCCGCTAGCAGGATGTTTATAATACTTATTACCATCCTCTTCTCATCTTTACTGTGAGTGGCACTTCAAAAGTAACACAACAAACCAGCCCAGAGCAGCCAGCCTGCAACTACAAAGGGTTGTCCCCTAGAGCAGCCGCTCTGTTACGCGTGGTATAAATAAATGCTAAACATTAAGGGATCAGTTGACAAGAGAACAAATCTGTCATGAGAAACACGGATAAACACTATGAAATCATTATGTACATTCCAAACAAAGCAATCTCAATTCTACAGCACTGCATATAAGTTCCACTGAAGTCTGTGGTTATTGTAAAAGGACTGCCCTGCGTCTCCCATTTTGAGATTTTTACTGTCATTCCTGCATATGAAACCCTCTCAATCACTAACACTTTCAGGCAGAATTTCAGGTGTCAGTGTAGCAGGACTGTGACAGAAAGCAATCCACCACTAAACCTCCTTAAAAACCAGCAAATTAAAACGCACATCAATTCACATATGAAAAGCCTGGACTTAAGTTGCCAGTTCAATTCCACACAGGACTGACATTCAGTCATTTTTGATTTATGACCTTCTAAGCCTCTTCTCCAGTGCATGCAGACATCCATATAAAGTTGATGCAAATCTACCAAGCATGTTGTTCTTCTCCCTTTCCACAGACCCTTAGAAGCAACTCCTCAGACTTCCACGGCTTAACGCAATTCCCATCGACAGGCTCGTGGCCAGATCACAGAGGAGTGCAGCTGCACTGGCTACTTCCATTTGGCTCCTATCTCTGCAATGGCTACCTCCAGCCACTGCTACCCACAGACACTGTGACTTACAAATTATGCCAAATCAACTGCCAGTCATCCAGATCTCCTGCTCTCCCTCATCTGGCAGTCTTTTTGCCATTCCCCAGAGTGATCTGGAAGATGTGCTTTGGTGAACAGTTTCATCCCTAATTGCCAGACAGGTTCATGGTGCCTTTTCAGCTGTATTTGTGTTCTCTATAATCATATTATTTTTCCACCACCTATGTGCTGTAGGATCATTTCTAATTTTACTGTTGTCAAATTGTGGTGCTGTTGCTAAAGGTCTTTACACTTATATGCAGAACTTAGGATTATGTTGCCCAAATATTATTGGTAACCTCTTTGGAAACTCAAGATGCTAACTTTTGGGTGCTACTGATTAGGCTTATTTCAAGTGTAATGTAGGCTTCAGCTATCCTTATTTCTGATTTGCAATTCACACATTCATCAGAAAGATGGCATTACCTATAGCAGAAAAAACATCACTACATCTACTGCCTCAGGGTATACAAGGATTAGTTTGGTTTAAAATCTATCATGCTAGAGGGCTCTGAACTCACAG
This sequence comes from Erpornis zantholeuca, assembly GCA_013400515.1. Taxonomy (NCBI): domain Eukaryota; kingdom Metazoa; phylum Chordata; class Aves; order Passeriformes; family Timaliidae; genus Erpornis; species Erpornis zantholeuca. The sequence continues at coordinate 25,254 of VZTN01006710.1, read as the reverse complement.
CAAATCACTAGAGTACATTCAAAAGTGTGCAGGGCACAACATGTTCCTTGTTCTCCTCCTTTTTCTTTTTTTTTTCTTTTTTTTTTCTTTTTAACTGAAGCTGTTAAATTAGCACCTCTTCTGGTTATGCAGATGAAGCATCAAAAAATAATTAAGAGAGCTCAAGAGCATAGGCAGTAATAAAGCAGACCATTGCATCCCCAGGAGGGCCAAGTGTGTCCTGGGGGGCATCAGGCACAGCATCACCAGCTGGGCAAGGGAGGGGAGGGGATTGTCCTGCTCTGCTCTGCACTGGGGCAGCCTCACCTCGAGTGCTGGGGGCAGTTCTGGGTGCCACAGTGTAAAAAAAGGACAGTAAGCCATTAGAGAGTGTCCAAAGGAGGGAAACAAAGATGCTGGAGGGCCTTGAGGAGAAGCCATATGAGGAGCAGCTGAGGTCACTTGGTCTGTTCAGCCTGCAGGAGACAGAGGGGAGACCTCAATGCAGTTACAACTTCCTTATGAAGGAAAGAGGAGGGGCAGGCACTGATCTCTTCTCTGTGGTGCCCAGTGACAGAACCCAAGGGAATGGCCTGAAGTGGTGTCAGGGAGGTTTAGGTTGGATATTAGGAAAAGGTTCTTCACCCAGAGGGTGGTTGGGCACTGGAACAGCTCCCCAGGGCAGTGGTCACAGCACCAGCCTGGCAGAGTTCAAGAAGTGTGTGAATAATGCTCTCAGGCACATGGAGTGACTCTTGAGGTGTCCTGAGCAGGGTCAGGAGCTGGACTTGGTGATCCTTGGGGGTCCCTTCCAGCTCAGAACATTCTGTGATCCCACATGAGAGCACTGTCTTGAAAAATATTTAGATAAATGGGGGATCTCCACTCTCAGATAGGTGACTTATATTAGCCTGCGAGCCAGCAAGTATCCAAAGGATGACAAAAACTCATCTTTAAGACTCAAAGTGGAGGAGTGGAGCATGAAGCAGTCTTCCAAGCTGCTTAACTTTGCTGTTTTAAAAATAACTTTGTGAGAAGAATTTAGGAGAAAAATGTATCTTTTGGTTATGTGGTCAGGGTCCTGCTAACAAGCAATGATGTCTGATGAAAGTTGGCAGATGTTTCAGCCATAGCATTGATTAGACTAGAAAAGAATACCACATAAAAGGCACGAATTTTGTTGCATAGAAATGTGAATATAAAGAAATGCAGGGAAAAAATATATGCATGCAAGTCCCGGAACCAAATGCATATCGATCAAAAGAAACTCTTCTGACATTTATAATTGTCTGTCAGAACACTGCGACAAAACCACAGTATTTTCCAACAGATAGGCAGACTGCAAATAGAGTGACTAAACAGTCAGAATCAAAGCTACCTTGTCACTGGTGCTTAACACATACAGTGTTATCCAAGTGGTGATTTAATACTCAGCTCTGGCTGTGACATTCTGGATCCTATGTAACCTCCAGTTTCTGCTATTGGATGTTATGTTAAAATTATCACACACATGTACATTTTTATACAGCCACATGAAAGAACAGGTTTTCTTTGCAGGGGGAAATAATTAAAATGGCTGTAATAAAATAACATAGACTCAAATTCTGTTTTTCTAATATTCCCTGAGACAAGGAAGTTGTCCCAATTCAAAGACAAAAGCAAAAAGTTAGTTATCACTTCGACGTGCTGTAGAAAATGAGACATTTTTATCAACTGGGAATTGCACTGGTATCTTTCAGCATTCTTCAACTTTTCACCATATCAAAAATTGTTGTGAAATATTCCAGCTATGTAATTTTGATGTCAAATGAAAAAAAAAAAATACACTGATTTTCCTCCAAGCGCATTTGTTTTCAAAGCTGCTTCCTTATTTCTTCATTTTTCTTGCTCATTCTCCCCTTGTATGTCATAGTTCAGTTTCCCATCAAAACATCAATACTAGACTGCCCAGGCACAAAGTTAGGTTGCACTAATTCTACATTCTTTAGGCTTTTGGAAGCAAGCTCGCTAGGGTAGGTGTAAAACATTCCTCTCATAGCCCATCAAAGCTCCATTTAGTCCACGATGGCACTATGGCAAGACAGTGTGGCTGGGAGCCATCTTCTGAAAATGCATCAACAGCTAAAAGGACCCTCCTGTGATCATGAATGGCACAAACTAATACAGATTAGAATGGCCACAGCAAAGCATCTTTTTTCCACACAAAATGCTGGGCTGTGAGAATCATCACGGGAACATACGTAAAAAGGAAACTTGCCCATAACAATGAGGTGGGAAACAGAAGTAAATCTGTGACTTGGAAGACCAACCTGCCTCCCAGTGTGCTCAGAACAAGCTCAACAATGCACTGCAGCTTGTTTGCAACACTAGGTAAAATTAAGACTATAGCCAGATCACCAGGAGGAAGAAGACCACCAAAAAGATATAAATGCAGATGGAGACGAATAGTTAACATAAACAAATGAACATTTGCGAGAATGCCTTCATGGATCTGACCCTGGCTTGAACTTTGAAAGTCAAGCAGAGCTGCTTAAGAGAAGCATGATCAGCACAATATGGAATTTGAAAGTTGGAGAAGGGCAGGCATCATAAGACATACTCACCTCTAATGTCTGCATTAGCGTGGGCTTAATTGCATCTTTCATCAAAACTGCCAACGCACCAGTTACTCCCTAAAAAACAAGAGTCCACATTTTAATTGACTTAGAAGTCAATTCTAAGGTGCAACATTTCCAAGTTTCACTTCAGCTTATAGTTAAACAACCCTTACAGTTCAAAGCAGTGTTATGGTCATGCATAAAGAATTTATTTAGATATTACCTCAAGACTTCTAAAAGTCTGTATTTACAGTATGTAAAAAAAAAAAAAAATTGTCCTGGATACACTTAAAAGGCAACAGGTAATTTTATTCTCCTATTTCATGGAGAGGTCAGAAACAGAATTAAGTGATCAGCATGAGGATGTTCAAGGTAACAAAATATGAAGTGCCAAAGGCCACTGAGACCTAAGATAGCAGGAAGGCAATAACTTGCTAAAATTGCCTAAAGGAATGACAGATGTATTTCTTTTATGACAGAATCAATAGCATAAATCAATAGCCAGCAAAAACCAGAAAGGGTATTTTTCAAGATTTGTACAAATATGTACATAAAAGATACAGGATGAAATCAGCCAGAGTTTACTAGGGGCAGATAATGAATACATTGTAAGACTAAAAGTTAGAGGTGCCTTACTGTGATGATGAGAGCACAAAAAGAGCTGGGCAAATTGCTGCATTTTGGTTGTAAAAAACCTTACTCTTCTCTAAAAATTTTGTTGAACTATAAACTTTACACTGATCTTAAAATAAAATCATGACATCCCAAATTTCAATGTTCATTTTAGAAGAAAAAAAAAAAAAAGCTACAGAGTGTGCACATCACTATCAGACTATATGAAGAGTGCTCTCTAGAAACCACCAACATGTGTGCAAATTTATTCTTGAATTACTTTGATTCTGAGATGATGTGTTTCGTTTTGAAAAACTAAATCATGGTTCAAACAAACCACAGTAGTGTTATAAAGAGTGGCTCACAGACTTGCCAGAGAATGCAAAAAAATGAATTTAATATATTTTTGTATTGAAAAAAACCATAAAAACCTAACGAAAGTCCTAGCTGCTGTAAATTGTTTAAAATGAAGACTGAAAAACATGGGTACAATATCCAAGTAGCCTATAAAGAGATGAACAATAATATCCAAATAAAGAAAAGCAATAAAAATAGCGCCTGTGTAATTCTCAACACAGCTTTTGTCAACTAACTCAAAATTTGAGCAATCAAAGTCTGCATGAAATTTTTGATGGCAACAGATAAGCAACATAAAAGTATGTGGTCATTAAGTACAGCATTTTATAAAATTCAATTTTCCCCTTTCTGAGCATCACATCTGAGCATGGACTTCAGAGGAAAATGACGCAGAATATTTGGCCCTAGATAAAACTGTATTGAAACCAAAATAGTAAAACTGGTCTCTACTAATGCATAGCAAGTTTTTCCTTGGAGGACTGCGCAGGAGAGAGAGAAGGAAAAGATTTTTCTTTGCACTCTGCATGTCCCACTATTTACAAAACCCAGTGGATCCATGAAGATATGACAAACTGATACCAAGACAGAATAGCTTTTTATCTTTTGAATTAGCAAAGGAATAGATTGCTGTTTCTTAAGATGTTGATTTTAGAAGCTTGGATTAAAACACAAAGAAACATAAGAACTCCAGCTCTTTCAATAGGGGCGAGGGTCTACCACTTCCATAGAAGCAGCCTGGTGCTATATGTTGCCTATATACCCAAATACTCTCACTTCTGGAGGAAAAAAAAAAAAGCCAAATGGAAAACTTTACATCAGGTCTTTCAAGTGGTCAACAGAAAGAATAACTACCTGAGCAGTCACACATCAGCCCTACTGGAAAGAAGACTTGGGGGAAGAAGAAGTGAAAAATAAAATCAGGCCACTTCTCCCCCAGCCTCCTCCCCTGCCCCTTCTAAATCATAATGGCTCAAATCCTGTCTCCTGTGCTTTCTGATATCTTCACCAATCTGACAAAAACAGTGAAGTAAAAAAATACTTCCTCTGCATTTTAACTTTTTGGGAGATACTACTTATGCATAATTTGGCAAATACTATATGCATTCTGGAAGCAACAACTCATTTATCTGGACCTGAAAGCAAAGAAAAAAACTGTAAATACTCCAATAGGCATATCTTGTGTCTATCTGCCTCCCATGGTTCTTAACCAGGTTTGGTGTCAACAACAGTCCTTAAAAGCTACACAAACAATAAAGCTTTCATACCCATCTGACATGACTGTGAGAATAAAGTTTTCACTTCTTTGTATCCTCAATCCTCCAAGTATCCAGTAAACAATTCCTACAGCTCAATCAAAGTCCTGGATCTGATTCTCAAAGATCTTTAAGGAATAAGGTTCCTATTCCCAATTCAGAAAAGGTAGATAAACTTTTTATAAAAGAATTAAGGACTTAGACACACACCAATTAAATGTGTGAGAGCCCAAAGATCATTAGCTTTCCACTAACTCACTGCCAGAAGAAAGAAGGAGGGCTCTGAATCAATTGTATACAGACATCCAATTTTCTGGGTTCCCTCCTTGAATCAATCACAAGTATTCCTGAAAATAATGCTCCTTCCATCCACCAGCCATCAGGGCAGGTATGCTCCCCAGGACAGCACAGATCACAGAGCACAAAATAAATTACACACGTGACACAGGAAAAGCAAACTTAGATGAAAATCCAAAATACTTTCAAAGCAACTTCCAGTGGAGCAGTCTCTGAAGTCTACCAAGAGTGGAAATGAAAGCCAGCATCAGATGACAAGGAAAGTGATTGAAAGTAACTGCTATGAAATGAATAAAGGCTACACAGACTGAAGGGAAGAGAAAAAACCTTTTCTTTATAAGAAAAATAATGAAGTACTTGTAGCTTTCTTTCAATTGAAACTATAGACTCTAACAAAATAATAACACTTTCTGCAATTTCAGTCCTGTAAAAAACTAAACCTTAAATCATAATCTGAGAACTGCAACTTCTTTTGTTTGAAGTGAACAATGCAAACAATGTTTCTGATGAACCAGAGAACAAGATCTCGCTAGCTGGGAGATCATTTATATAAGTAAATATGAAGCTATTTCTTTTTTTTGGTCCTGGAATTACAGAAATCTAACAGTATGGCACAGAAAGTAAGATGAGAAGAAGTCTTATTTAAAAAAAATAGTGACATATTTATTTAATATTTTTCATATCTGCTGAAATACTGATCTCGGGCATATATACTGATTTAGCTTCACATAAAAATATGGTATGTGTCCATCAGAATTCTACCTCACTGTAAAAGCCAAAAAGCAATTAAGTCTTCAAAATACTGTACAATGAGCACCACATTTTGGCAAAGAGTTCAACATATTCCATTACAGAGGATAGACATTTAATCCATTACTCTTGTGGAAAGAGTCTTCTCAATTCATGAAATATTCAATTTATCTTTTCACTATTACTTCTAGCCTGTCTCTGCATATGGTTTGTATCTGCCAATGTGTATTTTAGGTTTTACTATTGTATTATTATAAATATATTGCATATAAAGTCAAAATTAAGAGCAATTTTATTTTTGTGAAGTATTTTGTGTGTACATCTGGAAACAAATCACAGAGAAAGGTTTAGTGGTTTTGGTTCACATAGATTTCAAAGAACTAAAGACTACTGTCAAAACATTAAAACTTGCATAAATTCAATCCGTGTAGGATATAAACATGAACCCCAGAATTTTTTTCAGTGATAGGTAGAATTGACCTATTATTGGGGTTGTGTGGTATTTCTCATAATAAAGTTACCTTTAAAGTTTTTTAGAGCTATGTGCAACTGCAGTTCTTTCAGCTAAAATGTTCCATGTCAACACACTATGACAGATTCAAGCTTTTAAAGTGGATTTTGTTTTACAAAAATAAAAGTCAAAATTACAGAACCTGGATTGAGAGCATTCTAAGATCTTGTACAGTGTTTTTCCTTTGTTCAGCTGTCTTGAGATCTTTCCTTTCTGAACTATAGAGCTTTACCTCTTCACTGAGCCTGACTCGAAAGGAGGATGAAAATTCAGGAGGAGAATGGCTTCACATCAAACCTTTTGACACATGTGGAAATTTTCTCAAGATCTAACCCTTGGATTATATCAACACAGGCAGCACAAGCTGCAGGGGAAGAGGGGAAGAGTAGAGACTGCATTTAAACTCTAGAAACATTAGGTTTAGTTGCAGGCTGTTCAAACAGACTGACCACCTGTGGGAAGAAACCAGCAACAGAGATGAAATGCTGTATGATAGAAAAGAAATTTGTCTTCTTTGTCCCTGTGAATTACAACTTGTTACTGTCTTTGATTATATTTCTCCTGCTGTTGTTTCCAGAGGATTCAACTTTATACAGTAAATTTTCACCAGTGCAGTATGGTTATTCATAAGCTCTCTCCCCTTGTACAAAGTAAGCATTATTTGATACAGAAATTGTAGAAACCCCACTAATTTCTTTTGGCATTTTAAAAATCCCAACACCACAGCGTCTGACTTCTTCATCGATATTAGTAAGTCTTCAGAAAGGAACAACTGTTCTTGTTCTTCAGAAGAGAAACCAGCACACACAAGAATCAAACTCAAAAATATTCACCAATTTTCAGTGCTCAACCTGAGACAACAGAAAATAATTTCTCCTCATTCAAAGTTCTTGATGGTGTTTCACTCTTCCCATAAATTTCAGTTGTTTAGCTCCTTAGTATCAAGGCAGCTGAGGAATGCGTAGCTCCTTATGTACTGTTAAGAATCAGTTTGTGTGGACAGAGCACCACATGTAGGTTCTGCACAAAACACAGGAACAGAACTCTCCAAAGAGATGCTTTACATCCTTAACCATGAAATCATATTCCGCCTATTCCCATAGTTCTCATATTCATTTTTAACACACTGCACAACAAAAGAGGTAGGAGTTTCTGCACTTCCCAGTCGTGACATGCACACAAGGTACAGAGAACCTCCAGAAGGAAAAATATGCAGCAGCATAGCTGCAGATGCTCGTAACACACATCCTTCAGACTGCGATGATTTTTTTTCTGGGCAGCTTTTCTTTTGTATAATACAAAACACTGCTTTAAAGAACAACTAGAAACATATGTTCAGTACAAGCAACACTATCAAATGATTGAGACACTAAGCATAGGAAGGTTGTTTTAAAAAAGGCCAAAGAAAACTGAATTAGTAACAGACATTTTGCTGAGCACTACTTTCATTTTAGGGACACAGTGGAAAAGTTCTAAAATTCTTTTCCCCCTATGGAGAAGCCATTTCTTTCATTCATCAAGCTGATTAGCTTGATTAAGTGGTTAGCAGGTCAAATATTTTGTAATGTTAATAAATTAAAGTACCTTTGTACAAAAGTAGTGTCAAAATTAAAATTATGTATTTCAAATGCAGTTTTATTTCTAGCACTAAATAATTTTAGAGATTTTGCATATGCCTTATAATGTAACTTATTCCCCATTCCCCTCCATTTGGCCAAGACAAAGTTCTACAATTGAAAAGCAAAAGCAAAACTTCAACAGCTGGAATATTAAATGCAGTTCTTCATGTCTCCTGCATAATTGGGAGTAGACTACTTACTTTGAATTTTAATGATGACTGTACTTAGAAGTTTTTAACCTTATCTTAATTTCATTCTTAAAACCAGGCACACTAGGTATTAAGTTTTCATTCCTTTATTAAACTGGAATCCACTAAGGCTGTGAAGGTGTCCCTGACTTGTGGGTTTGCTATCTTTGCTGACAAGGCAGGATACTCATTGCTTTACTCTTTCAATACTCAGTAAGTTTGAGCAGATGTTCACAGAACAGGAAGAAACAGGAGAAAACATACAGAACCTGTGTGATACAGGCAGCCATCACCTGTGGGATGGCATTAGACTGCTCCTGGCATGCAGCTGATTACAAACATCAACTGGTAGCTTCTGGCTGCACCAGAACCTGCCATACATAACCATGTGTGAGCTTCCAACCACTGTTCAATTACTCACAGCCCAGATACAAGGAACAGAATCAGCTTTTAAGAAAAAAACATACTGATTTTTTTCAGAAGCTGAAGTAGGGAATAAGCAAACAGCAACTGATGAAGGCAAAGAAAAAAAAATCAATAACAGATAACACTGTCCCAAGCACTATCAGCAACCTTTGAATTAAGAACAGCTTGTTTCCATTCGGATTCAGTGGAAGAGGCATTCATGTGGTAACTATCATTGTAACATCTGAGCAGATTCTAAAAGTACAGTAGCAAACATTACCAGCTCTCTCAAATAAGAGTCCGCACTTTGACTCCCTCCAGCACTGAATTTGTTTGCCTTAAGAACTGCAGAAAATTATCCAAGTAGGTTATGGAGACCAGAGGCTTCCTGAACCAGATGTTACCAGAGTTGAAGAAATGAGTTCTACATCTTGTTCTCATTCTCAAGCAGGTTTTGGCCCAGAAGATGATCTTTCTTTGATATCTGACTGTGCTGTTCAAAGCAAAGTCCTTGGCATGCACCTGCCTTTTTAATGCTTCAAGAGGCAAAACAAACATGTCTGAGGTTATTCACAGGTCTCTACAGCACTGAACATACCAAATCCTCTGCTGTTACTGGTTCTCCTTTCTTGTTATTAGCCACCACCATTTTCCCCAGTCTTTCTTTCATATCTTGAAGGCTAGTGGTAAGTGCCAGGATGGCCATAATTTCACTTGCAACAGCAATATCAAACTGAGCCTGTAAAGAAATAACGAGAATCATGAACCAAATCAAAGTCAGCTGAAATACTCACAGGGGATCATCAGGAATAAGCTCAGGAAAGAGAAATTTCACACTGGAATTCAAACAAGTCCCAAATGCTAACCTAGAGCTTTTGAGATTACACAAGACTGGAGTAACGTGTATGGACAGACTGGCAATGAGCTCCTGGGAAGCAGAGCTGCGGAAAAGGACCTGGGGCTCCTGGTCAATGGCAAGTTGAACACGAGCCAGCAGAGCCCTGGCAGCCAGGAGGGCCAAGTGTGTCCTGGGGGGCATCAGGGACAGCATCACCAGCCAGGCAAGGGAGGGGATTGTCCTGCTCTGCTCTGCACTGGCGCAGCCTCACCTTGAGTGCTGGGGGCAGTGTTGGTGCCACGATACAAAAAAGACATAAAAATATTGGAAAGCATGCAAAGAAGGGCTACAAAAATGGTGCCAGATCTTGAGGGGACACCATATGAGGAGCAGCTGAGGTAACTTGGTGTGTTCAGCCTGGAGAAGAGGAGACTGAGAGGAGACCTCACTGCAGTTACAACTTCCTCATAAGGGGGAAAAGGAGGGGCAGGCACTGATCTCTTCTCTGTGGTGCCCAGTGACAGGAACCCAAGGGAATGGCCTGAAGTGGTGTCAGGGAGATTTAGGATGGATATTAGAAAAAAGGTTTTTCACCCAGAGGGTGGTTGGGCACTGGAACAGCTCCCCAGGGCAGTGGTCACAGCACCAGCCTAACAGAGTTCAAGAAGTGTTTGGACAATGCTCACGCACATGGTGTGACTCCTGCATAGGGCCAAGAGTCAGACTTTGATGCATCCCTTTCAACTCAGGATGTTGTATGATTCTGTGAACTTCAAACACCTTATATTTCTCATTAATATTCTCCATTACACTACACTTATTTGAGGATCAGTGTTGCAGACTGCTTAGCCCCTTGGCTCACATTATCCTTAGAGAAGCTTCCTGAAGGACCAAGAATTTTTTTTTTCTGTGGCAGAAACAGAAAATTACCAGATGTTTTTTGAGCTTTATCGGCCTGAGAAAAGGAGCACAGCACTGTAGAGGATTTTTTTTAATTCTATTTTTTTTTTTTAATGTAATGATCTCCAACAGCTTTTTATTCTGGTTTCAAAAACATTCTTGCTACATTTGATCATTCTTTTTCTACTTAAGCTCAAAATTTAGAGTCTATACTGTTAAGTTTTGTTCTTGACCTATGAAAACGTAAAATGTATCTCTGCCCCCCTTTTTTTTCTAAATGAACAAATATGCAAGTCAAAAAGAACTTTTATGTGGCATCAGTTCTATTGTTCTTGTAGAAATACATCCACACTGTGCAGCATTTCAGCACAATGTAAGTAAAAGTTTTTACTTTAAGAGCTTGCTGTATAGATTAGCAGTATTTTTACTAATGCACTATTAGTAACGCTCAGGCCACTTGCTGTCAGAACATTAACAGAGAAGAAAAGTCACTTATGTACTATGTGGTAGGAATGCAATGTTGGCAGTGATCAACAACTGCAATTTCTTTAGTAATCTCCCAATCTCCAGCAATTAATGTCTACATAAAGTTTAGTAACTATGTCCTACTGCTGCCTATGTAAGAAAAAAGCCTCAGGACTGTTTCTATCAGAGCTCTAGCAGATGTATCCCATACTAATACCAGAGGAATCTGTTCAAATTGAGAGCTTTGTCTGTTTTTAAGAAGCATCTACATGAAACAGACACACTACCACTCTTGTACATTTGCCTAGTACTTTAAGAGCTTCTGCCCTTTTTTAGCCCATGATCCTGCTTCTAGATTTTGACAGCTACAGCCAGAGCAGCTTTATTCAGGCTGACCTCTACATTCACATATTTTGTCAAAACTTCTGAAGACACCTGAGCACTTTTCTGCTTTGGGCACAGGCAGTGAGTCATACATACCACAAATAAGAAAAATAATTCTGTAACTGAGATTTTCAGGACAGGGATTCAAGAGAAATGCTGAAATTACAAAACAGATTTTCTGTACCCTTTGGAAGCAGTTCTATATGCAATGAACTTTGTTAGTGTTGTGATGACACGGATACCACTATCTTTCCTGAATTTGAGAATGTCCTCAGTAAGTCATTGCAGCATATGTAAGACAAAAAATAAGACTGAGAAACCTATGTCCAACCCATATGATGAAATACTTCTAATTTATCAGAATGTTTATCGGAAGACCCACAAAAAAAAAGTTCTTATTATCACTGTTTCTATATAAACCCAAGAGGAAGGGAAAAACAATCCCAGGTAGATGCTCAAAGAGTGACATAAAATTTAATTGAAAAAACAGGCAAAAAATATTGTGGTAGCAGGTGCTATTTTAACTCTAATAACCTTTATCCACCTATGAAGTGCTGACAGAAGTCTTAGCTGCAAAGTCAGTTTTCTATTGATGAAAGGGTCCACCCACATGGATTCAATTGCAGGATCAAGGGCATCAGTCATGTAATACTCTTTAGAAACCACAGCATCTCTGTTCATTAAAATGCAGACTTTTGTGCCTGCTGTGCTCTGCCATTTTACACAGGTGTCATTGATTTTAAGAGTGCTAGAACATCACTCCAAATATTTATAAAATGCATGTGTTAACGATGAAGTCCTGTTTTCTCTGGATCTCTGGCTAGGCTCTGAAATGAGTATTCCTAACTGCTAACTCTATTTCTCGAGTCACTAAGTCCATGATAAAATGTGAATAGATATGCATCAGTCCAACATCTCAATATTGAAAGCATTAGTTTTAACTGAAAAAATACAGAAGCAACATTTGACTGCCATATTGTCAGCTACTACTCTATAATAAAATAACCCACATTTTACTCAGCAGTACAATTACAGTGGTATAATACTACACAACAAGGCTGAGAGAACCCTGCTTAAAACTAATAATCACATTGAGTTGCTGAAAAAAATCAAAACATATGAAAAGGTCTCAAGTGTTGAACAAACTCATACCAAGTATAATATTTTGTAGTCCTAGCCCATTATCAGAAATTACTATCAGCTAATATTGAATTTCCTGTAAGCTACAGACAGAAAAATTTCTATTCTGTGTGTTCAAAATGAAAACAAGTGAGCATTTCTAGTGAAAGGCGTCCCTGCTTAGGGCAGAAGGGTTGGAACTAGATGAACTTTAAGATCCCTTCCAAACCAAACTGCTCTAGGATTTTATGATTTCTCTTTGAAGTTCTTCTCTCCAATTTGACTTTGCTTTACCTCTGCAAAAAACACAGCACTATGTCTTCGTCTCTTTATTTAGGCATAACGCCTAGAAGAGGTCTGAAACTTTAAAGAAAAATTAAAGCTAGGATTTCCAAAATGTGTGAAAACCTAATCTCTACCACAAGAGCTGTTCACATCAAAATAGTCAGAACCTCATGAATTTAATGATTCAGAATGTTATATTACAAGATCTTCATCAAATTAGGAGCAACTCCACATCATCACGAGTTTGTTGCTCCTGATACTGCTGTTCCATGCTGCGTTGTTTCAGAAATTGATTTACCTACGTAACACCAGGAACACTTGTTCAGGTGGTAATGGAAAACTCTGGCTTTCAATTTATCAGTAAGTTCTTTAATAAATTTCCAGAAACTTTCTACAGTAATGCAGGTTAGCTTTTTACACCACTGAAAAGAACGCACATACTTATTTGTAGAACTATCCCTTCAAGCCCACATAATAAAAGCAAGCACATGCTCAAAGGTCTTACAGTTCAGATTTCAAAGTTGAGAGGCATGACAGGGAAATGAGAACTCTGAATAAAAAACTTATTTTTTAACAATTTTTAAAATGAAATTGAAATGTAGTTTGAATTACATGTATCCTACATAAATTGTTACAGAGATTTTAAAAAAATTTAAAAGTCATACAAATTAACTTTATGAGGGCATACAGGCATCTTTGTCATAGGACAATGTTAAACCCCTGACACATGCTATTTTTTAAGTGCTTTCAGCACATTGTGGAATATGCATTGGTTTCTGTTTCTGAAACTTCAGATTCAGTTACTCATTACCACAATCAGTTCCACTGCAAGATTACTAAACAACAGCAACAGACATCACTACTGCAATTCAAAGTACACTGGAAGAACTGCAGAAACCCTCCCAGCCTCTAAAGCAAACTCTGTTCAGAATGGGATCTGACTGCCTTTACATACCTGACGGACAAATCCTTTCTCCGTATTTGCCTGCCCAACTGTTATTTTGCGCAGGAATCTGTCATTTGTGTCCACCACTGAAATAAGGGAATAGCAAAAGCAAAGCATGTTAACAAGGACTCGGGAATATGGGTTTTTCCAGACATACCTGTTGTTACACATGTAAGATTCAACTTCTCCAACAGTGTAAGCAGATAACCACGCTTCTGTCTGCTAGCACTGGCACGGACTTGGTTGCTCCCTTCTAGTTGATACCATTTCATGACAGGCCAAAATAACTCAAAACAAAGCTGATTTGAACAGCATTTGAAGCTAATAGATTCTTAATATTTTAACATACATCTTAGTACTTTACCTACATGAGAAAAGAATCGGCCTTAGTACATGCAAAGCACCAGATCTACTTCAAATCATCTACTTCATCACTGACTTGTTAAGAATTGATTTTGAGATGGCATGATGTTGGTTAGAGGAAACTTGGTCATTTCCTCTTTTAAAGGATGATTATGGTGTCAGACTGCTTCCTCCAGACAAGTATCTTTCACACACATCACCGTAACTAACTCCGCATTCAGCTGCACAGCATTTAAAGGAAGGTTGGTTTTGGTTTTTTTCTTTCAACTGTCAAGATAAACCACCTGCAATTTAACACAACTTCAATCTCAGACAATCGTATTTCTAACCTGGAAATGCTTTCGGTGTTGCAAGGGCACCAAACCATCCTGTGGAACTGCAGACTTCTCTAACAACCATCACAAGTGAAGTTCACTAGTTCTGCACTTTGAACACTCAATTTCAAACCTGCCTAGCAAAAAGCAAAAAGGAAGGACTGAGAATAATCAAAGAGCTCTCTCATCAGCTGAGAAGTGATCAGGATGCTTAGGAATAAACATAAGGAGGGCATCCTGCATGATATCATCGTCTCTGAAATCAAGACATGGATGTGACAGATGGACCACTCAGTGAAAGTAACTGGCTGGATGGTTGCACTGAAGGAGCTGCAGTCAATGGCTCAGTGTCCAAGTGTGTTCCAGTGATGACTGGTGTTCCTTGGGGTGCGGTATTGGGACCAGCCTGTTTAACATCTTTGTCAGCAACACAGACAGTGGGACTCAGTGCACCCTCAGTGAGTTTGCTGATGATGCCAAGTTGTGCATTGTGGTCGACATGCTGGATGGAAAGAAGGGATGCCATCCAGAGGGACCTGGACAGGTTTGAGAGGTGAGCCCATGCAAGCATCATGATATTCAACAAGGCCAAGTGCAAGGTACTGGTCTGGGGCAATCCCAAGGACAAGTACAGGCTGGGCAGCAAATGAATTAAGAGCAGCCCTGGGAAGAAGGACATGGGGCTCTCAGTTGATAAGAAGCACAACACGACTCAGCAACATGCACTGGCACCCCAGAAGTCAACTGTGTCCTAGGCTGCATCAAAAGCAGCATGGCCAGCAGGTTGAGGGAGGTGATTCTCACCCTCTACTCACTCTTGTGAGACCCCATCTGGAGTGCTGCATCCAGCTCTGGGGGCCACAGCATAAAAACGTTGTGAACCTGCTGTCCTGAAGAAGGCCATGAGGATGATCAGAGGGCTGGACCACCTCTGTTATGAAGACAGGCTGAGAGAGCTGTTCACTCTCAGAAGAAGAGAAGGCTCCAGGGAGACCTTTTATAGCACGTTCCAGTACCTAAAACGTCCAGAGAGGGACTTTTTAAAAGGGCATGTAGCGATAGGACAAGGGGACACGTCAATCCCTACAGAGTGCAAAAACAGACTCTCTCTTTCTTATGAGCTCTGTAGTTCTCAAAATGCTTAAGTTTGTACCAACCCTAAAAGGGTTGCACCCTAAAGGGTGCAAGGTACTCTTGTTAAGTTCAGCCTGTAGCTTGGCAGTGAACTCACATCTTCTGGTAGATTTGAGTCCTGTTAATTTATAAGCGGAGAATCCAGGAACCTCCAGAGAAGTTGTCTGTAATCAAGGTCAGTGAAATTAGCTCCTTCCACTTTTCCTGCTGCTTTTGGAAATTAACAAGACTGTCTGTGCAGAAAAGGATGACATAATTACCCAAGAACAAAAAGGACTTTGAATCTTAATCTTACACAACCCCAGTTCAGGATTGTGAGTGAGCTGGGAGAAAACCAAGATTTAAGCCACTTCCCCCCTTCTTGGGCATTTCTCTTGGGGCTGTTATAAATACCACACATACCTTCTTCTCTCTACTCGGTTTTTAGGCCCCTAATTTCTTCAGGAATTCCATTTAAGGGATGGTGCAACACAGATTTGGCTAACTCATTTTGGTTTCTATATATACACGGTCACACTCTAAAATTCTAGACTCCTGGCAGGAATTGCAGGACAGAGCCTGGTACCTGGAAGTTGTAGCCTTGCACCAAGCTGTGGTACCATATGGCACTGTGAAGCCATACGGCAAGCTGATCCCTCCAGCACAAACTTCTCCCCTCTCTTCCTCGGAAGCTCAGTCTCACAACACAGCTCTAGCAGACCTAAATGTCTTTCCTGTCTACGCAGGCACTCCTGAGGGCAGGAACCAGCCTTCCCACCAGCCTGGACAGGCAGTGAGCTGCTTTTTATCTGGTCCTTCCTTGTGAAATCATGTAACCTAAACACCCTTACCATGAATTTTAACTGCCCCAGCAACTCCTGGTCACTGAGATGTACTTACTTTCTCACTGTGGTCACTCATTCTCCAAGAAGATTCCAACAGCTGCGCTAAGTAGTACTAAAATAAGAAATAACTCGTTTTGCCATAAAAGCAAATTCTCCAAATCTTCCCTCTTCCTTTACCCAAAGTAAACCTTTCAATAAGATTCAGGTTCGAATAAGTGTTAGGTTTAATATAGCCATTTCCTTATCCTCTCAAAATGTAAAGAGAATCGGAACATCAGTGGAAGACAAAGAAGGGGGAAGCTTTCCCACTTTTCAGTATATTGTATGTTTTCAAGCTAGTGTAAGCTGACAATGAACTGAAAGTTTGTGATACTTCTATGGAAACAGGTCCTGATTAAAATTAATTTTCAGACGCTCTGATAGGTTAACTCTTCTTCCCTACAAATCCCCTGGTATGCAACAAGCTTCATAGACATATGGACTGCAGAAACAGTCCTAAATAAAACATTCTCCAAGTTATCTAAACCATTCCTAAACCCAGGTTTTTTTCTGAAATGTTTAAGGTATGTACATCATATAGAGCTGTGTGGAATAGAAATTTCACTAACATTGTTTGAGATTAATTAAATAACTCCCTTGAGGTTAACAGCTGTTGAGCAACATTGCCTCCTCCCAAACCCATGCTGATAAAAAAGAGGAGTCATATTACACTAAACATTTATATTATTTCTTCATCCTAATACAGGTCTCTTCCAGACACACTGTGTGACTAATAAAAAACATCTTATGCCACATCCCCAGAATTATCTTGAGAAAAATATCCCAAGTCTGAGATGACATGCACACAAAGGGCACAGTAAAGCAGGGCCCAAATTCCTCCTTTCTCAACAGATTCACCCTTTTTTCTAAGCATCACAATACATTCCATTTAACAGTGATAACTTTAGTATTTGAGAACTAAGAAAGAAAATAAAATCCAGTGGTTTTAGCTTTTTTTAAAATTTAGCTCAAAACTTTATGCAGAGTTTACTTCCCTAAAGAAGAAAAAAATAGGTCTAGAAACTGAGGTAAACACTGAAACTTGACCCAGCACTAGAACTGCAAAAAGCAAAGGGGAGTTGTCTAAGGGTATCAGAGTGGATATCAGTTTGCTTGGCAACACTACCACATCTTTCACCGCTTTTTCCAAATGAAGCAAACAACTCAAGAGACTTCAAAAATCAGAAAAGCACATAATCCCTTAAGCTTATTAAGTCTCTTGAGCTTCCCAGGCTGCTGAACTTGGGAGGATGAGGGACCAAAATCAAGAAGAATAAATACAAATAATCTAGAACACAGTTAAGAAACGAACGGCTAAGATTTACAAAATGCACAGAAAAGACACTTTTATATGTCTGGAGAGATATTACCTAATACCTCTGAGTGAGACCAGGGACGTATTTAAACTGTCAAAGAAACCTATCTTTCAGAATTTTAGCAAAGCCTCGAGTCATTGTGGATACTTGATGAAGTTTAGAGCAACGCGCTGCACTTGTGTTTGTTATGCACCCACACTTTCCACTTGCAAGCTGGTCATTCTTACAGTCAGAGCAGAAACAGCTCTGATGCAGCTAAAATTAAGCAAATTAGGAAATAAGTTATGATGAAATCCAAGGTGAAGTGAGGCTTTCTGACTACATACCTCTTTGCCATGTTATGGTTGATGGGTCAATGTCAAGGCGCACAAATTTGCTGATCTCCTCTTCTGTTAAAGTCTCAGGACCAGTCTTGTTTATTCCCAGCCTCTACAGACAAGTTCAAGAAGTGCAGTGAAATGGCTTATTTGTTTCAAATGGTGTAGCTGCTCTGGCTTATCACCCTCACACATCTAAGTGAGAAGTTTCAATCTTAGCAATCCCATTTTGAGAAAAATGTAACCCAATCCCAAAATGACTCCTTTACAATTGACATCTTGTTAGATATAAGGAATCATTATACTGAGAATAATTCATATCAAAATAACTCAATTATATTGGAAATTATGATTCATGTATTTGAATGTTATAAAGCCAAATTTTTCTTTACTCACTTGCAGCTCATGTGAAAAGAGAAATCCATTTCAAATATAGAAATAGTTGGTATCTCATGAATACAGCAAACACTCCCCCTCTTTCCCTAACCCGTTAACTGTGACAGTGTAAACAAGAACAAAATGAAAATATTCCAGAATTCCAATGGAACAATCTTTGAGCCTGACTCTGCCTTAGAGTCAAGCAGGCATCATCCCCATTTTACTGACATTGAACTGAATAGCACATAAGCTTAAAATGTTATGAGAACTCTTTTTCCCCCTGCCAAAAGAGAAGCTGGCACTGTCTCTATCCTTCTTTCTACCCCTCAATTCTGTTGCCATCTGGTGACTGAAACATGACCAGTCAGGACTCATAAGCCAACAACAAACATGGAAATGGCCACAGAAGAACTGGAGCTGCTCTTAAGGGTCATATTCGAGGGGTTCATATTCTCTTTCTCCTACACTAATGGACTGTGTTCCTCTCTAGGTTTTTATCAGAGTGGCACTCTCAAATCCAGAAATGTTATTCATACATGAATTGCACAGGAAGGTCTTCTGGAAGCATTCAGCAAGCAAGATGGGATGCAAAAACATACTGAACACACAAATGTACTCCTTGAATGAATAACACTGTCAAACTGACATCAATAAAATCCCATAAATATATGTTATATTAAACTTTTGTAATCAGAAAATATTGCAAAACCAAAGAATGTGAGCTTTCAAAGGCAACTATACCATAAATGGAAAACTATTTAAAAAACTCTAATATTTCATCAGAAAAGACACAGCATTTAAAAACATTACTAGTTTATTTCAGGAGAAAAGAATAGCAAAAATTTAGTTATAAAAATAATATCAGACTCAGATCCTAGTACTCCAAGGATGGTGCTTTCAGAAAAAAGTCCGGGCTTGATATATTCATGAGGGCTTATACAAACTCAGTCCCATACATCAAATAATTTTAAACAAGTTGTGTAAGAGAATACATTTCATGAAGAGACACTATAATTGAGGAAAGACTGAATTAACAACTTACTCTCAGACGGGCAAGCTGAATAGCAGAAAATCCTCTCACGCCATTAACTACTGGAACCAGCCTGTTATACAGAGACTAGAAAAACCACACAAGAAGTTGAAAGAAAAAGTTATAAAAAATTAATGGTTTTAACATTTATTCCACCTAATTTCAGTAAGAATTTCCTAACCACATAGGTTGTGGACTTCTGGTTAGAGATTTTAAAAAACAATTCTGAGAAGGTGGCAGGCTTCTGAGCCATGTCTGCGATTTAACACTCTAAAATCCAATTGCCAGAAATTACTGTTTTTCTCTGTTTCGCCAAAAAAAAGTATTAATTTTGAGACTGGGAACCTTTTAAATATTGAACCAAGATCCAAAATATTTAAACTGTAATTATAATTTCCAAACTGGCCTAAATGCACACTTGTATATTGTGTACAAATGTACCAAGCAAAGGGAATATGTGAATCCTGATCAGTTTTAATACTGCAGACAGAAAGAATAGGCTCCTTCTTTGATCTTCTCCCTTTCCTTTAAAGCCCCAAGTTAAGACTTGTTATAAGGTCACAATATATTTAGCAGAGGGACAAGGATCTAGGTTATTTTCCCCATAACTCCTTCTTCTTAAGGGACATCATGCCCGACTATGCATTAGAAATACAATTTGTTACTTTAAAGTGAGTCTACAAATTATTGAAAAGAGTAAGATTATACAAAGAGAGAACATGCTTTATTACACTTTTTAGAAGAGTCTGACAGAGTTGCCATTTTTCCAGGAATGAGATTGTTATCTTAAAAGACTATCTTATGATAGCTATTTGCCAGAAAAATATATCTTATAAGGAAAATTTCCCAGAAGAACATAGAATGGCTTCAGCAAGTTACTGTCCACATGGTGAAAATATAAAATGATAAACAAGGTGTTTTTCTCTGAAATGCAGTTTATTGAAAAACAGAAAAGAAAAAATGTCATCTGGATATGAGAAACTAATTCTCACCTTATCAGACTGAGTATTCTCATGCAAGATCCTAGCATCAATAGCAGCAGCCAGCAAATTATTTGCAGCAGTTATAGCATGAATATCTCCAGTCAAATGAAGATTGAACTAGAAGGGGGAAACAACAAGATCTTTTTATTAGAAAATATTTAATTTGATTCATTAAGACAAATTAGCAGCAGCAATCATTGCTATCTCCTTGAGACTGCAGCTCTGATTAGTCAGCTATCAGGGTAGGCTAAATGTTTCTAGGTGAAAATACACTGAGCCATATAAAGGATTTGTTTTCACCTGAGTTGAGTACATGGTAAACTACTCTAAGTGTAGCCAAACAAAGCCAAGAACATCTTCATTCTTTGCTAAATGATTCAAGAATAAGA